>CM048648.1:50065148-50440148 GCA_026413185.1 Pueraria montana var. lobata
AATTATTGTTTTAATTTGAGAAAATTCTTTTAATTTGTGTTGACAATCGAAATTTGAATTTTTGGTAGCTTTTGGGCTTAAGGTCCAATTCATGGTATGCAATCAGTAGGTAACAAATTTTGGGCCAAGGAGTATGGGGCCTATTTTTGTTGGGATAGTTAAGGGTAATTGTTATTTACACCTCCTTTTTATTTTTATTTTTTTCAAAAATAACAATTTTCCAGAAAGTACTTTCCAAAATATTAAAATTTTAACACATTCCTGAAAGTACTTTTTAGAAGTGTAAAAATTTTAACATTCCATAAAGTACTTTCTGGAAGTGAAAGTGTTAACACTTTTACATTCTAGAAAGTACTTTCCAGAAGTGTTAAAATTTTAAAATTCCAAAAACTATTTTCTGGAAGCCAATTTTTGGAAGAAAAAAAGGGCATTAAATTGCCTTTAAGGGGGAAACCTTTGCACAGTTTGGGATAGTCCATCATGATGATGTCATAGTCGCAAAGAACTTGGATGCTTGGATGTGCTTCTCGCCGTTGTGAAAATTTTACTTCTTAACCAGAGGAGCAACTTCATCAGTAAACATGACATGATTTCGGTGATTACTTCACTTGGAAGATTTTTCATATTATGATTGGAGTGTCGATGAATCCATGGGATTCATATTCTTACAACTGCTTCTAGACTCTCATAATTTCATTTTTATTTTTTTTGCTAGGGTTTCTTTTAAAGAAATTGAGAAAGTAAGTATATCAACACATAACGAACACAAAGTAACTTAAACGCAATTGGTGCCCATTTTTTCTTCTAAAAATTGACTTCCGAAAAGTACTTTCTGAAATATTAAAATTTTAACACTTCCGAAAAGTACTTTCCAAAATGTAAAAATTTTAACACTTCTACTTCCGGAAAGTACTTTATGGAATGTTAAAATTTTTACACTTCCAGAAAGTACTTTCCGGCAAAAGGATATTTTTAGGAAAAAAAATATAAAAGGGAAGTATATTAGTAAATTTGGGAGGGATAAATAACAATAGCCTAATTAAGTTATTTTGAATCATGTTAGCCAATTGGACTTTAGGAGGCTATAGAGGCCCAATAAAATGGTGTTTGTAATATAAGTCAGTTGGGATCATAATTCCTTGAAGGTAGGACTGGATCAACTAACGTTGTGAGCCCCAACTGTAGAAAGTTTTGTGGGAAGTTGCAAATCATGCCCTAATTAAACCTAAGGAGATTATCAGCCCCAAACAGCTGAAGAGACCCACCATGATCTATTGAGTAAGGTGAGAATTAGTACATGGGTAACCGAATAGGCATTAGTGCTACTAGTTAGATTGGGGATCCATGTTTTAGGCAGTTATAGTAGTGAAAATGTGGTTGAGCAAATGTATTGGCCTATAAATGGCCTTGTTTTAAATTTTAAAAGGACCTTCAATCCGATTCAACAATCGAGTTTATCTTTATTTTTATCGCATTTCAGTTTCAACTTTTAGTCATTTAGTTTTTCGTACTATTTAGTCTTCTTTTACCTCCACCTACACCAAATACTTCCTAAAGTAGCCTGTAAATCCCGTTGTTGTGAGGCAGATTCTCTCTTTCAACATCAATTGCTTAACTATTTTTGGGATCGTGTTGGAGCTTTTAGCTTATCTAGACAAACATTCCAACTTACACTTGGGTACAACATGTTAATAGTTAACTAAGTTGTCATTTTGTCAAATCCAAAGCCCGTACTAAGGTAAAGCTAATAATACCATTGTGTTGACCCAACTTGTTTTAATTCCCATAAATTTTTTAATTTTATATTAATAATATATTATATATTATATTTTACATTTTAGAAAATAAAAAATATTCTTAATAATAAAATTAAATTTAAAACTCGATATATTATTATACTTTATTGAACTCAATTTAATTTGTCTTATACTTTTCCTCTTCTATTTTTTTTAGAAAAAAAGATTCATTAGACTTCAAAAACCACAAGGAAAAGCTACATGAGAGTTACCACCTAACATAGTAAACTGTACTATTAAGTCAAGAGTATGGAAAAAAAATTCTAACATTTACATATGAAGTAATACTATACTTATGATGTGTTTGATTCGACGGCGCGGATTGCTTTGAAAAATTATAATAATCTTAAAGCTACTATGATGTGTTTACTTTTATGGTGAGAATATTGAGAATTCATTTGGACTACAGTCAAACTTGATTTTATAAAAATATAGATGTTTGGTCATTGTTAGATAAAATTGATTTTGCCTTCATTATTGTTAGATGAAATTGATTTTATCTCAAAATCTCACTTTAACTAGAAGTGGTAAAAAGTAACTTTTGTGTTGAATTGAAAATTTTACAGTAAATTTTATAAAAATGTGTTTTTAAAATAAAAATATCCAAACATAAATAACTTCACTTAAAAATCAATTTTAATTAAAATTGATTTTATAAATACTCGTCCAAACCCGCACTAAATCAAGTAAATAAACTACTACTATTTGATTAACTTCCTCAAGAATGTGACACCACTGAATATGCCCTTCCACTGAACAGATGCTATTGACGAGAGGAGCACTACTTGTTTCTGAGGTTTTTTTTCCCTCTGATCATTTATCTCTCTAGTATTTATCATTATTCGTATACAAATTCTCTTTTAATTTCCATCAAATGGTATTCTTAGAAACACTTCCAATTGCATTCAAACAAGGTATTTACTAATGTTTTAATCACATTTAATATTTTTTAAAATTCTTATAAAAATTAATAAAAAATACATTCGAAAATAAATAGAACTTATATATACATTCTTTTTTTAGAGGAAACTTATACATCCTTTTATACATCTAAAATTTAAAAATACCTTTATAGAAAAATATTATTTTATTTTATATGTAAAGAAATGCTTCATCCTATAATTAGATTATGGGGCCTTAAATAGCTTAAGCCACTCTGGCTTAATGAAGTCCATCAACCTTGAAAGAGTTCATGTCAAAAGAAATTGAGTTTTGCCAAACTTTTGCCATGTCACACCTAATCAACACTGAATGTGAGGCAATCATGTATAAAGCTACATTTTCATTTTTTTTTTAATGGAAGTTATGCCAACAAAAATGTATTCTTCAACTGTTCAATCATTACGAACCACATGGCCAACAAGGGAGAATAAGTTAATGAGATTAGTTAGTCGACATCAAAATTATCAATGATCATATTATATAATATATACACACAATGGGAAGGACAAGTGAATCCAGGTAACAAAAGTCTATAAACCAGCTCAAGAGGCATCACCCTCAGCATTTTGTTAAATTATCCAAGCATTGGAAATACCTAAACTACAAATAAAATCATTGAAAATCTTTACAGAAATGATTAAATGGAACCATTACTAGATTACCTATCTATCTATTAAGATAATAACATATAAAAGCTAAGCATGTAATGACAGTGATGATAAATAAGGTTCCCCAACAAATTATTCTTCACATTGTTAATTCATGAATGATCAGAGCCTTCTTAAATTTATACTTAAGAAAATTTTATCTGGTTCAAGTAGATAAATAAATTATTTTTATGATAAGAACATCTTCATCATTAATTATTTTATAAAATGAAAACATATAGCCATTAGTTATTTTATTATTATTATTATAAAAAAAAACATGGCTAAATTATAATTTGTGTTCCTTTTTAATTTTTTATCTCTGATTTTAGTCTCTCTATATTTTTTTTTTTGCGATTTTAATCTCCACATTTTATAAAATCTATAATTTTGGTTCAATCCTCAATTTTGCATACATTTATTTTTTTATTTTTTTTATTTTAATTAATTAAATTATTTCTTGATGATACTTTAAATGAATATGTTAGATTTAGGATTCAATTGGATTAAAATAAAAGAAATAAAATGTATGTAAAATTAAAATTGAACTAAAATTATGAATTTTCTAAAATATAGGGGGACCAAAACCACGGATAAGAATTAAAGGGGGATTAACATTATAATTTAGAAAACAAAAATCATTTTGAAACCAAGTATAACAATATCAGGCTCGGACGAAGTAGTTCAAACTCAATTATTTATTTTACTTGAAAGAAAGGCAAAAAAAAGAAAAGAAAAGCAACTTTAAAAAAATGAAAGATGAGAGGAGTGGGCCTGCAAACCGTTGGCGACAGCTGTATGGCACCGAGAAGCCCAATAAGACACCCTGTCCAACAACCAAACGGGCAGGTGCGGCTGACCGGAAACCTGAGAAAGATTACCCAATAATTTTTACTTAAGCTTATATATTTAAAATTTAATTAAAATATATTGATAGTGTAATTTTTTTAATATGATTATTTAATCATTAATTGGTGTATATGTTAAGATTGTTAAATTTTATAATAATTATTTTAAAAACCATATTTAGAATAATTTCTAATTACTTCACAATATAAAAATATTTATACTATATATCAATATAGCAAGATTAAACTTTATAAATGAATCTAAAAATATTATAAAAGACATTATTTAACAAACACAATCTTTTTTTTTTTAAGAAAAATACAATCTTATTTGAAAATGCTTATTTAAGTAAGGTGTTAGAACATCTATAATGTATAGTTGCTTAAACGAGTTACTTATTTTAATTTTGTAGGTCTTACAATGTCACATAGATTTAAGCGCTGTATACAAAAATTAACTCAAATTTTAAAGTTGCTAAAGTGAGTACTTAACTTAATTTTGTTGTTCCTATAATGTCTGAAAAAAAAATATTGAATAAATTTAGTTAAACAATGACGTGTCATCTGTTCCAGTGAAAAAAAATAAAATTAAGCAAATGTTGTTTAGAGTTAAGCAACTCATGTAAACACTAATATTGGAGATGTTATTAAGGTGCATGGTTTTGATAATGGTATATAACTCATTAGATTATTTATTTATTATTTTCATATATAATTAGAAATTTATAATAATTTATCAATTATATATGAATATAATATATGTTTCTATACAATATATAATAACTTCATTATATTTTATTCTTATTTAAAAACTAAAAAATTTAAATTATAAATTTTATTTAAAGCTGATTATGGTGATATATATATATATATATATATATATATATATATATATATATATATATATATATATATATAAGCATAATTTATACATGTTGAGAAGCTTGTGACTATTTTGTATTAAACCGCAGATAATATAGGATTGAATGGTGTAAATTAGATATTTTACTCTAAATTAATATGTTGCATTGGTCTATATATGATAAGTTATATAAAATATTATAAATTTTTAATTATATATTTAAATAATATTTAAATAAAGTAGTCTAATAAGTTAATTTTTTTAAGAAAAACTTGACCTTTCAGTCAAATAGTTTTTTTTTTTTTAATTAATTTACTAAACACAAGTAAAGAGAAACTTATTTAATAAACAAATAAGATCATAATAGGTCTAAAATAAAACAAAACATAAACTCTGCATGACCTTTTCTTCTTGTCCAAGTAATAAATGCCCCATGCATACCAACATTTCGTAACATAAATTAGGACATATATTTTTAATTTTTTAAATAAAAGCTGACCCAACCAATCTCCTTTCTTTGTGGGAAGCCATAAGGCAGCCATGAAATCCCCGAAAATAAAAAATGTTGGGGCAGCCTGCCCGTTACAAAAACAATAATCCCTACCCATTTGTTGTGTTCTTCTAGCATCAACTATATAAAACACCCTACAGCAGCACTTTGTTTTCACCCACTACTACCTAGCCCTGTGCCTTTTTGCTTCCTCTTCTCAAGTCTCTCTTTTTCAAAGGAAAAAAAAAATTATTTTGAGAAAAAATGGAGGCATTGATGAAGATGAAGCTTTTCTTTGTTGTCATGGTGATGTTGATTGTGGCAGCATCAGCTGCAGATTCACCAGCTCCAAGTCCCACATCGGATGCTACCACCCTCTTCGAGCCAACTGCGGTTGCTTCACTCGTTGCTCTTGCTTTTGGGCTTCTCTTCTGAGTTTGTCAACAATGAAGCAACTAATATTTCTCATTGTGTTATTATGATTCATATATTCTTCTGTGACACATTCATTTCCCATTGTACTTTTCATATGTTATGTTTATATGGGCTTTGAATTTGATTTTGATGATGTAATATTAATGTGATTTGTTTGGGGTTTCATGAATTTGTTCATGATGCCCCCTTCTTTTGGTTACATTGAGTATCTTTTGTAAGATTTAATGTCTCATGTGAGAAGCATGTGACTTATTAAAGAATAATAAATAAATAATTAATGATTTTAAATTTAAAGGGATTAATAATCACTAATATTAGAGTATTTTTTTATATTAGAGTATTTTCTCAACCCTAACCATTACGAGAGAGAGAATAGAAAGAAGAATCAAAGGAAGCGAAATCCTGTTTCCTTCCTCTCTCAAAGAAATCAAAGCGCAACATAGAGATTTCGTAAAAGTCTCACTATGGAGAAATGTATGCATTACTTTCTATTAATTGTTTGCGAGAATCATATATTTCTAAGATCCTATTTAGTTTTCTATTATTGAGATCCTTACAAAACGAAACTTACATCTTTTTATTCTTTATGAAGTTTAATAGGCTTATTTCAATTTCTTTGCGATCATGGAAAACTTCTCCCCTGAAAGAAAATCTAGATGTAGAACAAACAATAAATGATCCTTCTTCCTTTGAAAATCAAAAAGTATTTCAAAAAGAAAACGGGAAAGAAATTTTTATTGTACGCGAACATAAATATTTTTTTTATTGTACTTTGTTTAGTTTTTCAGTTCATTTTTAAGCTTTGTTTTTCCCCTACATTATTATTGTCCATTCTTGGGTTAATATCAAGTTTCCGTAATGATTTTAAACTTTAATTCTTTGCGCAACTCAACCGTAGTGGTAGAGAATTTGAGTAATTTGCACAAGATTCATTCAAACTTTATTGTCGTCAATTACACAAAAATTCTTTGCACAACTCAAATATAGAAATTGGAATTACAAAATATAATGTGCCAAAAATAGACCATTATAATTTTTGGGGCTCATGTACTAAATGTACCTTTTAAAACATTTAAGAGTCTCAAGGTAATTGTTAGTTTTATGTTTTAGTTTTTTAAAAAATTTAAATTCAATTTTAATTTCATAATATTATTTTAAGTTTTTTTGTACTTTTTAATTTTTAGTGTTGAGTTTCAAATTCAAACCACGTAAATCACAAGCTCATTGAGGAGACACTGGTAATAATGAAAATAAGGACAATTGACCAGGGACGATGATAATATATAGGTCTTTGAGAGAGACAAGAGGAATTGAATAATTTTTAATTAAAACCCAAAACTACTTTTTCTATTTTAAAAATCAAGCTAAAAGTGTTTGGAAGTTGAGTAAAAAAATCAGTTTTAACTATTTTAATTAAACATATTTATACCGGATGGATATTCGGCTTACCGAAAAGCCGAATACCCTTATAGAGGAATGAGATATTGAAAGGTATTCGGCATATCATACAACCGAATACCCTTATAAAATAAATAGAAAGTCCTAAACCTTGTTTCAAGAAAACAACTTTACAAGAAAAAGGATATTCGGTTGGCCGAGTACCCAAAACCCCCTTAAAGTAATGACTACAGACAAAAGGTGACTATGAATAAGTATCCGATTATTCGGCTGGCCGAATAGCCAAATACATTAAAGAACTAAAAATGAATAAATAATAAAGTGATTTACCATAAGCCAATTAAGGCATAAAAATCATTAACAATCTTAACAGTTAGTTAATTATGGATTACCAAAGGGCAGTTGATATATATACCTCCCTTTCTTACTAACTTACCTCCCTTTTGTATCTTTTCTCCAGAAATATCCTTGATATAAATTAACCCCTCTACAGCAATATGAAGAAACCAAGATGTCATATGCATAAATGCCTTTCAAAATATTCTCCTGCAAACCCACCCCCCTCTGATGCCACTTTTCATAAGCATTAAAGTGAGCAGAGCTTGATCAGAAGAGAATATGCTCTTTCCTTGGAGGAGTAATTAACTTGTAATAAGAATTGTCAAACAAGGTGGAACTAAAATAGTAGAATCCAATGAGGTCGCTGCATTTTTAACCTTGTTGTGAGAGGGGCATATGTCGATGTGTTGTTTGGGGCTAAAGTTATGGATTCTGTTCTGGAAGGATGAACAATGAGCAAACCCGAGTGTGTGACCTCCTGCACATAACAAAACATCAATTCATAAGTATAAGAATTTAATTAGAATGGTCTTCCGTTGTACATTCACAGATTATTATATAAGTTACTTTTATAATTACTGCAGGTCCTGGAATAATTTTTAATCAATTTACAATGTAAAAAAAGGTGAAAAGCGGCCGGGAGTGACAGAGGGCATTGTCACTGGAGGAGTGGCTCAACAGAGACACTGCAACGGTGAACATAGAGAGATTATGCGCTGGCACCACCATCACAATAGTGGTCATCACAACAGTGGTTCTTGGTTGCAGGAAGAGAAAAAAAAAAAAAAAAAAAAGAGAGAGAGAGAGAGAGAGAGAGCGCATAAGGATGAGGGGAAATGAGAAAGAAACAACAAAGGTGAAAAAACAAAATGAAAAATAGGGGACATGCGCATGGCTGCATAACGAACAGAAATTGTTACACCATGCAATGTAAACGTTCATCTTCTCGGGACTTCCATCATCATCCTTACTTTGTTTCTTTGGACCGTTGTAGGGGGGTATGTTTATATCGAGGGTATTTTTGGAAAATAAATACAGAAGGGAGGTAAGTTATTAAGAAAGTAAGGTATATATATCAACTGCCTTACCAAAGTGGTAATCAGATGCAAAAAGCCCACAAGATCCAAGGCCCAATAAAGTAAGTATAAATAGAGTGAGATTCTTGAGGTACGGTAACTATTGATTCACATTTACTAATCTTATTAAATGCTCTGAGGCAAAAGTTGACTTGGGCGTTGGAATGTGTATCCCACCCCTTCTCATCTTGGAGGATTCAGGCACTTAAAGAAGATTTTGAAGAGAAGATATCAGCAAGAAGAAAGTTACCTTATTGTTGGAGGATTTGCAGGAGGAGGGAGTACAACATCGGCAAGAAAGAAACACCTTTGAATGGTTCGTTCGGTGAACATGGTCTTCGCTCACAAGAAGATAAAGATGCCACCTATTGCATTCACATATGCAGACTTTAAAGGTCTTGACCCTATACAAGACAATCCTATGGTTATCAGTGTTGAAATAGCCAATTGTGTAGTAAGAAAGACTCTTGTTGATCAAGGAAGTTCGATTGATATTCTGTACTGGAATACTTTTAAGCAACTTGAGATACTGGAAGATGAGTTATTGCCCTATGATGAACCTCTAGTTGGCTTTTCCAGAGAGGGTTAGTACCAAGGGATGCATAGACCTATATACCGAATTCGACTATGGTGAAAAGGAGCACAAGGTCATTAAAGTTTGGTATATTGTAGTTCACTCTAATACTTTTTATAATATACTGTTAGGCCAACCATCATTAAACGCCCTTGGAGCTATAATATCTACTCCACATTTGGCTATGAAGTTCTCATCTGATAACGGAACAATGATTACAGTTCATGCTAATCAAAAAGCAGCCAAGGAATGTTATCTGGCAAGTCTAAAGATTACTTCGTTGAAAGAAGACACTAGTAAGGCTGCTAACATAACAACAATTTCTGATCCTGTTAGTGTTGAAAATCTTGATTTGGATCCAAGAATTGATAAGGAGTAGAAAGTTCAGTAGAATGAAGAAACTTGTACCTATCAACTTGGGAAGAAATAGGGGTAGATAACATATCTCGACACTCATTTATCGTCGAGTGATCGACAACAAATTGCAAAAGTGGTCCATGATAATGCTGATTTATTTTGCATGGTCGACATCGGACATGTCAAGCATAGATCCGAGCTTTCATTGTCATAAATTGGCAATATGCCGAGACGCTAAGCTAGTAGCTCAAAAGAAGAGAAAGATGGGAGAAGAACGGCATAAAGCTGTGGATGAGGAAGTAGCAAAGTTGATAGCAACCCAGTTTGTCCGAGAAGTGAAATATACCACTTGGTTAGCAAATGTGCTGATGGTGAAAAAATCAAATGAAAGATGGCGAATGTGTACTAACTATACGGATTTAAACAAGGCATGTCCAAAGGATGCATACCCTTTGCCTAACATTGACCGATTGGTAGATGGAGTTGCCGATCATCCATTTCTAAGTTTTTTGGATGCTTATTCGGGTTACAATCAAATCCGAATGCATCCTCGTGATGAGGATAAGACTGCTTTCATAACAAAATCAACTAACTTTTGTTATCGAGTCATGTCGTTCGGCCTCAAAAATGCTGGGGTGACTTTTCAGAGATTGATGGATAAAATGTTTCACAAACAGATAGGAAGGAATCTAGAAGTTTATGTTGATGACATGGTGGTTAAATCCATAAACATTACAGCTCACACAGAAGACCTATTGGAAATCTTTGCTGAAATCAGAAGGCATAATATGCAGTTCAACCTTGAAAAATATGTTTTCGGGGTGCAAAGAGGAAAGTTTTTGGGGTTCATGTTAACATGTAGAGGTATTGGAGCAAACCCTGATAAGTGTCAAGCTGTTATAGATATGAGAAGTCCGAAGGCTGCAAAGGAGGTTCAAAGGTTGACAGGAAGAATTGCCTCCCTATCACATTTTCTCCCCAGAATAGCCAAGAATGAGAAACCAATTATGAACTTGTTGAAAAAAGTAAAACATTTTCAATGGGATCAGTAATGTGAAGAAGCCTTTCAAGATCTAAGATGCACTCTTTCCTCTCCACCAATACTTAGAAAGCCAGACTCTCATAAAGACCTAGTAATTTACCATTTTGTTTCGAAGGAAGCAATCAGTGCAGTTATGGCACAAGAACATGATGATGGCCAGGTATCTATATACTTTGTAAACCAAATACCCATCCAGTTTACAAAATGTTCCTGTATGGGGACAATAGGGTAACTTTCTTCTTACTGATATCTTCTCTTCAAAATCTTCTTTAAGTGCCCGAATCCTCCAAGATGAAAAGGGGTGGGGTACCTGCAAAAGGCACTCTAACACTCAAGTTAGATTTCGGCTCAGTGCATTTAATAAGATTAATAAATGTGAATCAACAATTATCGTACCTCGAGAATCTCACTCTATTTATACTTACTTTATTAGGCCTTGGATCTTGTGGGCTTTTTGCATTTGATTACCACTTTGGTAATCCATAATTAACTAACTGTTAAGATTGTTAATGATTTTTTATGCCTTAATTGGCTTATGGTAAATCACTTTATTATTCATTTTTACTTCTTTAATGAATTAAACTATTCGACTAGCCAAATAACTGAATACTTATTCATAGTCACCTTTTGTCTATAGTCATTACTTTCAGGGGGTTTCGGGTACTCGGCCAACCGAATATCCTTCCTCTTGTAAAGTTGTTTTTCTTGAAACAAGGTTTAGGACTTCCTGTTTATTTTATAAGGGTATTTGACTATACGGTATGTCAAATACCTTTTTATATCTCATTTCGCTATAAGGGTATTCGGGTACTCGGCCAACCGAATATCCTTCCTCTTGTAAAGTTGTTTTCTTGAAACAAGGTTTAGGAGTTCCTATTTATTTTATAAGGGTATTTGGTTGTACGGTATGCCGAATACCTTTCTATATCTCATTCCACTATAAGGGTATTCGGCTTTTCGGTAAGCCGAATACCCATCCGATATAATATTTTATTTTAAAATTTAGATTTGAGAACCCAAAATTAAAAGCTTGAAACCACTTCAAATAGGGGTGGTCATGGTCCATTCCTACCTGCAAAACCAATCAACCCGAACTAAACCAATAAAAAAAAATTAGTTTGGTGTTCGTTGATTTGGTTCGGATCTTACTTGTTTAAACTCAAAGGGTTTGGTTTAGTTCCTAGATTGAAGAGTTTGAAACCTGTAGGAACTGAATTGAATTGAACCAATAGAGCTATACACAAGGTCGTGTATAGAAAATTTAAGGCTAAGGCAAAAATTTTATAAAGACTTAATATGATAAAAATTTCAATCCTTGTATTAATCTTCTAGCTTTTTGAGTTGTAAAGTCACTTATCAAAATTTCATAATGTTGCATTTCTAACATTTCACTCTCAATGGATAAAATGGTTGATCCATTTAGTTTATCTAGTAAGTTGTAACATTAATTATTGATCTTTAATAGGATCTAAGTAATTTTAATTTTAAAAATCTCTTCTAGCAATAGCAACAATTATAGGTATTGTTAATAATAGTCTATAAGTAATGCATAAATTAGAAAAGAATTTAAATTTTTGATATAGTCTAATATTTTGAGAGGAATATTAATTATTTTCTCTTAATATTTGTCTCAATACTTTTAGTTTTAAAAATAAATCAAACCATCAGTATCATAGTAATTAAATTTGACTCTTGATTCTCTTAAATTATGTAATAGCTGTGTCCTGTGACCCATTCGAAGGCTCTGAAAGTAGAAACAATAGTAATAATACTAATATTTTATCTAAAATCAATATAGCAGTAATCAATTAACCAATTATAATCATTTACTTTTGAATTTCCAATCATATGATTCTAAGATTAAGGCTACCACCAATCATAATTAATTGTCAATCTTAATAGCCAATCATAAGTTATATAAACTCAAAACTATATAGTAGCAATTGAAAAAAAAAAAAAACTTGGGCCTAAGGCGATAGCCTAACTCGCCTTGCACAATACACAAACTTGGCTATACAATTACCCACGATTTAGTTTTTTTTTTTTACTTTTACATTTCAATTGCACGGTTTCACAAAACCTATTTCGCTTCTTGCATAATAGTTGGGGCACTCTGCACATTATAAGTCGTCGCAGCCACACCTTCACTTGTCATTGGTCACTATTTCTTAGATCTTTTTCGTTCTCTCTCTTGTATCCATTATGAGTTAGTTGGTATTACTGTAACACCTTGATTTTCTTAATACATGATCAATTGATTTTAATTAAATCATAAGAGAAATTAAATTTATTTTATGTTGTTGAAAAATATAAATTAAATGAATGTCTTATTATGTTTGTGTGTTGTGGGTTGACTTGATTTCCATGTAAGAACCATGTACTCAACAACTTGGTGACTCGATTTCCACATATCAGTTGTTAAGTTAATCTTGCCAACAGTTTTCAACAAGGCCTTCAATTGTTTCTTCTCTACCTCATATATTGCTAAACAATCACTTCTCACCGTTTTTCAACTTACTTTTTGAAATTCAAAATTTGCATATCTAAATGCCCACATCAAAACTTCATCCTTGACAATGCTTAACCACAACTCATGAACCATAATAATAATAGCAATTATTTCTCTCATCCTCTTATTGGAGTATCTAATCCTAAGAAATAGAAAGGGGTTGGATTGGTTGGAAGGCTTAAAGGGGATGGTAGGTTGCTTCTTTTCTTTAGTTATCTGCAACCTCCTCTCTAAGCACCTGTTTGCACGCCTCCTTAGGTGACTTGTGCTAGCCCCCTTCCAGGCATAAGATAATTTCTCTTTGCAATACTTACATACACATTTCTTTCCCACTCCAAGAATTTCAACTTCATCAAAGTCATTCCAAATAGTTGATGTTTTCTACCTTTTTTTTCTCCTAATAACACATCCCTCTTCTCCTTGATCTGCATTTTTTTTATCATCACCTCTTTGGTGTGTCTTCATTGCCCTCATTACCACCAACCACGGGAGTAGATGCAATCTTTTCACTACTCTCAAATATAGAAGACATAATGTGCTTATTAACAATAACATAGGAAATAGATAAGGTCAATTATGTGCTTAGTTGTAGCAACACAGAAAATCAATAATGAAATGGATAATGTAGATTATAGAAGGTAAATTAATAAAAATATTTATATCAATATTTAAAAAATTCAAGCACCCAAGTCTATGACAGAAAACAATTTCAGCATATTCAATGCTAAAAAACAAATTCTTTACATTCAATAATGATTGTCTAGAGGTAAGAACATTACTAAGTCAGATTGTGTATACTAAGTTGGATAAGTTTTCTATTATCTTTATTATGCTGATCTTGAGAAGGATCTTAATCCCATTTTAAGTCTCACTAGATTTTGTTGATACATCCTTATCCAAATTTCTTTAGCATCAACCAAATATTGTGTATACTAAGAATAAGTTTTCTATGATCTATATTCTACAAGATAAAATTGTCATAACAACCAAAAAAATAAATAAAAACAAAAGCCTTTCACTAATTTACAAGGGAGAAAACAAAAAAAATGGAAATTCATATTAAAAATTTCTATCATGAAGAAAAAAATGTGATATATTCTCAATCTTCCAATCATCAAATATAAATTGAAGTTGTTAATCATTTCAAATGATTATCACTACATAAAAAAAATCATATGTAGTCGTGCAACACATGAAAAGAAGTTAAAAAAAGCATGAATAGAAGCTCCAGAATTCATAATCCTTATAAAGTTAAAGAAATGCAAGCAAAGCATCTAAAGTCACAATTGAAGCACATGAAAATGAAAATAGAAATTGTGTTTTTTTAGTAACTAAATAATACTAACACTATGTTCCTCTATAATGAACAATGTTGAGTAGAGAATGGGTAAAATGCATAATAATAGGTGAAAGGAAAAAATTCAATGCAAAGAAAGACAAATAAAGAAGCATGCATAACAATAAAATTAACCTCACAAAAGTAGTCTTCCAATTGATCTGAATCAAAGTGATATTTGTCCAATTTGAATGTGTCAACTCTTGATTGAAGTATTTGACAATTATTTGCTAAGGATTCACCAACACAATTCACATGCTAAATAGGTGAATTATCAAAATACCAAATATCAATCCGCAAAAAAAATTCAAACTTGTGAAAAGCAAACCAAATGCTACACCGTAACAAACCTTAAGAAAATGAATGGGTTAAAAAGAAGTTGGAGAAAAAAAAAACTTTGAAGAAAAAAAGGACAAATAATCATGTATAGTGATGGAGGAAAAAATTGAAACCTACAGAATGACAAAAAAGAAATGAATGAACATAAAGTGCATGATGTGATCAAACTCAAAGACAGTGAATATACTAAATACCTTGTAATGAAGTGTTATTTGAGAGAGGTTGCTAGTGGTGTAGGGTTCCATCCATAGAGAACCAACACAAACAGAGTCACAAACAATGAACAACTTCGACTAGTGATGGTTGCAGACTTGTTGTCGTTTGGTAGTGGAGACTAGAAAGCAAGTACGACGAAATGAAAGAATGCAAAGAGTATTCGAGAATACACAGCGTTGTGACCTTTAGAATGCTATGTATTGTGCGAGAATGCAAAATGTCGTGACTTACTGACTTGTGAGTTATGACTTTAGAGTGTTACTATAACTGTGTTAGACTAAGAATACGAAATGCTTTAACTTCTAATTTTAGAGTTTCAAGCTTCGTATTTGTTCTTTAATAATAATAATAATAATAATAATAATAATAATATATCTAAATAGGCCAGTCTGACAGGCTTAACAAGCTTTTTTTAGGCCTGAACTTGGCCTTTTTATTTAAATAGGCTTTTCAAAAAGCCTTAACCTGGCCTTTACAATAAACAGGCCAGGCCAAAGGCCCCTAATAAGCCGCCTAGCCTATTTATTTCCACCCCTACTTGTAAGACATGATGAATTAATAAATTCGATAGACTACTCTATAATGTTATTAAAATTGGATTAAACTAGTTAGTTAAACTGATTTAATTGGAAATTGAACACATGATCATTTCGATTATCTCATTGGATCAAATGCGTTCTTGATTTAGTAATAACGCCACCAACACGACTTTAAATAGATAGATTTGGCTATTCCACTATAAAGGTTGTGATTCTCATGTTAACCCAAGGCGAGTTTCAACATCGTCACATAACATTTTTGAAAGCTTCCAACACTGCGACATGAATTTTCCAAAGTGCTTAATACCATGTTTGGTTCTACATTTTGTTAGATGTTCATCTATAGAGAAGCTATAACCTATTACTTCTGCATCTTTAATAAAATTGACAAGGTTTTATATGCTAGCGCCATTATTTTGGTGAATTTCTTGTTACAAATATTACAAATGCATTTATATACACAAACACACATACATACATACACACATACATACATACATACATACATACATATATTGAATATAAAATTTTACAAATTCAACATATATCTATTCATGTAGTTCAACTAATGACCCACTGATTCAATCATTAACCTGATAACTTAATACCACAACTGAGTCAATTACCAATCCAAATTTGATAAAATTATTTCCATGTATCACTGCAAAGTTGAAATTTTGTTTAGTTCCTACTATTATGTAGAATTCGTTAACTGCTTGTGTTTAACGAAAAGTCAAGTGACAATCTCACGTAATACCTGTCAATGTCACTGATACAATGTCAACAGGTGACTTCTAGATTCTTAAAATAAATGTTATTTATTTATCACAAGGGACCAAAATAGTGATTTCAAATTTTAGAGGGATATAAATCAAAGAAAAATATTTTATAGGGATTGAAACCAAAATTTGCTCATTTTATAAGGACTAAAAACAATAATTTTAAATTTCAGAGGGATTAAAAACAAAGAAAAAAATTATAAGGACCAAAATCAAAACACACTCAATTTATAGAGACTAAAAACATATTTAAGGTTTTCCCCCCATAATGTTTAAAATGGTTCATAGTTTGCATCATAATACTTACATTACTTCATATTTTATTCATGTTCTGGGTTAATCCACGAGATCCAAATGCTTCAAATTTAGATACTTGCCTAATGACCCATAAGACACAAATAAGCCCAACTTGCTAAAGAAAACACTAAACAATAGAATAAAAGGAAGTCTAGGTAACCATTTTAATTTATAAAAGGAATGAAGTCTGGGGTAACCATTTTCTCGTCCAAACTAGGGGTACAATTGTAAAAATACATTAAATAAATATATTAGTAATGATAAAAAATAAAACAACAATAAATTTTCAAGGTAATTATTTTTCAACGTAACAAGGTAATTAATTTTCAATGTAATATAATATCATGATAACAATACAAATTGGATGTGATTAGACTATATATCATGATAATAGTATAAATTCCACTGTATAGAAAAATGGAAGGGTCGCATTGAAAAGTTAACAAGCAATTGCATGCATACCATGTTCAATTAGCATTTATTATCACCAGGCAATGAAAAGGCATAGTTTTAAATTGATTAGCCTTTTCAAGAACATTGAAACTGTAAATTGACATTCAATTTTTCCCCTATACTTATAAATTAAGATTGGAAACAAGTGATAGTGATTTGTTTCACATTTGAGAATCCAAGCAAGGCAACGAGGGAAATCTAAAAATCCTTTTTGCTTAGAAGGTTGAAACTAATCCTGCAACAATTTCAATTAGGTTTTGTTTTAATTTTTTTTTCCCTTTTCAATTTCGTGCTTTCAAATGCAATTACTTTGTGTACCAATTGGTTTTAGGTCTTTTGACTTTTTGTTTTCAAATTTAAAAGAATTTAATTATGAATTTACTGGAAAATTATTTGCTTGATTACAATGGACCTTTTTTTATTTTAAATGTCTAATAAAATAATTATAAAATATAAATTAATTTGAAGTTCAAGTTCGTGGATTTTTACTTCATTTAGATTATTGACAACGTTTAATAAAAAAAATTAAAATCTTACACTCACTTTATGTGAAACCAATTCATGTTTCAATTTGATTGTGCCATGGATTTAAATGGCAGAAACCACTTCATGTTTCAATTTGTGTTTCAGTTCAGTGGTAGTAAGTATTTCAATTTTTGGTGTCATGCTATATGGGATGTCAATGTTAATCCAGTAAGTATTGTTCTAATCTTTTTTATTAACATTGTTTCTAATATGTGTTTTTTTGCATTTTATAGGTTTTGCTGCATTGTTTTGTTACTTTGACTTTTTAAGGTACACTCCACTCTTTCATAACTTTTGGTTATTAATTTATTTTTTATTTTTAAAATAAAGTTGGTAATATAAAAAATAAAAAATTATGAAATTTGTACTTATTGTGATTTTTTTTTTGCCATCCTAACTTTGTTATTTTAATTTTTAAATAAGATACTGATTCATAATGTTTCCATATTAAAAATTGAGATTGGTTGCCATGACTTAGCCATTCTATAGTCCCTGTTGTGAACAGATATTTGTTGTCAGTGTATACCTTAACGCATTTATTTATGACTAGCCATAAGCATATCATCACTCCAAAAAAAGAAAAAGCCATAAACATATCATTACACCTAAGACATCAATGTGCACAACTATAAAGGCAGGATGTTTTCAATTTTTTAGAACATTCTTTTTGTAAAAGCAAGTAATTAAAAGAAACCATTCTCTTTTCAACTTCTATTGTCATGTTTGCCATCTTACTGCAAGCAGTGGTTCTTTTTTAAGAAGATTAGTTATTATTTCAATTCTTAAAAAAATGGTAATATAGAAAATAAAAAATTACATCATGTTAACTTGATTTTAAATAGAGTGTTTTTATTTATGGTAATAAAAAAAAGATTAGTTAGTTATTTTAATTATTAAAAATTTATGGTAATATAGACAAATTTTAAATAAAGTCATATTGTCTCATTCTATAATCAATGAACTTGTCAGATATTTTAAATAGTCTTTTTATTTATACTTCATTTTTTTTGTATAATTTAATGACATTTTAATTTTGGTTATTTATAGATGGCTAATATATCCAAAATGTGGAAGTGGTATATATGTGAGCATGACCACAATCGTGCAAGTTTTTACACAAACCAAATATTATTTTTGCTATTTAATTATGGGCAGTTTATAACATGTTAATTTTTTTTTTTTTTGTAATTTGCAACCATATGAAAAGATGCCTCGCCTATTTTCAAGTTAATTCTATGAAAAGATTCATGATAAAGTTTGGTTTTTTGATGAATACTTCAACGAGTTTGAAATCCAAGTTCACAAATCAAGGGAACAAATTTGATGATGGTTGAAAGACAATTGGAAAATATTACAAACTCGAAGATGGTGTCTGGCTAATGTTGTACTATTTTGAAGATAATGAATATATAATCAATATCCAACAGCGTTGGATAAGAAAGATTGAATACCTAACATATAAGAAGATATTTAAGCTTGGTCGGGCTTCTTCCCCAATTGTCATACCTGATGATGATGACGACCAATATGAAATTGAAACTAATATTGACAACAAAGCTAAGGTAATTTATAGTGAAATCCATTTCATGTGCTATTATTATTATTATTTTAATAGAACAATCAAGTTATATTTTAAATATTGGTTCTTACGGTCATTTCATTCATGTAGGATCAAAATTATAAGGAGTTGATGATGTTGGGTAGGCATAAGTTCTACACTGAGTATGATCCAAGTAATAGATTTCACCACTTCCTAGGTGAATAAACTGTAGTCTTCCAATTGCAAAACCTTGTTTTCGTGGAGTCCACACATAATCATGTTGCTTCCAAACAAACTTTGAAGGAAATTGACTATATGTGAGTTCCTTTGCTTTAAGGAAATTTCTATCAGCATCCATCCATGCCAAAAATTTAGAGTTATGAATGTCTTCTTTGGTCAGAACATGATCAATTGTCTCATGATAAAAAAAAAAAAGGTAATAACTTGTCCATCTGGCAAGTGAAAAGACAATCTCTCAACTGAAGGTTCCTTGAAACTAATATCAAAAGAAAATATTCTCCATGCTGCCTCATATGAAGACAAATATATGTAGTCATAATACAACTTGATTACATCAGCACATTCAGATTGAGTTTGATCCGCTGCACTGTCTTAAAAGGTCGTTGTAACACGATCATGACCTTTGTTGACATATTTGAATAGATATTTAATGGAATGGGATTAGTTGCACCATTCAACATTTATATGGGCATTGTATTTCAACAGAAGATACTTGTTATACGACACAACATATCTATTATCAATTAAGGAGTTGCCTTTCTAAAAAATTTTACCATTATCCATTCTTCTATATACAAGATGCCCGTCTTGGTCAATAGTAGTGGCCTCAACAAAATTTTTTGGGAAATATTTTGTGCGTTTCCCATTTTGCATATAGGGAGATTTCTTGTTCTGAGCTCCACATGGACCATGAATCATAAGATTGGAAACAATTTTAAATAAAGCAGGTTCAAATCTTTCTTCTGGTATTTCAACATATATGATTTTGTTGATATCCTGAGGATATGGATGTCTAAACTCAGGATGCAAAAAAATCAAAAATGTGTGAATGAAGCAATCCACGCTCCTGAAATTCAATTATGTATATTACTGCACAATTAAGTAGAAGCTGCCTCATTATATGTAGAAATTATCTATTTCAAAAGTTTAAAAAATAACTAATAATATAGCCAACCATTTTAGATGAAATAGATAGAAGTAATAAAATTGTTCATCGATATACATATCTACCTTAACCTTTCCAAACATGTTCCCTTGCTTTATGTCCTTTATTAATTGATCAAGTTTAATCTTGAAAAGTCAACAAACAAAGTCTGGTATATTCTCATATTTAAGTCCAATACTTGATAGGACTCTTTGCAACTCTGGCCATTTTTTATTGCAAGTAAAACTGATGAACAAATCTGGATATCTAGCTCGTCTAGAAATAGCCATTGCATCTTGATAATTCTGAAACAAATAACGTGCACCAACTATAATGGATGATGGCAACACTATCCTCTTTCCCATTGTAGAAGGATTAGTTTCTCCCCTCACTACTGCATCTACCGGACCTTTGTACAACTCTGCTCTTAACTCTTTCTGATGCATTCTAACAAATTGCAATCGAGAAGACTCTATCATACTATAGGCATCAACCAAAAATTGTTGAAACAATCGCCTAAAGAACAACAATGTTGATTTCTCATTTTCTCTTTGTTGAATTCTATATGCAAGGAACTCTCTCATTGATGCCTTAACATTTTGCTCATCTAGTTGACCATCGGTGTCATCAAGTGAAAAGGTTAGTGGTGGTTGGGGATACCCTTTTCGATCTTTTAAAGTTCTTTCTACAATCTCTATATTGAATTCACCTAGATTAACATAGTACATCCTTATCCAACCACCACATTGAAGGTTATAATATAGTATTCACAACCCATTTCTAACCACCTGTGAACTTCAAACGATTCCCTCTTTTACTGACCCAGACCTCAATTTTTTTTTACATGGGTCTGTCAAAAAACACATGTGTCTTTACACTTTAAAAAAACTCTTGGGTAAACAACCCAGGAATTTTCCTATAATCCTATTTTTTTTTAAAAAGAAAAAGAAAAAACAACCGAGTCCATTTATCTGAGGTTAATAACATGGAAAGCTTCTAATATTGGGTTGACAAAGACTTATAATTTACTTACACTTTAAGGAATTTGTTGAATTATTCTAAAGGTCCAAAATATTTTGCAGAAATAAGGGCAGTTAACAATGTCACTTATCCTACATTTAAATATGGTTGTTATGAAATGGGTTTAATAGATAATGAAAAAGAGTATATTGATGCTAATATAGAAGCAAGTCATTGGGGTACATGAAGTTTTTTGAGGAATTTATTTGCAACTTTATTGTTGTCAAATCAGTTGGCAAGGCCAGAATTTGTTTGGAATAACACCTAGGAATATTAAATGATGACATTTTACACAGGCAGCGACTACTTCAATTTCCAGGTGATCAATTCCATCATTTTTTATTACTAAATGTTCATTAGTATTAGGATTGTATTAATAGTATTGTCTTAATGAAATGTAAAAATTAAATATTCTAATGTCTTCATTATAAGAATATGAATATTTTATGTTTTCATATGTTATGACAGACTTGGTTTTGACAGAAGAAGAATTGAAAAGTTTTTGCTTTGGTAGAGATAGAAAGATTGTTGCAGAGCAACAACAAAGGCTTGAGTGATTTTGCATGTATGCCTAAGGCAGATATGTCATTGATTTTTGAATCTCAAAATAGACTCATTTATGATGAGCTTAATTATGATTGAGAAAGTCTAGCGAAAGAATATATACATTTGACTTCCATGATGACTTCTAAACAAAAGAAAAATATGACACAATCATGTTAAGTGTCAATGAAAATCATGGTGAACTTTCTTTCTTGTATGGATATGGGGGAACAGGAAAAACTTTAATTTGGAGAGCGATTTATGCGATAATTAGATCGAAGGGAGAAATTGTTCTGACCGTTGCCTCAAGTGGAATAGCAGCATTGCTGATTCCAAGTGCTAAGACAACTCATTCAAGATTTGTCATTCAAATAAATGTTGATGAAGATTCTACTTGCAATATTAAGCAATGTAGTCCTTTAACTGAATTAATAATCAAGTCAAAGCTTATCATATAGGATGAAGCTCCCATGACTCATAAGCATTGTTTTGAAGCTGTTGACAGGAGTTTTAGAAATATCCTTTGATTCACTAATGCTGAAAGTTTGAATCTTCCTTTTGGAGGAAAAGTTGTCTTCTTAGGTGGTGATTTTAGGCAAATTCTTCCTGTCATTCCAAAGGGTACAAGACAAGAAGTTGTTTATGCTAACATTAATTCATCATACCTTTGGCAATTTTGCCAAGTCTTAACATTGACAAAAAATATGAAGCTCCAAACTAGGTCTTCATCTTCTGATGTTAACGAGATGAATAATTTCTCAAATTGGATACTGAGTATGGGAGACAGAAGTATTGGAGAAAGAAATGATGGGGAGGTTGACATTCAAATACCAGATGATATGCTAATAATGAATTCAAGTGACCTTATTGCTTCTATTATTGATAGCACTTACCCATTGTTGCTGGAGAATATGAATGATCCTTCATTTTTTCAACACAGGGCAATTTTAGCACCTACAAATGATATTGTTGACAAATTGAATAATTATATGCTACCATTGATTCCTGGTGAGGCTAAAACTTACTTAAGTTGTAATAGTCCTTGCTTAGTGAATGAAAATATTGATAGGCCAGATGATCTTTACACTCCTGAGTTTCTGAATACCATTACTTCCTCAAGACTTCCAAACCATGAGTTAAATCTCAAGGTTGGTGTTTCAATAATGTTGTTGAGGAATATTGATCAATCTTCAGGTTTATACAATGGTACTCGACTTATAATTATGCAAATGAGTAGTTATGTACTTGATGCAAAGGTCATATTAGGAAGCAATATTAGGAAGAAGGTTTACATTCTGAGATTGTCATTGACTCCATTTGATCGCATAATTCCTTTCAAATTTCAACGTAAACAATTTGTTGTTGTTTCTTTTGCAATGACTATAAATAAGAGTCAATGGCAATCTCTCTTCCACAACCTATTTTTCACATGGACGGTTATATGTTGCTATTTCATGAGTTACTTCACGTGCTGGTTTGAAGATACTAATAATAGACGAGGAAGGACAAGTATCCAATGTGACTTCAAATGTTATTTACAAGGAAGTTTTTCAAAATTTGAGATAGTTAAGGCATACTTAATCTATTATATATCTTTGAGTTGGTATTATCTCATATTGTTATTAAAAATCTTTTAATTGTTTTCAATTTTGCATTTGTTTTTTCATTCTCATATTGTCATGCTTAGAATTATTTAAGATTTGATTTTATAACAATGATAACGTTAACCAAAACAAAGAGACAACATATCAACTATACTAATTAATGGATCAAGCAAGCTTTCGAGTTTCTTCCATTGGAGAATTAATTACGAAAACTTACTATGTAAATAAAATAATGTGGCTGTGTTTTGGTGTTGTAATAGGACACTAAATTTGAATGATGTATTTACCTTAAAATGCATTTGGACAATGTTGGTTTAATCAAATAGACTATTTAAATCTAAGACATTCAGTTTATAGTCCTTACAATTTTTAATTTACAAAAACAATAATATTTCATAAAAATATAATAAGTTATATTCTCATAAATTTCTATCTTATGCATAGCATGGGTCCATTATCTAGTATAAAAAGAATTATCAAGAATTATGGTAACAAAATATGAAAATATTGAGATACACAAGTGTATCTTATTTGCACACATAAAGATTGCACAACCTTGTTTGCACACATTCATACATTACACGCCTAAATTTGAGCAAAAGGACCGATAATGACCACATTAAGGTCAACCCAAGTTATGCGAAAGTTTCATCTTTTGGTCTGGTGGTCAACAATTCTATTTTTTTTTCAATAAACTATTGTTTTTTTTTTGGTAATAATAACAAATATTTTAATATAATGTTTCTTTTTTTTTTTTTAATGAATTGCTAATTTTATATTACATACAAATTTTAAATTTTCCGTTTAAATATTTATAAAATTCAAAACTTCTCCGTGCCCAAATTTTTTTTTATATAAAACGTTTAATAATTTTTATAAGAAATATAGATTTATAAAAAGCTTCATGAACCAATCTTTTTAAACAACTGTAAAAAAAACTTTAAATGTATCTTATTATATGTATATATATATATATATATATATAGTGAGAGAACTTATCTTATATGAGAGTGAGAGAACAAAAATATTGATCACTAGATCTTGTTTGAATGATCAAAATTAAAACACACTAGGTCATGTGAGTTTTTTAAAAAGTCACGTGACTTTTTTAAGTAGTCATATAATATTAAATCTTGACTATCCATGTATGGTTATACGGTCTAAGATTTAACCCTCTCATTCTCATATAAAATGTTTTTCTCTCATAAGATATGACCTCATATATATATGTCTTCAATTTATACGGATAAAAAAAATAATATATGCATATTTGCATTTATTACATATATGCATTTATTAAAGGATGAGAGTGTACATTTTAATTTTTAATATAAGAAGATAATACAAAAGAAAGATGGTATAACAATTTTTTTGACAGAAATATAAGAAGCAACTCATATCATTTCATTATGAATTATGTCGGAAATATAAGAAGGAACTTGATGATATATAATTGGACTAGCATTGAATATAGCTACTCTAGCTAAACTATGTGCAGCTACGTTAGCCTGTCTCCGAGTAATCGAGTATACATTACATTGAAGTTTGGAAAGGTTGAAAGTAGGACGAAGTCTAGCGTGTGTAAGCATAACTCCTTTTGCACGGTGCCAAAGTTTTTTACAGTCCTCGGATTTAATAGTAAAAGATCTAACGGTTAATATGTTGAGCTTCTAAGATGTGAAAAACATATTGGATAACAACTGTTTCTGAGTCCCTAGCCTGACCTGGTTTTGTATAGCGTTGAATCTGCTGGTGTGAGTTCGATCCCACATGTTGTCAATTTTTTAATCTTTTAAAGATTATTTTGATTAATGAAAAAAGAAAAAAATTAATGTAAAATCTAAAGATCTAAGAATTGAAGCTGCTACTGATTATACATTAATTAACATGAAACTACCAATATTTCGTCACAAAATTTCATAATCCTAAGTGATCTATAATTTTTATATACATTATCGAATGTTTTTTTGCACTTAAAATATACTTATGAATTATTTAGTAAATTTTATTGTATTTAAATTATTTAATCATTATATTAAATTATATATTTAATATTTATTTGAACATGCAACATTAAGTTAAATATTTTAAATATAGGTAAAAATTTATATTGAAATTATTATAATAATAAATTAAAAAATCATTAAAAACAAATTAGAGTTAAAATTAGTTTACATGAAAAAAATAGAAACAAACATAACAATCAACTTTAATATATTATTATGTAAATTAGGGATGACAATGGATAATGTATCCAGTGGGTACTTGAAAAAATTACTCACGATGAGTAGAGTAATTACTTACAATTTTTAATGAATATAGGTGCGGGTACAGGTATCTTAGTACCCAATCCTACCTATAATAATAATAATAATAATAATAATAATAATAATAATAATCTCCTTATATATATATATATATAAACGTATAAGTTTATTTATGTTCTTATTGCTCCACTCTCCTACTCTTCCACTCACATTCACTCTTATCTAGATACTCTCCTCTTATTGCTCCACTCTCCTACTCTTCCTCACATTCATTCTTATTTGAATACTCTCCTTGCAAAAATCGTCTTGATTTTTTTTTTTATGAATTAAGGAACATAATTTACTTCTACAAGGAACATGATTTTTTTTGTGTGAATTAGGTAATGTTATCTATCTCTATAAGGAATATGATCCTTTTTTTAGTGAATTAAGGAATATGATTTATCTATTATTATTATTATTATTATTATTATTATTATTATTATTATTATTATTATTATTATTATTATTATAAGTGTGGGTATGGATAGGGTTGGGTACTAAGATACATGTATTCATTAAAATTTGTGAGTAATTACCCGTACCAGCCCTCGTACCCATTAAATGGGTAATTATCCTACCCGTTATGGATAATTTTTACAGATACCCATTGGGTTCACTACTCGTTGCCATCCCTACTTCTTAGCCAATTTTTTTTTTATAATTTTTTATTTAAGCAAATTTATTTTTTAACTAATTAATTTAAATTCATTTACATTAGGGATGACAATAGATAGGATCCTGATAGGGTTCTATAGTACTCGTCCATATACCAATACTTTTAAAACAATCCACGTACCTGGACCTTTTACTCATCGTAGTAACTTTAATACTCGTATCATTCCTCATTGGGTACCTAAATGCTCATACTCGTACCTGTTATCCACAGTTTAATTAATTACGAAAAATTAATATATAAAATATTAAAGTTTAAGAGTATTATACACCACTATCAATAAAAAAAAAACACAAATACTTAGAGTATTTAATAAGGGCAACTAGTGGAAAAAATAAATTAAATGCTTCATAGAAATTATAAAATGCTTTATAAAAAGGACTATCAATTCCTTTTAAATTGTGCCTTGTAAATAGAACCGGAGGGAGTATCTTTTAAGTGCAATTAAAAACATTCACAATATTTCTATAACTACCTCTATTCACTTATCTATCTGATGCTATTTTTTAAATATTTCTTTTATCATTTTTTTAACTCTATTTTTTAATTCGAAGGTTTCTTTTTGTCATCAATAATTTCAAATTATTAATTCAATCTACTTTTCAATTTTCAAAGTTAATTTTAAAAAAATTAAAGTTACATCAATACATCTTCCCTTATTTTTAATTTTTTTTTATAGTTTTTAATTTCTTTTACAATTATCTTATTTTTAATTTCTTTTGATGTGTTATATAATCCTTCTTTTTTTTTTTTTCCAAATTTTATAATTTCTAATCTTTTGGAATTTTTTTCTTTTCTTTCATCAATTTCTCTAACTCTATTTTTTAATTCCGAAGATTTCTCTTTTTCATCAATAATTTCAAATCCGAAGTTCAATTTATTTTTCAATTTTCAAAGTTAATATTAAAAAAATCAAAGTTATATCGTTACATCTTCCCTTTTTTTGTGTTAATTTTATAGTTTATAATTCTTTTATAATCATCTCTTTTTTAAAATTTCTTTTAATGTGTTATATAATTCTTTATTTATTTTTTAAAATTTCTTTATTAATTATATAAATAAAGTAGTGAAAATTTAAATAAACCAATGTAATGTACGAGCTAAACACACTAGTGTATATAAAAATCATAGATCGCTTAGGATTATGAAATTTTGTGATGAAATGTTGGTAGTTTTATGGTAATATATAATCAGTAGTGCAGCTTCAATTCTTAGATTTTAAGTTAATTTTTTTCTTTTTTCGTTAATCAAAATAATCTTTAAAAGATTAAAAAATTGGCAACATGTGGGATCGAACTCACACCAACAGATTCAAAGCTATACAAAAACCGGGTCAGGCTAAGGACTCAAACGGTTATTATCCAATATGCCCTCCACATCTTAGAAGCTCAACATATTAACCGTAAGATCTTTTACTATTAAATCCGAGGGCTGTAAAAAACTTTGGCACCGTGCGTAAGGAGTTACGCTTACGCACACTAGAGGGCTGTAAAAAACTTTGGCACCGTGCGTAAGGAGTTACTTCGTCTGAAAGTAGATCTCTACACTTACTAACAATGGAACCAACTTCTGAAACCTGGACAATGCCTTTAGTCAGTCTGTCGCACACCAGTTTATTATCAAAGATGGTATTACAATTAAATCTCCCAAAAGACGTTATTGTAAAAAATATTTTGATAATAGTTTTTTAATATAAATTAACGAAACTTTAACAGAAAATTAAAAAAATAGATTAAACTATCATATGCTTAAATCTGTTCGAAAAAAAAAATAATATATATATATATACACACACACACACAAAGAATGTATATTTTGACGTGAAAAGAGAAGGTTGTATAAGATTTGCATATCTTAGAAAAAGAGAGTGTAATTTATTCTAAATTAATGAAGTATATGTAAATATTGAGGGGGTTCACAGTGGTGGATCCACCTTGATAAGAATGGCAGAATTGCTCCACATTTTTTTTTATTTAAAATATATTAAATAATTTTTTTGTCATCATAAAATAATAAATATTGTCTCCATAAGACTTTTTTTTTAAAATAAATATAGAAAGTTACAAGAGATAAAATATAAAATAAATTAAATTTTTTATTATGAGAATATATTGTGTAAAAAAAATCGATGAAAATATTTATAGACTATTTTCTTGTTCCATTGGAAAAAAAAATTCTAAATTCGCCATTGGGGTCCATATATAATTATCCTTAATTAAATGTAAAAAAATTATTAAAAAGAGAAAAATTAATTTGCTAAATTTTACGTCTAGTGTGAGAGGCAACGTACACCAAAAATAAAATAAAAATAGGCTTCAATAATAATTTAGTTCCTATAAAATATCTTTTTTTTTTAGTTCTTTAAAGATTATTTTTTGTTTTAGTCCCCGTAAAATTAAAATTTTTTGTTTTAGTCCCTTTTATGTTCTATCAACTAAAAACATTAACTATTAACTAACGGAACAACATTGAAAGTTTATTGACGTGCTATGTTATTGAAGAGTCTCATGAGATAATTTTTTAGGTTTAAATATGTTTTTAGTCTATCAAATATGGACTCTTATTTTTTTGTCCTCCAAATTAAAAATGACTTTTTTTAGTCCCTCAAAATAAGAAAATGATTTTTTTAGTCCCTTTCCATAATAAGTGTCAAACAAGGAATAACAAATTCGTAATTTGTGACGGCTTTTAGCCGTCACAAATTTACAAAATCAAATTTTGACGGTTAAAAATCGTTATAAATTACGAATCTATTATTCTCCGTTTGGCACCTACTGTGAATAGGGACTAAAAAAAATACCCTAAAAAAAATATTTTATGATTTTGAGGGATTAAAAAAAGTGACTTTTAATTTAATAGACTAAAACAAATATGCCATCATATTTGAGAGACTAAAAATACATTTAAATCTTTTGTTTTCAATAAATTGTATTTTAATCTCTCATCAACTAGTGCGACATTATCGAATTACATTTGGGGTATTGTCTGAGATGAAGGATTAAAAATACATTTTATTAAAAACAAAATAAAAAATAAAATCTGTACAGGCAAAAGAGCATTGACCCAAGGATACGGAGGGCAATAAAGCAAATTCCATCCGAGAAAACCATCATTTTAAAATGGCAACGAAGAAACCCTAAAGCCCAAACTTAAAATCTCAGAGCACAAGTTTTATGTTGCTGCGCCGCATAGCTTATTTATTATTCTCCAACTCTCCATTTCTTTCATCACTTTCATTATAAATTGCATTCTTCCTGTATCCCTTCCACTCACTCTACCGAACCAAAAACTTCCCAACGCCGAATTTTCCCCGTTCGTAAATCACTTCCCAAACGCGTTTTTTTTTTTCACGCCTCTTTGAGTAGCCTTATGAAAATACCCAATTTCATACGCGGCTTAGTTAGGGGGCGCAAATCAATCGGAGCCAAATTCACGTTTGGTTCCGTTCAGAGAGAGGCCTTTTGAAGGGACTCTCTGCATTCTCACATCAATTGTCCCTCAAGCAGCCTCTCACATTTTTTTTTATATATATTTTTTTTAATTTTTTGCCTTCAGAATAACCAAACGGCGAAACTAACGCCGTTTGGATCAGACAGAGGCGCAAATCAAGTGTTTAACATTCGAATAGGTTTGAGGGTGCGGAACGCGTTCTCGCATGTTCCTTACCTAGATATATTCGGATATTCACATTTCTTTTTTATTATTAAATTTATTTATATATTCTCAGTTTTGTGTATTTTTTTTTGGCTAATATTTTCTCACAAAAACCGAACGGAGTAAGTAAAACGACGCCGTTTTATCCCGACCGAGGCTCAGAGTAAGAAGAAGGTTTCTTTTCTACAGGTAATTTCGGGTATTACCTATTTACTTCAATTTTACTTTGTAATTTTTTTTTTTAAATATCTTTTTAGTCTTTTTAATTTAGGATTTTTTTTGTTTTTTATTCTTATAAAATATTTTTATCTAAATTATTTTAAGAACAAAAAATAAAATAAACATAATTTATAATGATTAAAATCATTTTTTTACAAGGATAAAAAATAAAAAAAATATTAAATTATAAGAACTAAAAATATATTTAAATATTTTTTTTTATAATTTTTTTAATTTACTGGTAATCTTTTTTTTTTTGTTGGCTCGAAGATTATTACTTATTTGGTCACCACAACATTTTGGCAATTACAATTTGTGTATTAAAAATTAAATATATAAAGTATATAAATTGAGTAAAAGCCTCCACCAGAAAGCTGAAAGAACTCAAAACGTTAGGTCTTTCGGTTCGCACGGAGGCTAAGAGCTAGAGGGTTTGACCCGCCGAATCTTTTGAAGGAAAGGAACAATTTTTGTATTATTGTTCTTTTCTCATCTAGATTCGGACATTTTTTTTAAGCAAGGTTTATCCTAATAAAAATTGTTTTTTTTTTTAAAAAAAAATTTCTTTTCATTTTTCTTTTAAAGAATGTCATGGACTACAAGAAAATGGTTTCAGGAAGTGTTGTTAAATCTGACTTTCAACTTATAATAATTAGATTGAGCCATTTTTTAAATCAGACATATTATTGATTTGGTATTAATATCATCAAATTGATAAAAAAAAAAAAAATCGAATTAAACTGATGTTGAATAAAATAGGAGAAGCAATGAACTTCTCCTTATCCTTGTCCTTCATATGTTGTATGTATATGAAAAGTTTGTCTAGCTCTGCCTTTTTGAGTCCTGCGTTCTACTGTTGCTTCCTCCAGTCTCGCATAAAATAGCAAGGAAAATTCACACTTGTCTTAGTCGCAATACATGCAACCATAAAACTTGAAGTCATTTAACTTTTTCTGACAAAATGAAACCAAACAAAAAATTGTTATTAATCACAGAAGTCATTTACTCGTGTACTCTTATCCAAATTAGAGTAGTCAAGGATAAAAAACAAGTATAAAAGAATGAATAGGCAAGGATTGAATACTACATCTAATACCTTAAAAAATTTCAACAGACTACTTCATATGATTTGATGCATATGATTTGATACACATGATAAATCACCAATATTAGAAAAACTCGGATTGATGATCAACTTAACAAGAGTATTAGATTAATTGGTCACTAACCAAACTAATGAGTTATTGATTGAACCATATGAATCAATATAAATTGTTTATAAAAATAATTAAATAGTGATCTATATTATGTTTGTCATATATTATAAGGGAATAGGTGTAGTGTTTGATTTTTTTTATACACGTTGATGATTAATGCAAGTGACTTTTGTGGTTAATAACAATTTTGTTTGATTTCATTTGTTAGAAAAAAGTTGAATCTCATAAAAAAAAATGGTTAAAGTTTTATGGTTGCAAGAAAGGCGGAGTCTAGCATGCACCACTTGCACAAGTGGTTTATCATGGATCATTTTTATACACCGTACGATTAATCTCACCTACACAATCATACCCTGTAACTTCTGCACCAGATTTTTTCCCCCCTCTCTCTCCTCTGTAACTTCCTTTCCACTCCGTAGAGTCCCCACTCCGTCTCTCTCTCTCCTCCTTTCTCTTATCACTTTCCTCAGTTTTCCAGCATGCCATCAAAAACAGAACTTACTGCTGTTTTTCCTCTCTCAAACTCTCTCCGCATCAACAAAACATATTATGCATTTTCACGCAAGATGCTTCCTTTTGCTTGTTCTTGCAGTAGTCTAAAACGAAAATCAAACGTTCAAATTGAAACCTAACAAACCACATAAACCTATACAACACACACAATCAGCCCACTGATTCAATTAAACTGAATTGGAAAATATCTTTTAGCAAGGATTCATATCTTTGATAGGCACCATTAATAAGAAAAAAATTGCAGCATAATCAAATCACAAATCAGAATGATAAATCACAAATCCATCTCAGATCCAAATCACAATCCCAAATCAAAATTGGTATGAAATTCCTCAAATCCCATAGTCACTTTGAACCTCTCTCCCATGTCTCCACCCAATTCCTCTCCATTAAGACCATCACCAATCGCTCCAAAGATACAGAAAATCCCATCGCGGGTCATGACTGTGAGTGCCTTAGATTCGAGCTTCTGTGGGATTATACTCACGATGCCCTGTCAGGGTCCGACACGTCCTCCGCTAGTTTCGGGCGGGTTGTTTTTGGAGCTAGTGGCGTTCGCGAACGACGGTGGTCTTCGTTGTTGGTGATGTAGATGAGGACGTTGAGGTCTTCGCCAGGAGAGAGAGGGTTGTAGGAGAATGGAGGAGAGAGAGAAAGAGTGCAAAGTGGAAGGGAAGCTGACGAAGGAGAGAGGAGAAAAAAATATCTGGTGCAGAGGGTATACCATATGACTATGGGCATGAGATTAATCTAAGGGTCTATAAAAGTGGATCATGATAAACCACTTGTGTAGGTGGTGCACCCTAGGCTCCGCCTGCAAGAAATTGCTTTTGAGACGACAGTGCCAATTTTCCTTATGTGGGATTTAAGAAAGTATACTGGCAGAACATGAGACTTAAGAAAGCAGAGTTGGAACAACTATTTGTGTGTATACCATATGTGGGACAACAATGATCTCGAGGAGCTCTTGTTTGCTTGACACCAGCTTAATATGTTTTTTTTTTCGGTTTGATGACGTTAATATCGAATCAATATCATGTTTGATCTAAAAATTGACTTGAATCAATTATAGGCCCCGTTGTTACCACACAATGAGTTGGGTTTAATAAAGTTGCATAATTAGTATATTATATTAAAAATACTAGTATGCGATTTTCAATTAGTGATTCACTGGTTCGACCAATAACCTATTAACCCACTACCCCCATCCCTATTTATAAGACATAATTTTGAAATTTTCTTGTCCCTTTTTATAAGACTTCATTTCAACTATCTTGTACATTAATTATTTTTTGACTAAAATACCCTTATTTATTTTAATCTATAATTGAATGCTACTCTAAATTGTCTTTTTCTCTCTCCTATGAAGATTGGAGAAGATGAATAGGCTCCCAATAATGTTAAGGACAAATTTGGAAAAATATTATGAGTACAGACAAATTTAATGCTAATACTTAAATTAACCAATTTTCTTAATATGGGTAAATTAGTCAACAATGTCTTATAAATAGGAACAAAGGTAGTAGTATTTCTATCGAAGTGATCATTGGTATGAATTTTATTTTTTTTGCTGAAACATTGGTATGAATTTTATGACATTGATTTCAATAATAAATCTTTTAATATTTTGATTGTTTTGGTTGCAAATTATTTGTTTGGGAAAGAACTTTGTGTAATTTTTCTAAAAAATTGTATATGTTCTTTTAATTTTTTTTTAAAAAATTAGGCTTAAGTATGTTTTTAGTCTTTTAAATTTGGGGTGAGTTTGTTTTTGGTCCCCTAAATTTAAAATTAATCTTTTTAGTCATGTAATTTAAAAAAAAAAAAAAGAGGTTACCTCACATGAATAATAATGTCCACCAGCTACATACTCTTTAGGAAACTGTAAAGACAAAAATCACAAGAAGGGGGTTGAATTGTGATTTAAAATTTTTTCCCAAACTTTTTTTTAAAGCCTATCGTTTGTGAGAGTTACTAAAATAGAGTTTTAAAAACAAAAGGCAGATGATGTTTTTCAAAGCTGAAAATAGACGCAGTTTTCGTAAACACAAATCATAACTCAGAGTCAGATCAAACAGCAGATAAAGAAAGACATAAGCACACAAATAGTTTTATAATGGTTCGTCTCAACCTAGATATATCTAGTTCTTGGCAACCCACCAAGTTTTACTAACTTTTCACAAAGTTACAAGTATTGTTCACTATCACTTCTGGCTCTATCCAAGTAGTTTTTACACTAGCATCTCCAAGCTAACAAACCCAAGTATTTTTTACTACCAAGCCACTTCTAGCTCTAAAACAAATCAACAAATTTGTTTAAGGTTGGGTGCACACAGACTATGATATCGTCTTATAGACGGATACAAAGATTTAGCTCATGGTCTTTTTCTCTCAGTATATACAAAGTGTTTTGAGAGTTTTTTACAACTTAGAAAATTTTGAATACATAACGAATAAAGGCTTGAAAGATTGCTTGCGGTTTTCAAATCATAACTTCAGCTTTTTAGCACTTAAAAACTTCTGGTATTTATAGACATGCTGAGGAAGTAACCGTTGTCTCTAGACGACCTTCTTTCTTGCGTCTGACCTTTGTCTGAAGTTGGGTGTTCGTTGGAGCATTAAATGCTTGTTACCAACTAGTCACTCAGAGCTAATAAAGCACTATGCTTATCTTGAGTAACACTCTAAATCTCTGCTTCACTAGTCAAATCACTTTTGCTCAGACAAGTACTCACGTCTTTTAAGACGGAGGGAAACTTTAAACTTTGACTCTGCTTCAATTCCCTTGCACTTCGACAGATCCTAGGAAGGATATTTAGACATTCCATGCACATAAGATAAAAAATGACAGTGCATTAATTGTGCCTTAAATGCTATCAGACTACAGATGCAAATGCTACACTCTCGTCTGCTAACATTTTCAAACACAACTTTTAAACTTAATATCTATTGCATTAAATCAAAATTATTGAGGGTCCTGATTCGTCTTATGACTCAATAGTAGGCTAGTCTCCCCACATCGCATCACACTCAGTAAACGTCGAATATCCAACAGGCGAAGGCTGAGGAATCCCTTGCATATAGCTAAATTGCCTTAAAATCCTCTAAGGAAAATGGGCATGTATATTGGGACCACATCTGATGAAGCCAGAATATTACGAAATGTTGTGCAACAGGATCACATCTCTGTATGTGTCATAGAGCGACCAAATGACGTCCTCCATCTGCAAGTCATCAATTGCCTGTCTAGTCCCTAATGCAAGGCTTGTACCCCTCGTAAGCTTCCATCTATGTCAACATATTGGACATACGACTCCCGAGGTGTGACAGTCACACGATAGAAAATTATTAACAAACAATTATGTAGACAAAATAGAAAATTTGTACCATAAGCAAGGTCATGTAACCTCCACATTGGGTCGTGGATCAGAGGCTGGCACAACTGAGTTGATTTTACAAGTATGCTAATGCACCAGCTCCCCATGCGTATTGCTCAAGGTAGAAATATTAGTGAAGTACTCTAGGTAGCAGACCTGTACTTGCGTCGAGCTCTTGTTAGCAAATATCATATAGTCAACCAAGTGTAATAAATAAGCTCTAGTAGCCCATACGTACGCCCTAGTTGTGACGCATCTCTCATATACTTGAGCTAACCACCTCAAATCTACCCGAGCTCCACTTCTGCTCACCTAGTATGCCTCCATCTCATTAACACCCAACTCAGTCCTCAATAAAAATTTCGCCTCCTTACGGGTGTAATGATCATGGTCTAACAGTCTACCTATAATAAGCAAATGTAAGAGACATGACGCATCATCTAGGGTGTGCCTCACTCTCATTAACGCCCAACTCAATACTCAATAAAATTTTCACCTCTACATGAGTGTAATGATCGTGGTCTAACGGTCTGCCTGTAATAGGCAAATGTAAGAGACATGACACATCATTTAGGGGGCGTTTGGTAGGGGAGAAGTTTCTAGTTTCTCAGGAATCCTAAGTTGGGAAACTTAGTTTCCCATGTTTGGTACGCATTTTAAAAAAAATATTCCCAGGAAACTATTATTCTCGGGAATCGTTTTTAACTCACTTTCTTGCAAAAACATTCCTGTCAGGGGAGGTGGGAATCTAACTTTCCCGAGTTAATTTTTTTTACGGCAGGAAAAATATCACGTTACTCTTTATTAGATTATTTAATGCAGTAAATAATCAAAGTAACGGGTAAAAATACCTCATAACTCTTTGATTCCCAGGTAACTTATATAAATATCCACAAGAATATTTATGACTAACCAAACAGATTTTACTAATTCCCAGGAATCATCATTCCTAGGATTCATGGTTCCCAAGAATCATCATTCCCGGGCATGAAAAAACTTCTCCCCTACCAAACACCCTCTTAGGGTGATGGTCATCTCTCCTACAGGCAGGTAGAAGGAGCTCGTGTCCTTATGCCACCTTTCAAAAAAGGCATTTAACATGCCTTTGTTCGCAAAAGTATAATGTGCTGCAACAAGAGGGGCAAGTTCTGACCCCTACACATTCGCCAATACTTACTGTTGGGTCGGTAAATCCAACACCTTCCTAGTGTGGCTTACTAACTTGAGCTCCGTCCGGGGCTCATCAATCCATATATGTCCTGCGACATGGTCCCTATAGGATCTAAGCAGAGGCAAGTCTGCAAGACCTCCTCTAAATGGTGATCCAATGATCCGCTCAGTCAAGTTAGTCCGAGGTACCTCTTCCTCTACATCAAGTACCTCAACCTCATCCTTTGGTACATCATTATGTACCTTTTGATGCTCATGTTGTGATGCTAATTGAGCAACTTATCTTTATTGACATGCTGATGCAATCGTTTGTTGACCCTTAGATGGTTCAGCAACACCGTCTTGTAAATGGGGTTCTCATCTAGGAACATACGATGTATACTTCGTGCAAGCCATGATGAATCTATAACCAACAAAATTCTTAAATGAAATATTACTAAGACCTAAATTAATTAAATAATTAAATAAATATTACTAAACCTTAAAATCAACACATGCTATTAAATAAAATAACCCTAAAACATAATTTTTTTAAAAATGCTACCAAAACTCAAATTTAATAAATTAACTAAATAAATTAACATCTATTTTAAATATTTAAACAAATAAATAAATAAAATATGTACCATAAAATTCAAATACAATTTAAATAAAAACATTCACAAATAAATAAAAACAAAAATTTAAAACAACTAGATACATAAAAGAAACATGTTTCTACTATGTATCTCGGTTCAGATACAAATGCGTTTTTGTTATGTAATTCATATAAGATACATAACGAAAACACGATTCAGTTGTGTATTTTGACACAACTAAATTGCATTTCCAATGGATATACAAACTTTAAAAAAAAAAATTCCCAAACAATGGTGGTGACGCGAATGACGACAATGACACAATGTTTAGTGACTATGCTCCTCCGACATGACCATGCAATGACGACACAAGCCAATGGGGAAGGGGAATGCAAGGAGAAGGGAGAAGGGGTGGGTGCGGCAGAAACAAGATTCAGAAAGTGAGAAGAGAAGGGGAAGGGGTGTATGGAAATGAAGGAGAGTATATAGGTCTTTTGATTGCTTTTTGAAAAAGTAAAGGGTTGAAAGAGAGTACTTTAGGGTGAGAATAGCAGCTCCCTAACCGTCTGTTTGGATGGACTAAAAACAAGGAGAACAAAAAGGAATGGAAGGAAAGGATGGATTGATTCTGGCTTCCGTCGTTTGATTCTGGATAAAAATAAGGGAGGAAAGATTATTGACGTAAGCCCCATCCCAAAATTTGTTTCCGCACATTTTGGGAAGAAAGGAGAGGGAAAGCTTGAATTTATGAGTAAAAAGACTTAAAACCCCTGATCTAATTACTCTACACTCATTAATCTCTCATTCTCGTTTACGTACGTAAGGCAGAAGCGCTCTTCTTCCCTGTCATTTAGGTATTTTTCTTTTTAAATTTTTTTTCTTCTTTTTTTTTTGTTACATTTTTTTTACTTCTTAACACTATCCTTCTCTTTTTCCTTTACCTCCTTCTCTTCTTACACCTTTTCTTCTTCGTCTTTTTCGTGTCCCTTTGTGTAAGGGGTTTTGTTTTTCTTATTAAAAGAAGGTAATAGAATAGTATAAATTTAATTACATATATTTAGTATCAATTTTATAAAAACTAGGGGAAAAAGAGGCACTTTGTGCCTCTTTGTTTTTCTATATTTTCTTTTATTTAAAAAAAAAAGAGATAAAGGAAGTTAATGAAACAGAGTAACGAGTCATGGACTCATGGGTGAGGAGGTTACATACCAGCCTTGTGGGCGGTTGCACTATCAATTGAAGGGACAAATGATTCTAAAATAAAAAAAACAAAAAAAATAGACATAAAAGATTAATTGTTACGTAATATGTAATATTAATGTGAGTAAAATGGACTTAAAAAGGTGGAGACCAAAAGGTGGTTACTGAAAGTGGTATCCTTTTATTTAATGATATAGATACCAACAAGTATATAATAATTATATGCGTTACGTAAATACCGGAATAGTGAATACATTCGTTGAACTTATATACTATTTAAAATTAATTTTACACGTATATTTCAATGTAAAAGTTGTAATAAAAAAAGTAATTTAAATGCATGTTTTAATGATATTTAATGTTTAAAAGTAAAATTTTATTTATCAAACGTAAACATAAACTGACACAAAATTCAGAATATTTTTATAAATTGGAGCATTTAAATTATATAATATTTTATAAGTGTTAAATTATATAAATTATGTAATTTTTAGTTATATTAACTTTGTTTCCAAATAATTTTATTTAAGGGCATTTATGATTTTTTGTAAATATACTTTTTTCTTTCATTTCATTCTCCACTCAATTAAACAAAGGAAAGAAAATTTTACTTTTCTTTCCTTTCACTTTCTCTTTAACCAAACATAAAAAAAAAAATCATCTTATTTTTTTTCTCTCTTTCTTTTTTTTTTATTTTATTTTCTTTCACTTTCTTTCCTTCTATTTTCTTTTGTGAACCAAAGTAAGTCTGCCATAACAATAGGGCCCATTTATGAACCTTGTAGTTTGGAATTTGGAGACAGAACCCAGGACCTGATTTCAATGACAATAAAAAAAAAAAAAAGGACTTGATTTTGGAACCAACTTAAATGGTTTGCTTTTCATTTGACCGAACTAATATATTTCATTATAATTTTTTCTCATTTTATTTATTAAATATGTAATCTATTGAACGAGAGGGTCTAGCTCAGTTGGTTGAGCATGTTGCGTGAGTTGTTGTAAATCCCCCGATGTCTTCAATTCCAACGGATAAAAAAAAATCTACATGTATTGGTTCTTCATGATTAGCAACCAAATCAATTATTTTTAACATCTTTTAACCAAAATGGAACAGAAACATGGAACAAAGAATTTGTACTCTTTCTTTAGTTATAAAATATATATGATCATGTCAAAGAGATTTTTTTTTTAATCAAATATAGATCCATCATCATTAGTCTTTATTTTTTTAAAAAAAAAACTCCATCATCATTAGTTATATACTAATTATCTCCTTATATATATATATATATATATATATATATATATATATATATATATATAAATGACTAAGAGATCATATCTTCTCCTTGCTTCACTCTCCTCACTCTCTCTCACATTCGCTCTTATTTCAATACTCTTATCTCATGGAGTAGTGTAGTTCACTCTCCTAACATGCATATGATTTTTTTACTTTTCCTAAAATTTCTCTTATCAATTTTTGTAACTACCTCACATTCACAATATTTCTATAACTACCTTCATTCACTTATTTATCTGATGCTATATTTTTAAAATATTTTTTAGTTTTTTTAACTCTATTTTTTAATTCCGAAGATTTCTCTCTTTCATCAATAATTCTAAATCTTTGATTCAATTTACTTTTCAATTTTTAAATTTAATATTAAAAAAAATTAAAGTTACATCATTACATCTTCCCTTATTTTTTTTAAAAAAAAATTATAGTTTCTAATTTCTTTTACAATTATCTCTTTTTCAAAATTTCTTTCGATGTACTATATAATTTTTTTTCCAAATTTTATACTCTCTAATATATTGTTTTTTTAATATTTCTTTTATCAGATTTTCTATCTCTATTTTTTAATTCTGAAGATTTCTTTCCTTAGTCAATAATTCTAAATCTTTAATTCAATTTATTTTTCAATTTTCAAAGTTAATATTAAAAAAATTAAAGTTACATTGTTACATCTTCTCTTATTTTTTTTTAATTTTATAGTTTCTAATTTCTTTTATAATTATCTGTTTTTTAAAATTTCTTTCAATGTGCTTTATAATTCTTTTTTTTTTTCAAGTTTCTTTCTATTGACTATATAAATAAGGTAGTAAAATTTTAATAAACCTGTGCGTTACACTAGTATTAGATAAAAATTATAGTTTTCTCGGTATAACATAATCATATCTTTTACTAAATAACAAGAGAAAATTTAAATCTAGAAGAATTGGGTTAAGCAAGTTGATCATACAAAAGATGGGTGCTTATCTGATCAAATTGATATAATGAAATCAATATCTAAACTAAACCAATTAAATTAATTTGGATTGATTTAGTTAATTAGTTCATTTTACTTCAAATTTAAACCAAATCAACTCTAATTGAATTGATTCTTGGCTTCTTTTTTTTCAACACAAACTAGCTCGATAATTTGATAAATTATTTTTTAATTTTTAAATTATTTTAGACTTTAGCACTTCAATGCTTCTTCTTCTTCTTTTGTCGTTTCTTTTCTTTTCTTTTTCCATTCATTTTTTTACTGCTTTTCATTCATTTTTTAGCATCTACAATGTTGAGTTATTTATTGAAGTGCTTAAGTGAGTTTTTGGAGGATCCTACACGCCACATCACACTTAAAAACTTTTACTATTTTTTTCCCAATGTATTGAGTTACTTAAATGGGTCCAATTGAAATTATTTATTGTTAAAAAATTGCTAAGAAGGTTGCTTAAATAAGCAACTTTGTCAAATAAGTAACGCCAACTCACTTGCTCTAATACTAAAACCAATTAAGCCCCGTTACTTACTTAACTCTAAGAAATTGAGATAAGTAACTCTGTTATTTATTTTTTTGCTAAATGAGTTAGGCAAACAGCCCAAACCCAGAACTTAATTAAAGACCCACTTGGGGAACAATTACATCATCATCCTCCATGAAGGAATGAACAACAAAAGCAGGAATAGAATCAAAGAAACAACAGTCACTACTTAATGATAAACCATATTTTGCAAATGAGTCTGCCAATGGATTTGATTATCTACGAACATGCACAAAGAAACACTGGTGAAAGCCACTTTGTAACTTCTAAATCTAGGCAAGAAGCTCGAACAACAGCGATGAAGTAGAGGTACAATCATCAATGAGCTTCATTGCATCAAGGCAATCCGATGTCACTATCAACTGATGCACCTTTAAACTACTTGCCATCCTTAAACTGTACAGAACAGCCCACAATTTTGCCTCAAGGACTAAGCAGCGACCCAACCTCCTAGAAAAGACTCGAAGAAACACACCTTTATCGTTACCTTGAGGTTCTATTATGCATGAGATGACCTTGCCCTGGAATCCAGTTATCTTCCCAGATACGAATACTCCTCCCATTACCAACCCTCTAGATTAGATTTGGAGTGAACTTATCCCAACATTTGACTAAGCCATGCCATAAATTTGATCCAGGCTTATTTGAATCAATCTTCGGCAACATATCACTACCACATTTATACTTTGCATGAACCACCTTCACCCAAAGGTCATTAGGTTTCGTAACTAGATGCCAACCCACCTTCATCAAGAGAGCTTGGTTAATGAGACTAGCTTTACGCAACCTGAGACCTCCACTCTTCTTAGGGGTACATAATGTATCCCATTTCATTCAATGGGTACTTTTAGAGCTGGATGTATCTCCCCATACGAAATTACAACACTTTTTGTCAATCTCTTCACAAATTGAAGATGGGAGCAGGGTTGTTTGCATTACATGTGTAGGTAGTGCTTGAATAACTACCCTTGTCAAAGTCACTCTACCCGTCAATGATAAATTGGTCGCCTTCCAATTACTTAACCTTTGGGTGATCTTATCAAGCAGAAATTGATAACTTTGTTTTGAGATACTTGCCAAGGTTCGCCGTTCTTTGATAACCAAGCTCATCCATAATTTGATCTCTAGCTTGCCAATTCACATTTTTAGAAAAGAATATCCTTGTTTTATCCACATTAACTTTTTGCCCAGAACTCTTACAAAAGGAATCAAGAATTTTCTTCAAGACTTCAGCTTGATTCAGATTAGCTTCCGCAAATAAGAGTAAATCATCCGCAAAAGCTAAGTGCAAAAGTTTGGCCCTCCTTTAGATAATTGAATAGGTTTCAAAACTTTTTGATCCACCGCAAGATTAATCATGTGAAAGAGTCTCTCAATGCATAAAACAAAGAGATAAGGAGAAATCGGATCACCTTGGCGGACACCTCTAGTTGGGTGAAATTTCTCAAGGGCTTCACCATTCCATAGAATCTAAAACGTAGGGGAAGAGATACAATGTCTCACCAAATTAATAAAACCATCTAGGAGGCCAATATCACGAAGAATGTCAATAACAAAGTCCCATGTTATCCTATCATAAGCTTTCTCCATATCCACTTTGATTGCCATCCACCCACATTGGCCCTTCTTATTCTTCATAGAATGTATCACTTCTTACGCAATAATAATATTATCCCCATTATTACGGTTAGGGATAAAACTACATTGGCAAGGATCAATAAGCTCCTCCATCACTCCTCTAAGTCTTGAGGCAAGGATATTTGTCACTGTTTTATAGGAGACATTACATAGACTTATAGGGCGGAACTACTTCATGTTAACCACATGATCAGTCTTTGGAATAAGAGAAATCAAGGCATCATTTATATCAGCAATCTTGGATGGCTCTTCAAAGATACCCCTTATAAGGTTGCAGAAGGAATCAGCTACAATATCCCACTGGCTTTTATAGAAAACAGTTGGGAAACCATCCACTCCAGGAGCCTTATAGTTGCCCATAGAAAATAGAGCATTTCGAATTTCCTCATTTGTAGTAACTTGTCTAAAAACCTCTAGCTTACTCTCGGCCAACTTAGGAAAGGCTCCATTAACACAGAAAGGAGAGGAGATAGTATCATCAATGAAAAGATTAGAATAATAATCAGTAACTAACCTTTCCAAAGCCTCCACATCTGCCACCCAATTACCATCAAAATCTTGTAAAGCCTCATATGTATTCTTTCTTCTTCTAATAGTAGTAACTCCATGGAAGTAACGAGTATTACGATCACCAAACTCTATCCATTTAGCTCGGGATCTCTGGAACCAAAGGATCTCTTCTTGTCTTAACACTTCCTGGTACTCGTGCCAAATCTCTTTTTGCTTCTCCTCCTAAAATATATCCCCATCTTGACTCAACTAAGAAGTCTTTGTTTGCGTTGAAAGATGTTTCCAAAAACATCTTTGTTCCACCTCCAAAGCGCTCCTTGAAGGTCATCAATCCTCTCCTTCCATTCCACATTTTCCTTCCAAAAATCACGAATGAAAGGCCAAAAATCATCATGCGTCATCCATGAAGCCACAAAGCGGAACGACCTTCTCCTTTTATTTTCAAGATTCTTGTTCAACATCTTAATAAGAATAGCCCTATTGTCAGATTTAAAAAAAAAGGGCAAATGAAGAACAAGAGCATTCTGGAATTGCATCCTCCAATCAAGATTTACTAACACACAATGCAGGCGCTCAAGTAAATTTCCCCTCCTCCACTTAAAAGTAGGGCCTTGAAAACCCGCTTCAGTTAAATCACATTCAGCCATCATATCTTTGAAATCCTGAGCTCCTCTCCAAGATGGATTTTTAGAACCTCCACTACGATCATGAGATTGAAGGATAGTATTAAAATCTCCAATCACAGCCCATGGACCTGTAACATTCCCAGCAATATCCACCAAGGATTCCCATAAGGATTTACGATGTTGGAAATTAGGACTTCCATACCCCGTAGTGAGGAGCCACATAGCTTGCTTCTTCCATCTCACACTCATGTGCACAAACTGATGGTCGCTACAAATAACTTCAACCTTCCACAAATTAGACTTCCATAAGCACCAAATACCACTCGAATGTCCACATGCATCTTGAATAAACCAACTATCAAAACCCAACATCGGAACAATACAGTCAGCAGCCTCCCTACTAGCATGTGTCTCAAGAATAAACATTAAGGAAGTATCATACTCCATACTAATATCTTTGATGAGTGTAGTAAAACCACAAGCACAAGCCCCGCGGCAATTCCAAGCCATCACATTCATAAAACAGTTATGAATATTTGGCCTTGGAAAGGCCTTCACGATCAACTCCATCATTTTCCATTAAAGGAACATCAACTCCCAATTTGGATATCTCCTGCTAGGCTCCATTTGTAGAAATAACCTCCATCATATCTCCATTCCTAGTAATAAGGCTCGGATTCAAATTACTCTTCCTTTGATGAAGGAACTCAGGCTTAGTCTAAGTAATGAATCTCTCATCTAGCATTTCATACCATAACTTATTATCAGAATGCTTATCCATAATTCTCATCAGGTTAAGCATCTCTTCCTCCTTCTGTTGTCTTACCAAGCGTTCCTCCTCCCCTGACTTCTCGACTCCTTACGTCGATGGTTTCCCCTAAACACCTTTGATACTCACTTGATTGGCACTTAGACTATTACGTGGGGTCGTCTTGCGATTACCATGCACGTGAACAAGCTTAGTTGACCTTTTTTTTTGTCCTAGGTCAGAGACCACGGGTGTCCCTCAACCCACTGGGTCAGAGACTAATCTCGCTCGCGGTACGAGGCTACCGCTGGCCCAAGGAAATTTTGCACACAGAGAAAATCGAACACGGGTTCTCTCGCTAAATAGATTGTTCCCCCTCATGTGAACGTAGCGGGGCCTTACACCACTACGACAACCCTCTGGGTTAGCTTGGTTGACTTTTGAATTTTCCTATTCCTAGCATTCACTTTTAATTATTGTGCACGTGCCTTGCCATTATTTGGACCTTTAATAGAGGGCCCACCACTATTGCGGGTAACTCTCCCCACATCCTCCGTACGAATATTCTCCACCTTTGTGGCCATATCCCCACTTTCCATATTAACGACCTCCACGTCATCATTACTCCCATAAAAAGCATCAAAATGTGATCCTATAGAATTCGTCCAATTATTGTAATGACCATTTTCCGTTTGCTGATAGTTGGACTTTCCTGAATTCAGAATAATCACCTTATTTTTATGCCTATTTACTCTTTTTACCAGCATTCAAGGGCCATATATGTCTTTTCCTTATCTATTAGATCCCGAAGAATCCATCTTCATGATATCTCCATTAATATTCTCATTAATTGTGGCATTAGCTTCCGCTTCACCAACCTGGCTCTCTGATGAATTGTTGTCTACACCTTTTCCTCCTTTCCTCCATAGAGACCACCTTCGAGCTCTCAATCTGCTTGCTTGATGTGTCTTCCACATGGCAATTCTCTTGTCTATGGCCATATGTACCACATTTGAAACAAACAAGATGCAACCCTTTATACTCCAGTGACAACACCAAACCTCTAACTTTGATGGAAGGAACCAATTTCTTCAGTAGATCAATCTCCACACACACTCTTGCAAACTAACCCCTAGAATGAATGGTTGTTAGGCGGTCAATCTTAAGAGGTACTCCCAACGTTGCACCTACCCTCCAGAGAAACTTCTCATTATATAACTCCAAAGGAAGACCTGGTATACGTATCCACACTGCCATCTTCTTGGCTTCACATTCATTAGCAAGGAAGGAAAAAAGGGTCTCCATCTCTGCACTAATATGTAGTGATCAGCTACCAACCTGGTCCTTTCATACAAAGCATGATTATAATCTTCATAAGAAGTAAATTGAACCACGTAAAAATTTCTAGGCATATCAATGATACGTATTTTCCCCACCCTTTCCCAATCTCTTCTCAGTTTCGCTTCTAGCATCTTTGAAACTCACCCTTTTTCCCAAAACATTAATAATCAAGGCATTTTTCCAGTATGCATTCCACCCTTCAGTTCTTCATCCGTTACCCTTATCTCAGGGCAAGGATCGCACTCCTTATTACCTTCCATGGATTCCTCCATAATCTTCTTCTCCCATTTATTTTCAGAAACTTCCTCTTCTTCTACCGGAAGAAGACCCCCATCCCATTCATTTTTTTCCTCTTCTGGCAAAGATAATAGCTTCTCCTTATACGGAGTACTATTTTCTACAGCAGCCAAAGTCATCTCTTCATCCATAACCACTTCATCATCTCTAAATTTCACTTTCTTGGTGTTTCTATTTGGATCCTCCTCAAAAATCCTAGCAGAGCATTTCTCAGGCTCCATTCTTATTTTCTCAGAGTTGCTCTTAGTCTTCTTATTATTTTATCTAGTGTTATTAATTGTGTTAATTTAGTAATTTTTATTATGTAATTTTTTTTAACATATTTTGAGTAACAAGATCAAGTGATAATTATAGAAAAACTAAATATTAAATAAAATAAATAATTAATGATAAAAGATTAATGAATAATTTTACCTTACAGTAATATGAAATTTTTTTTATCCATAGAAATTGAACACAGGTATTGGGGGTTTATAATAACTCACGCATCCTGCTCAACCAACTAAGCTAGATCCCCTCAATTACATTAATATAAAATAAAAAATTATATAAAATGAACAATAAATTAAGATAAAACTTTAAAAAATATAATAATTTTTTTATCATATCTCAATGATTTAAATTAAATCAACTCAATTTTTATCTGATTAATTTAATTCAGATTGATTAAAAAAGTTTCAAAACCTAAATCAAACCAGTCCAATTAAATATGATAAGTACGGATCTTGAATCAATTCAATTCACTTCACGAATACTCTAATGCAAAATATTTTCATGACATTTTCGTTGACCATTTGTAATATTTGTATATTTGGCAAGTGCCTGAATTTTTTTTTTTTTTTGACTGAGTGTTTGAAATATTTGTATATTTGTATATTTGGCAAGTTTCTGAAATTTAATACCCATAACTTATGCATATTTAGAAGGATATGTTTCTTTTACAAAAAATATTCATTATTTTCTTTAAAAAAAATTCATTATTCTATACTAAGGGAATAAGTTTCCGTGTTAACTGCCATTAATTAACTGGGAAAAGAAAGTGGGCGAGCCCACAAGCTAAAAGTTATAAATGTGACAAGGTTCATTAACAAGAGCAAAGAAATTCAACGCTTGAACTCTCAACAAGGAATTACACGGTTCAACTTCTACTAATGCATTAAATTTGGTATAGGACTGTTTTTCTTAGGTATCTTGCTAACCAATGTCCTAAGGGCACTTGTTAAGGAACTAAAATGAGAAAGTATTTAATGTGTAAATCATAAGAGAGTGGAAAAACAAGGGTGAACCTTCACATTGGTCCCTGAAAGTGTAATTCAGTATCACTTAAGTCCGAAACTGTCAATTAGGTCCCTGAAAGTGCAATTTGTTTGTCACTTTAGTCCTTTCATTAAAAAACTTTTTTTAAAATTAACATTTGTGCATACTTTACACGTTATCTACCTACGTGGCAATTGATGGTACACGCGTGGTAACATGTCACGTAGGTAAATACTGTGTCACGTAGGTACGGACGTTAATTTTAAAGAGAAAGTTTTTTAACGGAAGGACTAAAGTAATAGACAAATTATATTTTCAGGGACTTAATTGACAATTTTATACTTTCAGGTACCTAAGTAACAGTGGATTACATTTTCATGTACTAAAAATGTAGTTTACCCCAAAAATAACTATTACATTTTCATGTACTAAAAATGTAGTTTACCCCAAAAATAACTATGGACAACGTAATTTTGCGCATCCTAGAGACACTGGTTAGCATTTGTCTTTTCTTAGATAGTGTTTTGTTTTCTGTTCTCGTGGTTGCTTTTTCTTTTAGTATTTCATATTAATAAAAAGAAAATGCCAACAACCGAAAACAAGTACCCATGAAAAACACAATAAATATTTAAGCTTATTAGATTGCTATTTAAGTTTAAAAACATGTAACATTTTAACTCTTTCGTATATTTTGTTTATTTTTTCAAAAAAAGTTCTCTCTCTCTTTAAAGAAAAATTAATGTTATCCACATTGATTTTGGATTATATTATTTATTTTTTAGGTTTATTTAGATGTTGATTAACCCTTATTAATTAGGAAGTTTCTTGTTATGCAAAAGTATGGAAGAGTATCATTGTACACAGTCTTATCCTTTATATATATACAAAGAGACTATTTTCGGATTCAAATTCATGACCAACCAATCACCAAGACAAAACTTTATTACTGCGTCAAGACTTGCCCTCAATCTATTGACGTTCACATAAAAAAAAAAATCACTAAGCAAAACACTATATAATTAAGATTCTTATCAATGGGAGATGAATCTAGCGGACATTTATGGTCCGTTTGGTTTGAAGGAAGAAAAATAAGAAAGGAAGGAAAAATTTTAAATTTGAATTGGAAAGAAAATTGAAGGAAGGAAAAATTCAAAATTTTGTTTCTAGAAGTCAACTTTCTTCCTACTTTTTCTTTCACTTTCTTTTCAACCAAACAAAAGAAAATGCTTTGTTATCCGTGTTTTCTTTTCTCTCAATTTTCTTTTCTCTCATTTTCTTTCCAACCAAACATAGGGTTAGTGTCACACTGTACATGAAACATAATTTATTATCTCCAAAGAAAAAGATACCTGTAAAACACCAATAAAACGAAATCAAGATTCCTTTGTCAGCTTTTTCTTTGATCCCCAAGTTGTGAATCTCGAATTCTTGGAATCCTTGGGCAACCCCACACAATTCCAATGGTTGCTTGCTTCCAATTCAAAATACAGGGTGTATTCAAATTTCAATAGATAGTTCCGAAGGGGGCATCACCATCATAATTCATAGCCAACAATTTCTCTTATTGCAAATGAACATTTACCACCCCACGTCACCTATGTTGACAATGAAGCAATGAACAACGTGTGCCATTGGTGTTCGTCCATGAAGGCCAACTAGAGCGAGTCACTGTCCCTAGTGGGTCATGGTCTCAATTACAATTAATCTTACTTTGTTTTGATATATGGGTGGCTTATTCAATCTCTCATTTTCTCTCTTCTTCACAGTTTGTGACTTCATGCATATCACTAATATCTTCCATGTGAGTGGGGAATTCTTGTCAATTTGCCCTTTAGATTTATGTGGGTTTGTTTCTCTTTTTCGTTAGAGACGTAAGTAGAATGAAGAAGCAACTACTTGACAATAACGGGTAACCCCTGCCTTGACTAGCTAGTACTTCAGTGCTAGATGGAACTAGAAAGGGAAAATATATCTGGAAATGGAATAGAACATTAAGGTACCCTCTTAATGTACTTGAGGATCCTTCCTAGTTCTAAAAATTTGATAAAAAAAACATGGGTGATTAGTTATAGTATAATTAAGAAAGAAATAATAGGTAACGTGGGCTTAAACCATATGAAAGGAGAGGACCATTAATCAAATATAGGCCGTCTTTCAAAAATAAAAATAAAAATAAAAAAATATAGGCCTCACTTAATTTGGCTGGAAAATAAAATATGGCTTAATTATATCTTTAATCGTTTAAATTAAAGGATATGTTTTTTTAATCCTCCAAATAAAAATTTAATTTTTTAGTCTCTCAAAATTGAAAAATACTCTTTTTAATTCCTTTGTTAGAATATGAAGAAATAAAAAAAAATGTAATTTTTTGTTTGAGGAGAGGAACTAAAAAGAATATTTTTAAAATTTGAGAGACTAAAAAATACAAATTTTTATTTGGAGACTAAAAAAATAGAGTCTTTAATTTGAGAGACTAAAAATATAATTAAGAGTTTAACGGTGATGCACTGACATTGTAAAATAATTTTACACTGTCATCCAATCACAAGTTACCGTTGATATGACTTTTAAGATAATTTTGTAAAAGTCAACAAACTTATCATACATGGTAGGTTGTGACTGGATGACAGCATAAAATTATTTTACACTGTCAATACATAGCCCTTTTTCTCTATAATTAAGCTATAAAATAATTAATTGCTCAAAGGCCTGGTGTAAGTGAATTATAACCTTCAAAGATTTTGATTCCATGTATTTTTTTGGTACAAAAGTTGTTTCTGAGCTTATTTTCTCTGTCGCACTAGGTCTTAAATTTATCTTATAATACACAAGAAAGAAAATTCAAAAAGTATGAAACAACTTGGACACAAAAGGTAGGAAATGAAAATAGCTCACAGATAGAATAAAATCATACGGGCTAATATATTGTGGCACTTGGTAAAATACGTGGAATCACGAGGATCTGACCATTAAATGTTTTTTACTTGATGATAAAATACTTAAAGAATTGATAATATCCAAACTTGTCCTAATCAAAACCAATCCAAGTGTTTGGGCTCTTGTGGTCATAGATATTAAACCCTAAACCAATCCATTTTTCCAAAAGTCTATGATACTATCCCAACTAGGGATGGCAAAGCGGGCCGGCGCCACCAATTTGGCGGGGCGGGGTAGGGTTTGTAGCCCACCAACCCGCTTTGGCCCGCCCCGCCTAGCCCGTCGGGCCACAGGCAGGGCGGGATGGGCCGGCCCGCCAGCTCGCCAGTACTTTTTTTTTTAAAAATTAATATATCTAAAATAACATAAGTTATTATGGACTATTAATATTTTGTGGTGTACTTTTGAAAGATTATTAGTTTGTGGTAAGCCTTTTTAAGATGTTATTCCTGATGATGTTAAACTTGTGATGTTAAAAGACTATTAGTTTATGGTTTATTGAAGAAAATGAAACAATATTGCAATTATTTTTAATTGTGTTCACACTTCACAGTAACAAAAATGCTCTATATTATCCTTTTATGATACAAGTTATGCAAGATCATTTTATTTATATCTTATTTGCAATAAATTAAATAAAAAAAAACTGGCAGGCAGCCCGCCAGCCCGCTCTTAGGCGGCGCAGGCCAAGCTTTCCAGCCCATCCCCATATTGGCGGGCCAGGCCAACTCCCAATAGAGACACAAAACCAGGAGGAAGACCATATATGGAGGAACTGGTATTCTTTGAATATATCTTTGTCCTCTATTGTCTTCATTTGTAAAAGATGTAGTCATAATTTGACTAAAGCAAGAAAACCTATAACTAGTTTACGATTGGTCTTTAAAAATACCAGAACTTTAATCATTTGACCCATCTACATATTGCTTTAACATTCTTCTTTACCCATTATATTTAGAATAATGTTAATTTCCTACCAATAATATTAAATAAATTAATCATTATATCTATTGAAAAATATTTGAATTGTTTAAATACAGAATTTTATTAAATAAGTTTAAAACTCATAAGCATAAAAGATTAAAATAAAAATTTATACATTATATTAGACTCAACCTAAGTCTAATTTAAGGCATTGAAATTTCTAGACATTATCTCATTGTCAGACACAGTGTTTTAAAAACCGGACCGGACCGGCCGGTCCGACCGGAACCCGGTGGTATAACCGGTTCGGTTCGATGATAGGATCGGATATGTATCTGACCCGGTACGACCCGGGTTGAACCGGCCGGTTTTTGCAAAAAACCGGTGACTCGGGTTGAACCGGGTTATGATATAATTTTTTTTTTTTGAAAAAAAAGTGCTGAAATGATGTGTTTCAATTTATTTTTTATTTTTTTTGTGTATGAAACTTATTTATGGACTTGTATTGTCATGATTATTGGTTGTTATTTCTTATTTGGAATATTAGGTACTTTATAATGACAATAATTTAAAATTTGAAGTGTTAAATGATTAAATTATGTTAGCTATATTATATTTTTTTAATTTTTTAATATATATCGAGTCAAACCGGTCCGACCAGTGACCCACCGATTCGACCAATGACCCATTAACCCAGTACCTCGACCGGTTCGATGACCGGTCCGGTTCTTAAAACACTGGTCAGACATACTTTCATAAGTTTCATTCTTAGTCAGATGGAAAGATACTATAAAAAAAATCTTTTAATGATATATCCTGATATCCATAACAATGTTGTCAAATACCACACTTAATGTAACTCTTCCTTAGACTATATTAATATTTGCTGAATCATTGATATTTTCAAACTTTTAGATAATTTTACCTTTATATGCCGACGATTCACTAAACCTCGCATTGTTTCACCTGAGTTGGCAATTACCAAAAACCAAAACTAAAGCTAGAAACATCTTGATACATAAATTCCAAAATATTAATCAAATAATAATAATAATAATAATAATAATAATAATGATGATGATGATGATAAAAGTGCCGCTAATCTGTGACTTAATTTACAAGACCACAGGAAATATACAGAACAAACATCAACAATAAGCTAACATCTGGCATCATGTTATTTACAGCAATATAGGATAGGGCCAGATTAATAGATCTTATGGCACAGTTGATCCATTGTTTCATGAAGGCACCTAATCAATGCTTCAAAGACCATCATAGTAACCACCAACGCTTATGTGAGCTCTGCTCATAGGAACACCTCTTGCTGCAGAAATTGCATCATTCAATTTGGTCGCATGCTGCACCACTTGCTTAATCCTCTGAAATAATCACAATCAAAGACTAGTTCAACATCCAACAACCCATTGGAAAAAAAAAACACAAATGGACTAAAACCAGTAAACTATTCAGTATTCCAAATTCCAATCATTAAAATTCCAACCTTGGCACAAAATACACGGACTTTTTCTTTACGCAACATTTATTAAACAAATAAGAAAACTCTATACTAGCTCATACACAAATTTTTACTGTTTTAACAAAGGTTTTAAACTATGGTAACGGTTTGTTGCAATCTTTGATATTGCAGCCTATTCAGCCACAATTTCAGTCGTGTTGTGGTTGCAAATATTTCAAAGAACAAAACTTATGTGCAATTTCATTGGTGCTTTTGATACTACATTCTAATTAGACTTGGAGTTTTACTTTGATAATCTACTGAATAAATCTTTTCATTAAAGTCTACGTAGATTATCATGGTAAAACTTCAATTCTGATAGGAGAATTGCACAAAAAAGACCTATTAAACTTAAAAAATCTTGACGTTGCAGCTAAAATTGCGGTCATGGACTGTTTTTTAAAACTTTGATTTTAACATCTTTATAAGCAACAAACCAAATAATTTATTTTTTTTTAGAGAGATTAGCTAACCTTGTCATCAGTATAGATCTGGAACCGAATCTTCTGATCCTGCTTTAGTTTGTTCCTCTTCTGGCTTCCAAAGAAGAGAACACAAATAGTAGCAGCAGCAACACCAAAAGAACAGATAGCTCCAACACCTGTCAAACTCCACTTCCACAAGTTGAAGCCACTGTTGTTGTTCCCTTCCTCCCAAGTGGAGTCCTCCTCTTCTTTGTCACACATATCCTTCTCAATAACCTTCCTTCTGGGAGAGGTGATGATCTCCATGGCCTCACCTTTGTCCTCAAATTTCAAGGCACCAGCATCCATTGGAGGCAAGATTCCCCTACTACTTTTCATGTCCACAAACTCACTTTTCTCCTTGATCTTGAAGAAAACCTTCACTCTATCAGCTTCCACTGCCTCAAAGTCCTTGGTTTTCTCTGATGGGGCAACCATTTCCACAGGACTACTACTCTTGATGATGCCTTTCACCAAAACATCTTCTGGGGCCTTGCCAATTCTTGGCTCCAATTGAATTGGCAAAGGGACTAGTTGAGTGCGCACCCTTGGAGGTGGTGGTGATGAGCTAAAGTAGTCCATGTCAAAGACACCCTTTGAGTCTAATTTTCCCTTTCCAAAGGAATTTTGCTTTTGCTTCCCACCATCTTCATTGAAATCAAGGTACCCATCATCAGAGAGAAACTCCCACTCATCAATATCCATTAGGGTGGTTCAAGAGTGGATCACAAGAAGAAGCAAGGTTGGTTGGTTGATTAGTATGGTGTGACAAATGGAAAGAAAAATTGATTAGAAGTTGGAATTTTGAAAATTGGTTGTTGATTGATTTATTGAATCAAAAGAAGGTGGTGGCTTTGGGGGAATTTCAATTGGAATTGAAAGAGCATGCCACCATGGATGTGTCCTGATGGAACTCATAGGCCATCAGCATATGACATGGTTTGAGTGCTTATCTTTGTTGAAGATGACAAATTTGAGTATGGTCCAGGTGGCCCCCACCAAGGAGAATTGCCTCTAAGATAGGATTCCTGGAAATTTCTTTTCAATTTTCTATTGGATTATTAAACTCTATTATAAGTACACCCAAAAGAGAGTATTAAAGTACACTAAAAATATAAAAACAAAACTCTATTATATGCCTAAATAATAGTGGACGGTTCACTTTGGATAAAGCTCAGTTTTGATTCTGTGCGCCAAGTAATGACTAATGGCCAAGTTAATCAAATTAGGTTCTACCTTTTAATTCTTATTTATTGTTATCATATCAGCCGGTGATTTTGTAACAACTACAAGTAGAGAGAGGTTTTCACATGTGAAGAAAAAGATAGAAATTTCTTTGGATAAACTACCTTTTTAGTACCTGAAAGTGTAATCTACTGTCATTTAAGTCCCTGAAAGTATGAAACTGTCACTTTAGTCCCTGAAAGTATAATTTGTCTGTCACTTTAGTCTTTTTGATAAAAAAAATTTCTTTAAAATTAACGTTCGTGCTTACGTGATATGCTATTTACCTACGTGACATGTTATTCATGTAGTTAGATAACATGTAATGTAGGCATAAACGTTAATTTTAAAAAAAAAAATTATCAAAAGGACTAAAGTGATAAACAAATTGCACTTTCAGGGACTAAAGTGACATTTTCATACTTTCAGGGACTTAAATGACACTGAATTACACTTTCGGGGACCAAAGTGACACTTCACCCAAATTTCTTTTGTTGCTTTTGTTCTGATCAATAGAGATAGAAGGGGAGAGAGATTGTCGGTTACTTGTTGAAAAAGACATAAAGAAAGTAAAAGAAGGAAGCTAGAGTTAGGCCTCAGCAAAGCACATTGACATTGTCCATAAGTTTGTACTCTTTTCTAGCATATTAAATTACATTAAAAAGGTAATCTTGTCAGGTGGGGATTTTTATTATTTATAATTTTTTTTTAATTTATTGTCAACATACGAATAAGATTATTTTCAATAGAAGATATTTATGATCTATATAAAAAAATAATTATGTTTTTTTTTTACTTTCTTTTTTAACTATTAACTTTTTTCCTTTAAAAAAAGGTTAATTGTTAAAGAATGAAAATAAATAAAAAATATGATGCCGAAATATGTATTATTAAATGTTACTAATAAATCATTATTACAAATTTTTATAAAATTTGTTATTTATGATTCTTTACTCTTTAATAATTTTATTTTTAATTTTTTACTTGTTATTTATTGACACGCAATAGACAACTCCTTCTCAATTTTAGATGAAACATGTAAGATTATGAGAGGAAGATATAAAAATTAAACTAATCAGTCATACAAAGGTAATAATAAGTTGTATTATAATTGTTCTATGTCTTTCCCTATCATAAATGATATTGTTATTTTTTTATTAAAAAATTTATTAATTTAATTATATAATATTTTGAATTAACATCATGACATGTTGACAGTGAAATTATTTTTGAGAATTTCTTTTTTGTGATTTCGAATTGTACTTTAACTCAACTTTTATTATCTTTTCCAGTGCTTGGTTGATTCTAAATAATAATATTGGGAACTTAGAACCAAACTCACTTTTAATCCAGAGTTGATTTACCAGTGTGTGAATTGTTATAAATTTTCTGGTATCTGTCAATTCCTATTGATAAAAAAAAAAACTCACTTTAAGTTATGGTAAGCTAATAATATTTAACTTTTAATTGAATAACATACATATGAATTTCTATAAAAAAAAAATACATACATACGAATTAAAATCTTAATTCACTATTTCGATTAAGTTTTTGATTTGCAAATAAAAACAAATAATCAAATAGTTAAATGGTGATGTACTGACAATGTAAAACTATTTTACATTGTCAAACAATCACAATTCACAATTGGTATGACTTTTAAAGTAGTTATTGTAAAAGTTAATAAATTTACCATTCATGGTAGGTTGCGATTGGATGACGGTATAAAACATAAATACTTGCCAGCAAAACATTTACTCAATTTAATCTTAATGTAAATTGAATTACCAATTTGATTTGATCAAATCGATAGAGACCATTTGAAAGGATTGTCGATGATAAAAGAATCGAAAATCAGTTATTATTGAGGAGACAGTTGAATTTAGAATGACAAATGTATATAAGGCAAATTAATTTGGAAAACAATTTTAAAAACAAACTTTTTTTTTTTGAAAGGAAAAACAAACTTAAATTCAAAGTAAATTGCAAAGATTGAAAAGAATTTCAGAACTATAAAGAACTAAAAAAATAAGATTTAATTTTCTGCGGATCCCATACTTTTACCAAATTTTTAATTAGGTTTCTGAACTTTTTTTTTCTTTTAATAGGGTCCTAAATTTTTATTTTTGGGCAAAATATGTTTTTGGTTCCTCATTTTATCTTGATTTTTGTTTTTAGTCCCTCATAAATTTTTCCCTGTTTTTAGTCCCTAAAAAATTGTTGCATTTTGTTTTTAGTCCCTGACATCAATTTCAATTATTAGTTATGTCGTAGCAAGCAGAATTTGCACTTAAAAAATTTATGTTTAAGTTTCTAGCAGTTTTTAACTACTGCAAATTTGCTGGCAGATTAAAATTGTCAAAAATGTTAAAAAATAAAAAATAAATAAAAATCTCAAACACTAAATTTTCTGAAATCACAAGAAATGTTATAAAAATAAACATTTCTGGCCGCCAAAAAATTTGTAGCGGTTCAAAGTCACTAGAAACTTAACCAGGAAATTTCATACACACAGTTTATGTTCGTTATGTCATCACTTAACAGTTGAAATTAACGTCAAGGACTAAACACAGAACAAAACAATTTATGAGGGACTAAAAACAGAAATCAAGAAAAAATGAGGGACCAAAAACATATTTTACCCTTTATTTTTTTCAATTGAGTCTTCCCGTCTAATTGTCATTATGAAAAATTATCAGCAGACGATGCTTTTGGAGTGTGTTGTAAGCACAATTAAGTCAATTATGAGAGTTTTCTACAGAGTTTTAATCATCTACAGGGCCAAACAATTGTGAGAGACTTGTAAAAGAATACCTAGGTTGAATTGACCTGCAGAGATTGAAACTCTGGAAATCTCTCACGATTGACTACAACACACTTTAGAAGCACTAGTCCACTATCTGCATCTCTAATTAGGTGTGTGGTTAATTTTTCATAATGACAATTAGATGGAAGGATCCAATTAAAAAAAAAAAGAGTAAAAGTTAGGGACCCAATTAAAAGAAAAAAAATTCAAAAACCTAAATAAAAATTTGGTAAAAGTATGAGGACCTGTGAATCAATTTAACCAATAAGAAATGCACAAACTTAAAAGAAAAGAGGAAAGAATAAATAGAGATCAAATGCAATGAAAATTTAACACAAAAAAAAAAAACAGAACACAATTGATTGAAAGCAATTAAATGAAAGATTGTAAAATTATGCATTTAAATTAAAAGAATTTAAGAGAAGAGTGAATAATAAAGAAAGAAGAAAGAAATTGCTTATACGAGTTGATTAAAACTAAGACGCATTATTTAATAAAAATGATCATTGAAGCATTTAACGTAGTGTTTCTTATACAAACATTGTTTATTATAGGTTAAATTAATTTGTAGGTCCCTAAACTATTAAAAATTATTTAGGGACCTAATTAAAAATTTTCAAATAGTTCAGGGACCTACTAAATAATTCTCAAATTCTACCCAGGTTTTATAGTATACTTCTCAAGCCTCTGTAGACTACTTCTAAATCCAGTTTTGTTGACTCTGCAGATCTGCATTGAGTATTATCATCTCTCCAGGTTAGTATTCTCACATCTCTTGTTCAGTATTCTCATATTTGTGGGTTCTAAACTCAGTATTCTCAATCTTTGCAGATACTTCAACCTGTATTCTTAAACTCTGGAAGCATCAATCCCCTTAGCGCACTTCTAATTTCCCTTCTGAATGCATTCTTCAATTAAGTGATTTTTTTTGTATGATTTTTAATTTACCTTTAAATTATTCAGCATTTGAAGATAGGACAACTGTAGAAGTTAAAATTTGTCTTTTGATGCTTATGTCCATTGTCTCACAACACTTGCAAGCTAGGTGTAACATTTAAGTTACAATTTTTAAAAGGTAACATGGTAGCTAATTTTGTACATGGCACAGTGAGCATCAACTATCAAATTCAAAGGTATTAATTTGCAGTGATTTTATATGATTGGCTTTGGCTTCCTTCTTGTGAGCACCCGCGTTAGTGTTAACATTGACTTCAATATGTCTGAGTGAAGTATGAGTGTTACGTAAGTTACTCTTTGAAATACAAGGAGATAAACTCATCAGACACCCAAACAAAAAGGGTAAAATATGTTTTTTGTCTCTCATTTTATCTTGATTTCTATTTTTAGTCCCTCATAAATTATTTTGTTCTGTTTTTAGTCTCTGATGTTAATTTCAACTGTTAAGAGGTGACATGACAGACATAAATTGTGTGTGTGAAAATTTCCTAATTAAGTTTCTAGTGACTTTTAACCGCTACAAATTTTTTGGCAGTCAGAAATGTTTACTTTTGTAACATTTCTTATGATTTCAGAAAATCTGGTGTTCGAAATTTTGATTTTTTAATTATTTTTTAACATTTCGACAGTTTTAGTTTGTCAAAAAATTTAGAATAGTTAAAAACCGCTAGAAACTTAAACAGAAATTTTTCAAACACAAATTATGTTCGTCACGACATCACTTAACAGTTAAAATTAATGTCAGAAACTAAAAATAAAAGAAAACAATTTTTGAGAGACTAAAAACACAGAAAAATTTATGAAGGACTAAAAACAGAAAATTAGATAAAATGAGGGACTAAAAACATATTTTACCCAAACAAAAATGATTCAAATGGAGTGAGTTGTGTTGTTGTTTTAGTTGGTCATAAAGTTAGATGCTATTGATTATTTTAACAGAAAAAATTGTATTAGGAAGAAATCATATTCTTTTTCTTAAATCATGTGTTAAATATTTCCATGTTTGGTATAATGACGAGTTTTACGTTGACTGCTGAGGACCTAATATAACCCTCCTCCTTAACCCGAGCTTGGAACTGGCTATGGAAAAACATATTTAGATAAGACTTTGATGTTGTTGTATGATGTCATATTTAAGGAACTAAAAATCCATTAATAAATAAATAAATTCACATACGTGCCAGAATAACAGTGCATAGCAAGGTCCTGGTTCATGCATTAATAGGACCGGCGAGTTTCGTTATAATTAAGAAGAAAAAAATCTTCAATTTGGTGTTATTTATATATAGGAAAAAAGAAGAAAAGAAAGGAGCCACCAAAATATCAGCTGAATTCTTTTTATAAATAGCGCATCTCCAACAACACTGAAAACGCGCAAGAGAATATCAATTAATAATTAACATTTAATGAAAAATAACGAAATGATTGATATGAAAATGTACAGCAGATTTAAATTATAGTCCAATCAATTAACAATTAAAGAAATGACAAGAACAGTACAAAAAAAATGACAAGAATCAATATCAATATATATAAAAAATCAATATCAATATCAATCATTAATATATATAAAATTTACGAATCCAAAAACAGTTTCGGAAACACGTGACGAAACAAGGTTGCTTCTCAAGTATTGGATGTTATCATTTCATGCTTCGAAATTGTTTGGTTCGGTTACGAATCAAATTCAAATTCAAATAATTTAAGTCTCATTAATTTATTAGGAACAAAAATTAATTCAAAATCATTTTCAATAATATCCAAAATTAAAATTAAATATTTATAATTTGCACAACTAAATCTTAATTAGAGTCAAACTATCTGATTTCAAATAAACCATCAACATTAACCAAAAATACTTTCAAGATTTTGATTTTTTTACGGATTGAAATTATCCATTTTAAATTGTATTCAAGTAGTAAGGATAAACCAAAAATTCCCCTTTTTTTTACAATGAACTATTTTTTTGTCCGATTAGGATGATATATAAGTTGCACTAATGGTAAATAATAAGGACGATATAATATGAATTTCATTTTTATTTGATTTTTTATATAAATTTAATTTGGTGTATATCTTAATTGGATAATATGACAAATTATGGTATATTTTATTATTATTTCTAAATAATTGTACAAAAAATTAATTATGGAATATTAAATTTATTTCTGAAACTAATTTTATTTAAAATATATAGATAATCATAAAGAAATTCAAAACACATTTTATTTAAGGTAACAATTTAATTGCAATTTTATGAATCAAAATAAATGTGATAAGAATTTATTTCTGTAAATAAATTTTGGTTAATGAAACCAAAATTTACGTTAAGGCAATATTTTAATTGCAGTTTTATAGACCAAAATATTGATTGATTTAAAAAAAAAAAAATCTTTTTTGCTCCTTCTCTATAAATTGTGAAATTGAAAGTTGTATTACAGCTAATTCCTTTTTGCCTAATAGCTTTTTTCTGCCAATTTATAAAAAGATTGGCTTTTACTCTAAAGAAACCAATCCCCCATAAAAAATGTTTTTTTATTTGCTTGCTTCTACATTTTTTTATTTGCTGCTTATTATATGTTTGTCATTCTTTTATATATATTGATTTGATAAGTTCTTACAAGAATAGAAGGATGATGAATTTTGTGAGAGATGAAGGGTAAGCCTTTCACAAATCATTTTTTTTTGTTGCTCATCATACTTATTCTTTCAAGCCTTCCACATACTCCTTTGGAAGATTCATTTTTCGCCACTCGTGTGAGTTTTCTTTCTAACTTAATTTATGAGTATAATTCTTGAAAAATTGTTCAATCACTTGCTTCTTCATTATTGTCAATGTTAACGCCATAGTTTGAAGAAGATTATGAAGGTTGTTCAGGTATAGTACTCACCGATTTCTCAGCAACACCCCCCCGGTTTCTGCATGGACCCCAACCCCCCAAATCCCTTTCCACTGCACCCCCACCGGATGCGGTCACACCCCCCCCCCCCCCCCCCCCCCCCAAAAAAATTATGTTTGTTATTTTAATTTCAATTGTTATATGTTTGATTAATTTTATTTTACGTTACCATTATTATTACAGAAAATTTAAGTCAAAAATTTGTTAGTGTACAACAAATTTATCAGCATCCACCCTCCTTCCTTCGTTTTTATTTTTTAAATTTCGGTTACCTATTTTGTTATGAACATTTTTTAATACAATTATTTTTATTGAATTATTATTATTATAATGTTAATTAAAATAGTTTGTTGACAATTTTTTTATTAAGATATGCTAATTAATCTGTTTTAAAGATAGTAAATTAAATATATGTATTTATTGTTAATATTTTTTAAAAGAAGTAAAATTTAAAAAAAAATATTAAACTAAATAACAAATAATACACTAAAAATTAATAAACAACACAACATTATGCCATTATGCTAATATTAACTTTAATTAAAATAAGTTACAAGCAATACAATGAAAATTATAGACAATATTTTTTGTTGTTGAAGTTAACGCTGTTAGCTTGAGCTTGTGTTTCTGCCATGATTATGACATCTGTTTTTTGAATGACCTGGAGTTCGACACATGGAACATCTTTTTGGCTGACCAGGTTCCCTCATATCCATTTCAGTGCGTATACGAGATGATCTTGGATGCCCTTTTTTGTTTCTTAACTTTTCCGGGTCGGGGCACATTCGTGGATCGTCACATTGTGGCCAATACGCTTCGTTGCGCAATTCGCCAAACAATCCATTGTTCACGTTTGAGATGCTTTCCAACTTGTACACAGGATGTATGTAGGCCCTGTAGTCATGGTGAGCACGCTTACAAGCAGCAATGACATGAGAACAAGGCATGTGTACTTTTTGGAATTTACCACAATCACACCACCATTCATCTAGCCTAACTGTGAAATTTCCAGCAGGTCGACCTTCTCTTGGGTTAATTTGCTCCCCCAGTAAGAATCGCATATCGTGTCGGTCGAACTGAAGAACGTGGTGAGAGTTGGCCTTTCTTTTAGCGTCTTCAATGGCCTTGTTTAGCACTTCTGTGTATTTTTTGCCAGATCTAATTAGAGCTGCGACCTCCCTTCCTCGTTGGTTGAATAAGTTGTTACACTTTTCGTAAGTTGCCTTTATCAACGCACATATCGGAAGGTTTCTTGTTTTTCTTAATACTGAGTTGATTGCCTCAGCAAGATTGGTGGTCAAGTGTCCCCAACGTTGGCCTCCATCCCATGCTAATGTCCATTTTTCTCGTGGTATTTGTTCAAGCCAATGAACAGCTCATTCGCTTTCTGGCTCTGCCTTAAAATTGTTGTAGTAGTAGTTGAATCTGGGCTCCGTCATGGCATATGCTGAGGAATTATAAGTATAGAATTTCATTAATGGCATCAATTTACAATGTAATAAATGTGTTCGTAAGAGAAATTAATGTGGTACTTACCCATGTTAATTATTTGTTTTTTCCTGTCTGCATTCTTGAATTGCCTCATAAAATTTTGTGCGATGTGTCGAATACAAAACACATGCACAAAGTTTTGTGGTGTCCACCCACTACCTGCTCTTGAGTAAGCACTTTTAATTGCTTCGTGCCTGTCTGAGATCAAGCACAGACCTTCTTGAGGTGTCACATGTCTTTTTAAATTTTTCAAGAAGAAGTACCATGCTCCCGTTGTTTCGCCCTCAACAATGGCAAAGGCTATCGGAATGATTTTGCTGTTTCCATCTTGTGCAACTGCCAAAAGGAGAGTCCCCTTGTACTTTCCATATAACCAAGTTCCATCGACTTGAACAATGGGTTTGCAGTATTGAAACCCATCGATACATGCTTTGAATGTCCAAAACAGACGATGGAATTGAACGACACCCTCAACTACTTCACCATGCTGGTTGTATTTTGGCTTTGTTTCCTTTTCAAAGACAAAACCATTGACATCATTCAAACGAAAGCATTGGATAATTTTTTGTCACTAACGTATTTTTTTTAACAGATGGAGTGGGAGAGGGCTACGTTTTACTGGAACCCCTCGTGGTGATGTCATAGGCTACAGATTAAGATTCGATAACATGATTAATGATGAGGTAACATTATCTTAAACAGTTATATTAACTTGTTATATTAATTTTTTAAACATGTGGCAAACTATGGTTGAAAGTACTAACCCTTTTTTTGCAGTTCTTGTGGATGCCGTATAGAGGGTTTGAGTCATTTTTGCCAAGACATGCTTACAAGGATTCCCAATTGTGGAGTGCTAGTGTTGTTTTAACTTCATTTGCAGTTGTAGTTTGGCATCAAACCGACAAGGTCAAACTACAATTTGGACTATGGCAAGATATACCAAACCCACCGCATAATCTTGATAAACTGCATCAAACTGACATGAGAGGACATAATGACACAAACTGGCGGGAGGAGCACGCACAGTGGATTGCAATTTGGAGGGAACGACGAAAATACATGCTAGTTGGCCAACCAATTCAAGGACGTCTAGAGCAAACCCATGAATACATGGAATGGTATTGTGCAAATTCAAAGATTTACCTCTCACTCCATCAACATATGCAACAAACACGGGTTTCAAGTAACTCCTGTGTTGGCGAGACATCTCGTGCAACTCCACAAATGCCAACACAACAATGCTTAGGCCAGGCTAGTGTACCTCCCCCACAAAGCCCACCACTTCATGAAAACTTCCTGGATGAAGACCTGGAACCGCCTCCCAATTCATTTGAATTCACTCCATTACAACAACAACAAAATCAACCTCAACAACATCTTCGGTACAGTCCTCACACTTTTGGAGTTAGCGGAGATGACTTCATGACCAACCTCATAGGTACTAACCTTAGAACGCCGGAATCAGCTTATGCTTACATGCAAAGTATTTCCATTCCTTCATTTGCATCCTTTCACCAAGCTGTTGCTGGAAGATCTTCAACACCCGTTGTTGACAATTTTATGAATTACCAACCAGTAGCTGGAACAAATTTAAATGAAAATCCAAACGAGGTAATGCAGGACGATCAACCTGTTGTTCATGAGGTGCAAGTTGAACCACAACAACATCCACGAATACGTCGAAATCCAAGATGAAATAGGCAACCTCCAAGGTGTGGAACTGGTGGGCACAAGGGCCACTAAATATTCCCAGTTTGTGTTTGTTTTTTGAACTATATGTGTAATTTTCTTTTTCTTATTGAACAATAAAATCTTTGATTGCTAAATATAAAAGTTTACTAAGTGCAAAAAGTTATTTTTATAATTTCTACACACGATTTTAAACCCTTTCTAAACCAATTTAAGTCGTAAAAGTTGTACCATTGCATTCATCAACATGAAAACAATGCGAAGGAACTATTGTTTATACAAAATAACCTTATATTCATAACCACAATAATGCAAAAAGTAACTCTTAAGAAACTGTTGAAGTGCAAAAAGTGATTTTTTAAACTTTTTCGACACGATTTTCAACCCTCTCTAAATCGATTCAAGTTGTCAAAGTTGTATTGTTGCATTCATCAACATGAAAACAATGGAAATGAACTATTGTTTTTACAAAATAACCACATATTCATAAGTAAAAAAATGCAAAAACTTATCCTCAGGAAATTGTTAAAGTGCAAAAAGTTATTTTTTTTTAGTTTTCGGACATGATTTTCAAGGTTTTTTTTAATCTATTTAAGTTGTCAATTTTTGTACTATTGGATTGATCAACATGAATATAATGATAATACACTATTGTTCAAACGAAAAAATTCCATATACATAATAAAAACATAGCAAAAACTTATCATGATAAAAAGTTTTAAACACCTTAAAAATGATATTTTACTCCAATTTAATAATTAAATTTTTTTAAACAAAAAATTAATTATCATTCAATAATTAAAATATAAAAATGAAAATTTTAAAAATTAACCTTCAATAATAAAAAAATACAAATTAAAAAAAAAAGTAGAAACCCGGGGGGCGGATTTGGGGGGGGGGGGGGGGTGTCTCCGCATCCAGTGGGGGTGCGCGTAGCGGGGGGCGGGGGGGCCCTGTTGAGAAATCGGTGCGTGGGCAACCGATTTCTCTACAGGTTATGTTCTGAACCCAACAATTTTTGTCATGAGAAATCGGTTGCTCTCCAAACGATTTTTCAACATACACAGTAATTTGGGTTAGTCACGTAAATAATGTATGGGATAGGTTAGTTGGGTAATTTTTTTTTTTTGGTATATTTAGGTGAAAAAGTCGTCATATTTGTTCATACTTTGTCTAGGTATAGTACTCACTTTCATATGTCATATTTGTTCATACTTGATAGAATTTTGATTAATCATTTTATGTTCCTTTTTATTTGCTTTTTCATGTAGAAAAGGTAAGAGAGGAAGAGTTACATGTGAACAATATTCAAATCAATGGAAAACAATTATTTTGTAGCAAAGAAAAAGGCGTGTTTCAATAGCAGAGAAGGTTGCCTCATAATGGTTGGCTATTATGCAATTTTGCTCGGTTGTTCAAAGAAAAATATTCCAGCCTTTCTTTATTGTAAGTCAATAATAAATGTTTTGGTGACAGATTTGAAAGGATTTTACATAATAATTTTAAAGATAAAAATCAAAACACAAATACTTGCATGTTTAATATTTCACTTCTTATTCTTGGTAAATAATTGGTTTGGTTACTATAAATGATGGTTTAATTTATCTTTTTATAAACATGAAATTTTAATTTCTGTAACTAAAATTTTGAAAATTCTTTTGAAATGGATTTTTAATAAAGGTAACTATTACAATTTTCTTACCATAATAATTTAATTTGAAAATCATATTTTTCAGTGGATAGAAACTAAAGTAAATCACGTATCAACAAATTAAAAATAATAATAATAATAATAATAATAATAATAATAATAATAATAATAATAATGATGATGATGATTATGTTTTACAAAACACAGGTATGGACATTTAGTTATCCAATGAGAAAAAACACGGGTGTACTACTACTCACATGTGGGTATGGATACAAGGATTTTTTTTTTAATGCACGTATAAGGACAATACCATGATACTCTAATCATATCTTATCCATTGTCATCCCTATATATAATCAATATATATCTATAATGGACAACAATAATTAATAATTAAAAATGTTATACTTTATCATTCATGTTTAAAATAAAAAAAAATTAATTTTATTATTGACTACAGAAAACTTTGATGTAGTGGCTTACAATAAAGAAAAGTGATTGATTTATAAGTCAATTAATAGCATCTCAACAATATTCCAGTTTGATTTATTATAAGTCAATTAATATCATCAAATAGGTATAAGTCAATTAATAGCAACTCAACAATAAGTGATTGATTTATACCTATTTGATTTCCTTTAAATAAGATGTTCAATTCGCATCTTGTGAATAGAAAACATTTTTATTTTACCTTCATTATGTTGTAAATATTCCTGACTTGAATATGATTAACTCTAATTTTGATTAATTTTGAGTTTGCATAGATCCATTGCAAACTCCAACTAAAATATTTTGAACTTCAATTTTAAATTCCTCATCAACTAGTTAGATGTTATCAACTATTTTAAACATAAAGTTTTAAAAAAACAATTTACTAAAAAAAATTACGTGTGACTATCCTATCAAATTTCTTGATAATATGACAAGTCCATTAATTGTTAATGTCACTATTACATCATCATTTAACATTATTTAAAGCAATGAGAGTTAACCAGCCACCAATTGAAAGAAAAAGTGTAATATATCAAATGTATCCATCAATTTAATTATGAGCACAGGTCAATTTAATTTTTAAGATTACAAAATATTACTTTAATCTGTCTGAAATTATCAAACGACAATTATTTGTTAGTTTTGAAGTGTTACTAATCGAGGATCATTTTAGCCTTTAAAATTACAAAATTATAGTGACTTTAACTTACGTTTGATTTTCGTAGACTAAAATGACATTTTTGTAATTTTAGAAACTAAATTAACTGCCACTCATAATTCCAGGGACCAATTTAATGTATTTACTCGAATGAAAAACGTTGAAAGACTCTTTTCTTGCAATTCCACCAACCAAAACCTGAAATTGAAGCATAGCAACGAACCGGATTCTATAGCAAAAGAGCTACAAGCTTAAACACAACCATAAGTAATTGTCGAATGTTGCCATAGTTGCTTATGCAAACATCAAGTATAAGGATGCAAGTATACTAGGAAGAGTGCTAGCAACACACTCTTGACACAATCTTTACTACTATATTAATTAAAATTTTATTGAAAATTACAAAATCATGAGTAAAATTCATTAAATAAATAAATCTACAAAATTTTGTGATATCCAATCAATTTCAGTTAATAACAGATAATATGTTCAAAATAGTGTATTAGAAAGTGTTACTGAGAAACACAGGATAGATCTTTTTTGCTACTTAGTCAGAATCAGCCACACTTAAGATTAGTAGACAAACAAATGATATAGATAATACCTGAATAATTTTTTTTTTCTTCCAGACTTTGGAAACAATGGAAGTTGGTTGTGCTTCTAAATGCTTTTTAAGTGGGGCCAATGTAGGTGTTGTGGAGGGGTAGTTGAGAAGAAGGATGCTTATATATCACAGTAATGTGTGTATGATTTCATTCAGAAACAACTAATTTACACGAAAGGAAACACTTCTCAAATTTACATGCCTGTTCGCTTCCTCCCAAAACCCAGCTTAAAACATAAATCATCAACATTTGGCTATTAGTACTACAACAAAATTAGCAAGAGAAGAAGACTATGTGCTGCCAAGCTTCACTGCAAGCCTGAGGATATAATAATATTTATCTGATAAAAATAAACTCTTAACTACCCTCACAATGACATAATAATAAGGTTTTTAGTTCAAACCTTGGGTGGATGATGATCTAGCTGATGATGACTCACCCAGAGAAACAGAAGCTAGAGATGAAGCCCAAACACGGGCACTCCTCGCCCTTTCGTGAAAAGTCCTGGTCTTGCACAGTCTTAGCTTGTTCCAAATCCTCCTGACATCGATCACCTGAAGCACGCGTCCCATCACTTGGCTCGTCTCACCAAATATTTGCAAGTTCAGATGAGGAATGCAGGAGACCCAAAATGCTCGGAGACGCGATACGATCTTGGGGAGTACGAAAAGAAGAAACCTCAAACAGAGGAACAATACAGAGAACAACAAGTAGGGTTCCCTGCTCCACGTTTCTTTCAGAGACAAACCGAACAGGTTTGTGGTTGAATTCTCATCACTCATCATGCTGCTTGATTGACTAACAACAATATTACCAATTGGTGCAAACCCTGGGACAAGCAGACAAGTCAATGGAGGTAAAATTAGGTAAAAAATTATCAGTCGTTGAAGTTTCTTACACTTGACGTGAGTTATTAAGTGAGAAAAAATGTTGTCTTTAAATAATACATTGTATATTTACAAACATGAATTGGGATATGCTTACCTGTGTTTCTTTCGTAAAATTCCGAAAGGAAGAGGAGATTGTTTGGACCGTGATATCTCAACCTTGATGTCTGGTTCACTAGTAATATTGCAGGCAAGCTGTGGATTCCATATTTTGAAAACAAGCTGCACAGCAAAACAAATGACGACATCAACATACATTTAAAAAGGTAGCCTACTGAGTATGCCATAATTTCTACTAAATTTTAAATTCATATATAAAATACAAAGTAGAAAAGAAAATAATATATTTATTACTTATGGCATTAGCCTAACAGAAAATTGAGAAATGCTAGCAATTGGGTGAAATCCATGTAGGTTCTACTAAATGGCATAGCTTTCACTCCTTAATTGGTGGCTCATACTCCATATTTAGTGGATTCCACATGGATTTCATCTATTAATATAGAATTTGTTCAAAGAAGGGTGTCACAGAGAGTAGCACTAGCATTCCTTAATAGGATATTAGATATTGCTGATCCAGGAATGGAACTAACTACTGCAAATTATATGCCATCGCCAGAGCAGGCAAACAGCATACAGCAAAAGAAATTAGTTTCATCCTTAATCAGAAACTTAAAAATAGAAGCAGGGATAGCTTCAAAACCTTGGCAAAGCTGATGATTGCTCAAGAACCAAATGTTCTACTTGAGGAAACATGGAACTAAGAACTTCAAATTGAGGAAGCATTTTGCGAGAAAATGGGCACCAAGACGCATAGAAGAGTATAGAAGTATACTCTATCCTCTTTCTGCCAGACAGAACTCCTACAAAATTTCCGTCCACCTAAACAAATCAAAAAGAAAAATTAAATACATGTCATCAGAATAAGCAAATTGGTACAAGTCTGTAAAATATAACTAAATCTTTAGATCTATTTAACTATTTACTCAATATCTATAATTAAAGCTATGTAGCAGAATGATGACAGACACGGTGCATCCTGTGTATATGTAACAACACTGGGGCATATGTACTCATATAGTCAGAAGGAATACATTGGGCTTAAAAAATTGTGGAAAATGAGAGAAAAGCCTAGCATGGCAGATGGAAAGAAAAGCAACTGCTCAGCTTGTCACTTGTCAGCTTTGATTTCTACCAACAAAATGAGCCAAAGGCATACATTGTTCCAACCCAATCTGTCCCCTTCTCTGCCTTAATACGGTCACTTCAGTCCATAAAGAGATTATTTTCTTGAACTCAATAAAAATTCAAGTTGCTAAAAATTCAATGGATTTTAAAATAGGAAATTTATTACCATTTTCAGTGAAGCATAAAATACTTTTTATATCCAGCAAAACTATTTTGCAATGAAGAATCGTGGGTAATTACAAACTCAAGATGTGATGTTAAACTCATAACTGTTGTTTCATGCTGAGTATATAAAAAGGAGACCTCCCTGCATTTGGGCTTGACCACATGTGACCTAACTCAACAAACCAGTTGTGACCTAACAAGAAATTTATACATGTTTATGTTAATTCAATAGCTAGGTTAATCATATAATATCTTTAATAGTGAGGCATTGGGTGTGTTGGGGCAAGGATTTGAGTATAGAATAGCTACTCATCGTAACCTTCAATATCATATAGCGGAGCAGTTTCAGTATCTGTTGTTACAGCTACGTCTTTCAGGTGCTATAGCAGCACTACTTCAGAAACCCATTTTACCCCTGAAACAGCATATTGTGAATTCTCCCCATTTTCTAATGGGTTTTTTGCTTCAAAACATTATAGGGTTTGACAACCTTCTTCCTTGGTTGTTCACAAAAATCTTAACCTTTTCTTCAAACTCCATTGTCTAACCCAGCAACCCACAGCTCACTGGTGTCTTTTTCCGGCCAGCCCTGACTTTTCCAGGCAATGACAGGCTGCTCATAAGTCTCTGCACTTCCTTTGGTCTTTGTTCATGCATTAGAGCTCGGTCTCTGTTTACACTTGACAGCTCGTAATTATCCTTTTTTTTTGGAGGTGCAACGAATTCCACCTATAATCTCAGCCAACCCCCAAGCATGAATAAAAGAAGGGGCTGGTCCTCAACAACCAACATAAAACTTGTCGAAACCCTAAACATGGATCACGTCTAATCACTTGTAAGAGTAAAACCTACAACAACTGAACAACAACAAAAGCATTATCCCACTAGATAAGGTCAGTTACATGGATCAAATGACACCATTCAGCTTGGTTAAAGACCAAAACTTCAAAGATATTACTTAGCATGATATCCCTCTCTTAACTTCCCCCTTTTCACAGAACTGAAAACCATGCAATCTTACTCTCCTCAGTGGTACTTCCAATAGCCTTCTTTGTACATGTCCAAATCACCTCAACCGATTTTCTGTCATTTTTTCCTCAATCGATGCTACACCAATATTTCCTCATATACAGTCATTTCATATCTTGTCCTTTCTTGTTACACATCCATCTTAACATTTTCACTTCTATTACTCCCACATTTTTCTCTTGGTTTCCCTTTAAAGCCCAACGTTCACTATCATAAAATATAACCAAACGTATAGCAATATGATTGAACTTGCCTTTGAGTTTGGTAGGTACTTTGTGAACACGAATAAACTCCGATGTCTTTCTCCATTGTAGCCATCCCACTTGTATCTTGTGTATAACATTCTCATTAATTTCCCCATCACTTTGTACTATTGATCCCCAAATATTTAAACTTAGAAACATGTGATATGACATTTTCTCCCATCTTTACTTTCAAGTTGTATTCCTATTATCTCTTGCTAAAATTGCAGTGTATGTACTCAGTCTTACTCCTACAATCCTACTTAGGCGAAAACCCTTTGTTCCAAAAGTTTGTCTCTAGAGCTTAAGTTTATTAGAATTAGAGTAAAACCTAAAGGTCGCAAATTGATTTCTTTTTGGAAAGGAGATTTAATCAAAGAGTTTGCAAGGATTGCAAGGTGATTCCAAGAGAGAGTCTTACTGCAGAACATAAGGTTTTTATCCTTCAAGTTTGTTTTAAGAATCATAAATAACCTAACAAGTTACAAATCAAAGAATCAAGTGATGACACTCGAGGGTGATAAACATTTAACTTTTAACTTTTAAGAAGAAATTATTGGAGGTAGTTAATTGGGAATCATCAGGTAGTCATAATCTTATTTGGGATAAGATGTCTTAAAAGGTTAGGAAGGTTGTCAAAGCAGTCTTAAGTGAATCAAAAGGTTTTGGTCCAAGAAATAAAGAATCATAGAGGTGGAAGAAAAGTGAGCAAGGCGATAAACGAAAAGAGTGTTTTAAGGCCTTACCTAGTTGCAATAACATTGCAAATTGAGCATGATATTGGAAGGCTAGAATGAGACAAGGAAAGTTGTAAGTGAAATACATTCCAGAGATTTTGAGGAGTTTTACCAAGATCTTAAAGAATGGAGTATAAGCTTGCAAAAATAGGGAAAGGAAGTCAAGAGATTTGGAACAAGTAAGATGTATTAAAGATTAAGAAGGAAAATTTGTGGATATAGATCAAGATATCAAAGAGATATGAGAGAACTATTTTTATAAGCTTTTTAATGATGGGTAAGGATCGTCATGTAATATGAATTATGAAAGGATTAAAAATAAAGAGGATCAACAAAATTTGACATATTATCGTTGAAATTGAGTTGGAGAAGTAAAAGAACTCTTAAGAGAATTTACAATGGTAAAGTTGTCGGACCCAATGGTATTCATATTGAAGTTTGGAAATGTGTAGGAGAACATGATATCATTTGACTCGCTAAGCTATTTAATGAGATTTTGAAATCTATGAAAATGCTAGATGAATGGAAGATCTTTGGTTCCTATAAATGGGAATGGAGGAAATATTCAAAATTGTGTAAACTACAGAGAGATATAACTTATGAGCTACACTATGAAAATATGGAAAAAGGTGGTTAAGCATAGATTACATGAACAGACTAGGATTTCACATAATCAAATTTTGATTCATGTCAAGAAGGTCTACAACCAAAGCTATTTTCTACAAATTGATTGAAAGGTATCAAATGATAGATACCCACTAGTTAATTAGGTTAATTGGTTGAAGAAATAAGGCATGTTGCCCATAAACAGGAAGAAGGGTTGAGAGGAGTTAGTCAATGGGTTAGTTAGTATTGTGGCTAGGGAGAATCCTGGATCTCTCCAATATCCAAGGAAATTGTGCGTTCCACCAGCTAGTCATTACGAATGATATTCAATCCATATAACAAAGCTCCCAAAAATAATAGCACTTAGATGCACAATCAATGATGATAATTCATTAACATTTGATCAAAATGTTCAGTTTGATGCAGTATGGATCTCACATTCTAGAAAAAAGATATTGAAAATGATGACCAACCAATGAGCTAGAATCCAGTTAAATGGAAAGAAGAGTAAAAACTAGAAATTCAGTCAATGGTGATTAAGGCTCAGCTGAAGCAATTCCACTTATAAGAACAAATACTATTATATAATGTAATATGAAGACTTATTTTGGATGTTTGGTACTTTGAGCTTCTAGTACTTGACTAACTTTAAGTATAGAAGAAAGTATATGTAAAAAAATAATAGATTTTGCACTAGATCTTACTTTAGTTAAAAATGCTTACCACATTTCCAAGCATATGACCAGTGCGTCATGTAAAGGTTCATCAAATGCAAACTAAATTCAAGAACTTATTTCAGAGAGTGCTTGTGGAATAACTGACTTAATATACATGGGCAATTCTTCATGGTGAAATAAGGACAAGTTTTACAATATCATCTGTTTGCTTGACTTTAAACAACATTTTGATTTTGTTGATAGGTTTTGTGATTAATGGTTTAACAAGCAGAACTAAAATGATGACATTATTTGGGATTCGGACTAAAGCTACAGTGTGAATGACTTGATTGAAATCCTCAAAATGTTACCTATTTTCCTGAGGAAAATATAATCATTCAAAAGATTCCACAGGAATTTTCTTTTTCTCCCAGAATAGAATACAATGAAGTTGTTGCATCAAGTGGTTCAGAAGATACTAGAGAATATCATAACAGTCAACAGCACTATATTGCCAAGCTATCATGTATCAGAAATTCAATGTTAAAAGTTAAAAATGAGAAATTTATGCAATCTCCTCACGAATCAAGGCTCTAATTTATACAGATTTTTACCACAAGTTTATTATTTTGATGGATACTTATGGATCACTCTCTAGAGGTTATTAAAGGGCATCAAATGAACATATTTTACTGTTATACCAATGAGACCATGCCACCCAGTAAAAATAATCAAGTCAACTAGTTCTGAGTCAGCTACATACAATACAAACTGTAAACTTGTCTACATGCTCAGGATAAGACCCCAAAATGATTCCAAGGAAGGCTTTAATTACATCCCCAATCCTAAACTCTCAAAAAAGTATTCCTTAATTTTTTGCTTTTAACTGGCTGATTTCAGGTTGATGCCAAAGGATCCAACAAAAAACCACAAACAGTACAATAGTTGATCGTTTACAGGCAATTAAGCAAAGCAATCTTTATCATAACAAAAATCTTCAAGGTCCAAGGCAATACAATAAACTCATTTGTTTGCCATACAAGTTAAAAAAACAAAACAAGGAAAATTATGAGAAATTATCTCCACAAGCCTGCAAAATCAAGAAACTTCAAAATCATTCTCGCGTATGAAATCGTCCCTATTAATCGATATTTACAAGATGTTAAAACTGATTCCTTATTCCAACGTATTCAAATCAGAACCCAGGTTCATCAAACCATCCAAACAACAACAATAACAAAAGCCTTATCCCACCAGATGAGATCGGTTACATGAATCACACGACACGACAAAAAGTCTTATCTCATCAGATAAGGTCGGTTACATGAATCACACGATGTCATCATTCAGCTCGGTTAAAGATCGATCTATCCAAACATTGAAACAAAATCTAATAAATTAAAAACCTGGGAACAAAAACACAACACAAAACAACCTCAACAGACAGAAAATAACATAAAATCTCAAAAACGACGTACCTGAAGAGGTGGATTCGATGGGATCGAGATTGGGCACTGCGATTGGAGATTGAAGCGGAACGAAGGTGGCTCAGGAAGGCACAAAGAGGAAGAAGAAGAAGACCCAGACGCGGATTGAATCATAGTCACACAAAGGAGAAGAAGAATAAGCGAAGCAGCCATGGACGAAGGAGAATAACGGGAGAGAGTAAATACGATACAAACTGAAGGGCGAAACCGGAAAAACGAAAGGTTTTGGGTTCTCGTGTTTGTGTTTGTGTTTTATTGTGTTGGGTTGTGTCTAAGGGTGTTGATAAGGTGACAGAGGCGGTGACGGTGGTGATGGTGGTGGTGGTGGAGTGGGTTGTGTTTGGTTTGGTGATATTTTGATTGTTTTGGGATGGTGAAGAAAGGAGGAGAGGACAAAGAAGGAACCTTTCCAGCTCAAAATTGGAATGATGTGTATATTTATGGCTATGATTGTGAGATTGTCCACACTCTCTTCTCTCTCTCTCTCTTTCTCAGACATTCACATTCTTAAAAATCGCTTTCTCTCTCCTACCCCGAGTATACCTCGTGTGTGTTTTCAACAGCCATTGTTTTTTTGAAAAGTTGAAAATTCCACACTTTATTTTATTTTATTTTATTTTATTTTTAATCTTTGTATTTTCATTTAATTTATGTACTAGTATGGTTTTAGTGTCATTAAATTTTGTTGTCATTATGTCATTAGTACAAAATATATTTATATTTGGTCACTTTTAATGGATTTCTCTTCTGTATGTTTTTTCGATTCATATGGTTTGAATCGAGATCTTATTTAAAGAATCTTAACTTAGTTTCACTCATATTAATAACATGTTGATAACGTTGTTTGTAAATAAATTTTATAGTTTATTAGTAATTATTAAAATTAAATGTGTTATTTCAAATTTTATTTAATGACAAATGAAAATATAATAAAAGTGTAACATGGTATTATTTTCTATAGATTAAAAATTGTATCGAATTTTTGAAAGAAAAATGATATGCATTGATAAAGTTTTTTTATACTCCTATAAAAAAAAGATTTTTTATACTAATTATAAATTATATGATAAATTTGTTTTATAATAACCATTCTAAAAGTCGCAACAAATTGATTTTTAATTAGTTGATAGTGTAAAATTGTATATATCCATTAAACTCATTTTTTAAAATAAAATATATAGATATATTGCAAGTCATTTTATATATTTTTAAATTTTTATTTAATTATTTTATATACTTTATTATTGTTAATTTATACAAATTAATAACATGTTATAACTTTGTTATATTCTTATTAATTATTGAATAAAATTTTAGTTGAGAGATTAAGTTTTAATGATTAAAAATTTATGAAAATTAAGTAATAAAGTTATTCATAAATTAAAATATAATCAAACAAATAATATATTATGTCAGTCTCAATGTTATTGTAGAATATATAAAGTTGTAAGAAAGAAAAATATACTTTGACCGAATTGTGTAGTTCCCAAGCAATAGACTTTTCCCTGTTTCGACACGTCATCTTTTTATTTTAGTATTAGATTAGATTCTATTGTACTATACTAGTCAATTTTCTTATTTCTTTTTTATATAAAATAGAGTATTCTTTTATGCCATTTCTATCTTTAGAATGTAATGGGAAGTAATTATTTCGAAATATATAATTCGATTGATGGACAAAAGTTGTTGAGTTGTTGAGTGTATTTAATAATTTAGATTATAATTTTTTATTATTATAACCTTAGGAAAGAAAATCATTTTTATGATTAATAAAATTTGAGTTATTATTGAAAGTTAACAGTTTATTTTTAATTTATTTTTATTTTTATATATTATTGTTGTGATAAATTTTATATTATTAACTAATTAAAAATTATTTTATATATGACTTTTAGAGTAATCATTATAAAAATTAACAATCTGCATGACAATACATAATTAAATAACAAAATAAAAGGCATGCATATTGTTCAATACACTCTAGTTTAATTCTTTATTTTTATTTCATTTTAAATTAAGAACTAGCTACTATAAATAACTTCATACTATTTTTATAATTTTATTTAGATGACTTTATATTTAAATGAAACAAATATCTTAAAATAATTTTTCCCTATTATATCTAAATATGAAATTTATTTTATGTAATTGACTATAACATTATTGAAATAACCTTTTCCACGACTAATCTAAACACATACTGAAAATATGAAATTTGTTTTGTAACCCAAAATTGTTAATAGAAACTTAGAAAACAGGTAAGTGAGTGTTTTTTTTTTTTAGTTTAAACGGTTGCTTTTGTTATTAATATGCGGTACACACACGATATGGTGCAGCAATAATGCGTTAAACCCGCGTAGCAACACGCCATGCCTAATCATAAAGTGACCCTCGAACAAACTTTTACAGCATTAGCAACAAAGTAGTGTTCCATGGAGGCGCAATATCTACATTGTAAAGCTTCGTCCACGTATGAAACTTACTCCTTTTAACTCCAAACAGAAGTTCAAGCCATCCAACATTTGGCAGGTCTCATGTATTATTGGAAATACCTTTTTGTGGTCCAATAAATGTTAATTGATAGTAAATATAATTTTTATTATTAATTAAAATTTATAAAATTTTATGAATCTCGCATGTTATTTAATGAATCTCTCTCATAATTTTACGATTTAAGAGAAAATGTAATAGAAAACATGTTACTATCACTCCTCATGCATCTATTGCATCCGGTCCAATAACCAAAACTCTTGTTCATTATTAGAATGTCAAAATGGACAACCTAGTCCAATTGGCCAAGACGTCGAAGCAGCTCGGGTCAGGCTAACTTTGATTTTCATATGGGCCACAAATTTGATGACCAAGTCTAGCCCAATTGACCGGTTGAGTTAAAATATATTAGTTAAGACCTTAGACTTAATTAATTAGTGGTCTAGAAAATTAAATTAGATTAAGCCTAAGATTAATAACCCTAAACAACATGACACAAGTTGTGTCAATCCTAAAATAAGAGAAGTCTCTCCTCCTCCCTCATTCATTGGGCTGCCACTTTCAAGAGAGAGAGAGGGTCTCTCTTCTCTTTTCTCTCGTCTCCTCTCCTCTATTGATGCTCACTTAGAGATTTATTCTCCACCTCAAGCTTTGAGCTTTTTGGAACCAAACTCAAGGGGCTTACTCTAGAGACCAAGCGCTACAATTCTAACCGATTGAAATTTGATTTCACTAAGGTATAGGGAGTTTCTATCTTCTTTCATGTCTATTGTTGGGATGTTATCCTCGATGGGTGTGGGCTCTTAGAGCCATTTCTACATTATTTGGTGTGGAAAGTTTGTGCACATAAGTTGTTTGTGGAATTTCAGCACTGGCATACTTCATGAATTTCATTACTGCATTTGATTGGTGTACTGTATGGTGAAAATCAATTATATTATATAAAATAAGATTTTGCCACATAGGTTAATGCCACGTGGCAACACCATATTGATTCTTTTTCCGCCGAAATGAAAACGATTTTATTTTTATGATAATTTTAAATTTTAAATTGTTTAATTCATATTTAATTGATAACAATAATTTAAATTCAAATTCATATTCAAATTTGAACGTGATCAATATTTTAAGATATTTATTATTTGAAATTTGAAATTGTTTAATTCATATTAATTAATAACACTAATATAAATTCAAATTTGTATTCAAATTCAAAATTATAACAAATTAAAATAAAGAAATTGTGCAATTAGATTTTTTATCTCATAATTTTATAATGCAAATATATAATTGATAATTTAAACAATATTTATATATACATGTGTGGATGATAATAAAATTTGAACATCATCAATATTTTAAGATATTTATGATTTAAAATTTTAAATATTTTAATTCATATATTCACTTAATTATATTAAATATAGTAATTAAAATCATTACAATGAATACATATATAATTTGATATTCTGATTAAATTAATCAATCAAATCATTAAATCTTAAATAGATTTTGATTTTATATAGTTCGGTAATTAATTATTAAGTTTTGCGGATTTTTATTTTATAATTATGAAATATTCTTTGTTATCGTGATTTTATAATTTACCGTAAATAATAATAATAATAATAATAATAATAATTATTATTATTATTATTATTATTATTATAAAAGAATGTTTTATCACATAGGTAGATGCTACGTGACAACATCACATTCATTTATCCCCTCCAAAATGCTATTAAATAATTTATTTATTTTTTAATTTATAAATATATATTTATGATAATTAAGATGATTATTTAAATATGAAATACTTAATTACATTAATCAATCATGACTAGAATATTCTAATTAATTAATAATATAATTATATAATCTGATTCAAATTAATTAATAGCACTAATATATATTTTGTTTCAAATTTAAAGTAAATTTAAATTTAAAATTATTGCGAGATTTATTTTAGTAGAGCAATCTTTACCATTATTTTGTTAAAATATTATAATCATGTCATTAAAATGAATAATTTAAATTAAATTTAAGTAGATCAATTTTTACCATTAATTTATTATAATATTTATGAATATGAACTCTTCTCTTATATTTATGTTTTTATTACATAATGTATTGAGGAATATTCAATTTTATTCTTTCATTTTTTTTTTCAAGTTAATTGAGTCCTTTTATTTGTGAGAATTAAGTAAACTTGATTTTTCTTCATCAACTTTTCATTTATTTAAACTTCTCATTTTTATCTAATGTCTACATAATTGAGTCGATTAAATTATTTTAAATATTCTTTTCCTCAAAACTCACCGATCAAAATTGATCAAATTTTCCTAAATAATCAACATCATATAATTAATATGAATATTTTTTTATTTAGGCACAATAATTTAATTAAATAAATCTTAAAAGATATATCTAATATGTTCTTTAGGCAAAAAAATCTATTTTATATGTTTTACAACATTATATTTTAATATTTACAATTATTACTATGTAATTATATTTTAAAAATTTTAAATAAAGATAACATTACACATTTTTAGATTTTTATTTAATTATTATTATAAAAATAAAATTATAACAATAAAATTATAGTTAAATGTATATATATGTTGTGACAAAAAAATTTTAAAAAAAATATAACGGTGGTGGGTACATGTACGGGAATAGTTAGATATCCACCCTCATCTCCATTAAAAAATTCGGATAATACCTGTATCTGTATCTATACCCGGTCAAAGTGGGTATTTCCGTCAAAATCAAGTCGGATTTAGGTCGGTACCCATGAGTTCAGGGCTCTTTATCATGCCTATTTTAAATTACTAAAGAAAATTTTACAATCTCTCAGTTATTAGCCTAAATAAAATATGATTAAAATATCATTTTATACATTATCTTATTTTTGTATTGATCATTAATATTTTTATTGTAATCTACTGATTTATAAGTTCAATTGCCCACAATATTTTTTTAATAATTAACATTAGACATTTATCTTCTTTATGATGAAAATACATTTTTTAAAAGAAAAATTAATAATTACAAAATATATTATAAATTTTGTTATCATTAATATTTTTTATTAAAATTATGTATATATTTAAATTATATATAAATGCAAATATCTTTATAAAGATAATAGTGTTCTAAAACAAATGTTTATATAAATTAAAATGATATAAGACATGTGTAAATATAAAATTATTTAAATATATATCAATATTAATAATTATTTTTATATATCTTTTCCATATACATACTAACACATACATTTATAAAAAAAATTATAAATTATAAATTCAACACCCGTGCATGGCACTGGTTATTAAGCTAGTAAAATTATATTTCAAAAGTAGACTTTTGGAGCTTATGAATCCATATTAAATACGTTAAATTTGGATGAGAATTGAATTTACTATGAATTTTACAAAGTGACCCTTTTGTTGAATGTTTGCTTTGACCTTTGTGTGTTGTTTTGAAAACTGGTATTGTTGTAAAGATGCTATTGAAATTTGAGTGATATCTCTGTAAAATAGCCATGTTAAGTTTTAAAAGTTGGGCTCACCCATATATTAACTCATTGATTTGCCTAGGAAACTAGCGGAACTACAAGAAATCTCGTTATTACCGACGGCCATAATCCGTCGGTAACTGCAAAAATCCATCGGTAATGCAATTTTACCGATGGAATACTGACTGACAAAAATCCGTTGATGAAAGGCTCATAGCTAAATTACTGACGAATTTTACAGACGGATATTTCCATGGAAAATTACCTACAGATATTTCCAAGGGAAATCACTTACGGATATTTTCATGAAAAATTACCTACGGATTTTTCCGTCGGTAAATATTTGTTGCTTTTTTAATTAATTATTACTTCAAAATAATTACTAACAATTTCTTAATAAAAAAATTAGCAAAATTTTTTTTCATAAAAAACAAATATGTTTGAGTTGATTTGTTTTTAAATAATTAAATAAATTTCATGTAAAAGTGAATAAAATATATAAAAATGTACAACCAATTGCATGATTGCATCAAATCTAATTTCTAATACTACAAGTTTCAAACTTAATAGTGGGAACATTGTAAAATATAGTTAGTAATAAAAAAAAACTTGGACAACTAATACATAATAACCTACTTGGTTCAATTAACATTTAAAAAATTCAACTAATACAAACCTTAGACACAAATATATCTTGACACACCACTGAGCAATAGCTTTCTCTTTTGGCAAATCCATTATTAAATATGCACACCTAAGGTGATAAAATGAACGATTTTTAATTAAACAATAAATTTTATAAAGAAAAAAAACATCTAAGATTATGGAAGATAAGGAATCCTCTAAATGAACAAAACCATACAAAACCGCTATTTGGGATAACATTATACTTTTTTTTAGATAGGATAACATTATACTTGGTGCATCCAAGAAACTACCATATGTCAGCCTCTAATTGCATGTTCAATATTTGTGTCCTATTTGAAGCATATTAATAGTGAGTTATGTGTCCTCCATTAACAAGACAATCAAGAATTAAGAACTTTCCCATGCTCCATATTTTCTCTTATTTATCATCATCCTTTATCATATGACCATAAATCACCAATACCAACAATGATTAATAACTTTTCCTCTTTCTTTGTGTATGGGAAATCATTTTTTTTCAAAGTGATTGATAGGCACACAATTATTTCACAGATTCTTCGTAGAACTTTTTATAAATTAATTTAATTATTTATAATTAATTATTATTTTAAATTATGAACTTATAACCATTATATTCTTACTTAAACTCACTGATTATACATACTTGTTAGTTAAACACATTTGACAAATAATTTATTAATTGTCCCTTACTCCATATATAAGTACTTAATTATAAATGATCATATTTTAACATCGTTTTTTGACCAACCAATTTTGATCCAGCGACGTAAAATAGCTTTTAAGTAGTAGTGCAAACATCTAGATTACTAGTTTATCACTAACACTCATGGTTCATCATCAGTCAAATTAAAGAAAGTAAGATTAATACTATAACATATATGTACCAGAGAGTTGTCAAACAAAATTTTACCATTGTGACCTGATGTGGCTGGAAGAATCTCCTGTGAGCTATTATCATCATATCTTTTCCTACATTTGATTTTCAAAGAAGACCACATCAAACTTCTTAACTTAAAAACCTGCAAAGAACTAAATCACATGACCTACTATAAGTCCCAAATTCAGAAGCAACAGTGCATACCCTATACCTGAACATCAGATAAGTGTCGACCATTATGATTCCCACCAGTAAGGTATAAATAGAAAATCTTAAATGGAAAACTCATTTCTTGTAGAGGGTTGTTTCCCACATAACATGTCATACTTCTATTTAAGTATATATAACATTATCATGTAGCAAAATGGTTCTGACATACCATACACATTCACCATGTTGTCAATTCTAGACAACATTCCATGATCTTTTCACCTTCAAAAGCCCATGTATTTACCAAATCAAGTTCCTTCTTCCTAAAACAGAGATCCAAAGGAATAGAATCAGTGAGAGCCAGCCACCAATGCCACAAAAATCATGAAATCATGAATGAACCTAAGCCTAAATATAGAGGAATTCAACGTTCAAAGTGACAACCACATACCTGGGTTAAATATACATAAAGAGTCAATAGAATCAAAACCACAAAAGAACACACCATAAAAAAAAAAAAGGAATTAGAGTACAGTATAAAAGAGGACAAAGTTGATTCAAACCTTTGAATAGAAGAGTATAACTAGAGAAAGGCAGAAAGTCATGGTCTTAACCCATCTCTAATACTCCCTTTTTCTACTAAATTGAACCATTTATTTACATTCAATATCAGATAACACAAATGCCCAAATTGAACCATAAAATATTGACCAGACTGACCAAACCTAGATAGATGCACACCCGTGGACCAGCCATATTCCCTGTCACCATGGTTTATCGCACCAGAGCGAGCAGGCGGTGACCGTCGAAGCTTTTGATGAACTCAAAGTAGAGCTTTGTTACCAAGAGACACGTAACCATAACCATATTGGCAGAGAGGCCATAGTCGAATGGGAGGGAGTGATTGGAGAAGGAGATGTGAAGCTTGAGCTTGTCGACAACGGTGGTGAAAACGAGGTAGGAGGCCATAGAGGGAGCACCAGTGAGCATTGCAGAGGGATTTAGGGAAATCGATGACAAGAGATAGTGTGTGTTCAAAATGAAGAAAGGAGAAAGAAAAGGGTTTTTGAAATTTGGGAAAGGAGTGCGAGAAGCGATGACAGGTTTAGGAAAAAAATTGAGAATTGGGATAGGCGGGATTGGAAGTCTAAAAGTGATAAAGATGTTGAATTAAAAGTGTTTAAGTTACCGACAGATTTTGCGTAGTTACCTACGACTTTTATTACTGACGGACAAATCCTTAAGTAATTTAAAGATGTTCAATATTTTTTTTTCACATTTTATTATTACCTACAGATTTTTTTAACCTTATCTATAGATTTTGTTACCCACGAAAAAATGTGTGGGTAAAATCCGTCAGTAATCCTCTTTAATAGTTACCTACGGACAATTATTTTATCGACGGTAATTTTAAATTACCAACGAATCTAAATCAGTGGGTAAATATCCGTCGTTAAATAAGAATTTTCTTGTAGTGAGTGATTTCTATTTTTTGTCATGTTTGAACATGTCTTAGTATAACGAGTATTTCTTCTTGGGTGGTTATCTTTTGATTATGAGTGATACCTTTTCCGAAACTAGACACATGGAGCTTTTTATGGGTAAAGTTTATAAAATTTAGTTATGAATTGAGCAAGAAATATATTTTTAAAGAATAGGGTACTGCATAGTAACGAAACAGAGTAGCTGCTACCTTTTGAATTTTTGTGAATTTTGTAGAGTTTTGCTTGAGTATTGGGATACCATTCGGTAAAATAGATTCATAGAACTTTTAATGATATAAATTGCATTTCAATTAAAATAGTTTGATGATTTAAATCTGTCCAAAGAGTTAGGCCAAAAACAGAGGATGTGCTGTTTGGTTTTAAATTGAATTTGTCCCTTTATAACTTGTTAGTATTAATCTTAATTTAGTTGGACAAGAGTTGATCTATTCAATAAAGTACACTAAAATGTGAATTTAAATATAATTAAATGCTAAGGTTTAATTATTTCTATCATAGGAATTTAATTGGTGAAGTATAAGGAGTTAAAGATTTGATTAAAGTGAGGTTTTTAGTGAATTTTAGTGCAGCTGGAAGTTTTACACTCCAAAATAGAATTTTGATCATTCCTTTGAGTTTAAATGACATTTTATTTTGGGAAAAGTTGGTGGCATTGTTCCGTTGAGTTCCCAAATTTAATTATGAGATTTATATAAACTAGCCACACTTTTAAATCATGTTTTATGAAATTTATTTGAGAAAATGTTATGGCTGGAAAAACTGAGTATTTATGCCTTTCAAAGTGTTTAAATCATGTCTTAAAAGTATAAGAAAGTTTGGGTTAATTGCTCTTAGCCTTAAGCATTTATTTCTTATTAACTATTAGCTTAAAAGTGTCATATTTACTATTTTTTTATGATAAATTATGAGAATTTGGTACAGCTGAAAAAATTATATTTTGATGATGATTTGAAGTGTCCAAAATGCAATTTTTATGGTTCAATTTATTAGTGAAAGTTTTATGCAAAATTGGGTGAATACTAGATGTGATTTGTTACTTATTTGGTTTATTTTAATGAGGTAACTAATGAAAAAAATCATGAATTATTAATGGGAGTATTTGCTGCCCTGTTTTTTTTTGGCTTAAATACAATTTTAGTCCCCCTATTTTGCACAATCCGCAATTTTAGTCCCCCTATTTTAAAATAAAGACATTTAGTCCCTCTATTTTGCACAATCCGCAATTTTGGTCCCTCTATTTTAAAATAGAGACATTTAGTCCCCTCATTTTGCACAATTCGTAATTTTAGTCCCCCTATTTTAAAATATAGACATTTAGTCCTTTCATTTTGCACAATTCACAATTTTAGTCCCCATATTTTAAAATAAAGACATTTAATCCCTCAATTTTGTAAAATCCGTGATTTTTGTCCTTTCGTCAAATTAAAAGCGTTGATCATTAAGAGATTAACGTTGACTACGATGTGGTATGTGCTTCAGTGACGTGGAATTTGTTTAAAATAAATTATTAAGACTCGTGCCTTTCTTATTAGGACTTACAACTACTCTCGGCCATTAAAATAAATGATTTTACCTTTTTTAAAATATATTTTTCATCAATTATTCTACTCAGTATTTAGAATAATTAAAAACTAAACAAATAAATTTGTATTACATCACTATATTTGGGCCACGTCAAGGTTGACGTTAATCTTTTAACGGTCAATGCTTTCAATTTGATGGAATGACCAAAATTATGGATTTTACAAAATTGGGAACTAAATGTCTCTATTTTAAAATAGAGGGACCAAAATTGCGGATTTTACAAAATTGGGGGACTAAATGTCTCTATTTTAAAATAGAGGGACAAAAATTGCGAATTGTGCAAAATAGAAGGACTAAATGTCTTTATTTTAAAATAGGGGGACTAAAATTGCGGATTGTGCAAAATAGGGGGACCAAAATTGCATTTAAGCCTTTTTTTTTTATTAAATATGTTAAATGTTTATATGAAATGTTGATGACGAGAATTTATAGAAATATTGCTCTTATATCATGATGTTATTTGATTGTTTACTTGAATGACTTTTAATGGCATGTTTGCACCCCTTTGAGGCTATGCAATAGTGGGTGAGATGCTAATCCCCACTTTTGCATCAAAAGTCACGGTTAGTAGTTATTTATTTGTTGCTTGAATCATTGGATTTGATTTAGAATGATTTGGCATTTATTTGATATTGTTTTAAACGCTTTTCAGGTCACTTTGTGACTATTTAAATTGGAAAATTAATAAAAATTGGGTTATTGTCTAGGCCCTAAATTTAATTAAAATGTTGATTTTTTAGTTAGGGAAACCAAGGTTTAATGAAATAATTTAGTAATATAAAGTCATAGGAACTTATCCCCAAAGTTTAAAGGTAAATAGACGCAAAATGATAAAGTTATAGCGATTTTAATTTAGGTGGTTAATACCCTTGTGAGAATATAATGTTTTAATTCATAAATTTTTTTAAATGATGATAGGAACCATGAATATTAATTAGTAAGTGAAGTAAGCCCATATGAGAGTTAAGACAAACTTAGAAAGCCTGAAATGGAGTGACATGTGAGGTATCTTTGAAGAATTTCACTTATAATTGAAGGTGTAAGCTATAATGATTGAATGTTCTTACAAGTTTCATATAATTGAATGATTTTTTAGGATTATTGATAATGAGAAGCTTGGTAAGGAGTGAACATGAAATGTGAAGCATGAAACATAAACGATCATGCGATATGTTGAATTGTTGTGGAAGGATACTCAAGTAGTGGTATCCTTATGCATGAATGTTATTCATTGAATGATTGATGTGTTGAATTGTCATGATAATTTGTGACACTAAGAAGATAAGGATTAATTCCTTACTTCTTTAGTTTGAATCTATGCTTTTGATTGAATGGAAGAACCTACCTCATATGACACGAGTAAGAGATGAAAGAAAATCATGGGCACCATAATGACAAAGGAAAGTGGTCTTCGATGCAAGACGAGTCGGCAATAGCCACAAGGTGCACATGGAGATGGCACGACATTCTGTGCAAGGGCGTGAATGTGAAATAACCAGTGAGGCGTATTAGCCAATGTATGGCAAAGATGTCCTATAAGGGCATGCCTATTGAGGCGAGATGACGGTGGTTCAATACTTATGATTATTATATTTAATGGTATATCCATTTGCCTTTTTTTTTACCACGTCACAAGTACCAAGTTAAATTGAGAAGCCTTGCCGGAATGATCGTGAAAAGGAGGCATCCCTAAATGTAATCCCTGTGAGGAGTGACAGTAAGAGAGTGCCTAAGCCTATAGGCGAATGGGTGACCACAGATGGTACCTGAGGTATGTATGTGTGGACCACGAGTCCTAAGGGGATCAAAGGGCGCCAGGTTGTGATACCTCAATGGGCTGAGGGACTCATATAGCTAACTTGGCAATCCCAACGAACGTTGAGCATAACTAAGTCTGGTGAGAGTATCCTACTTATTGTACCAGGGTAAAGGTATGTACTCCTATGATGTCACCTGAAAAAATAATGAAAAGATGTAAGTCCTCTATGATGGAATGTCAAGAGGTGGTCGAGCCCGGTGTAGAGAACTAAATGACTAGTCAAAAGATAGGATCATGAGTGTGTGGGCGTTCTGTTGTTTGTGATTGTAGGATTGAAAGGTCCATTTGTTTGTGGCATGTCAGAGATGGAAGCTTTCCCATACACCTATTTTTCAAATAACAAAGGATGACCTTGTGCAAGCGATGAAGATGACGTGGAAATTAGGGTTGTTCATCGGTCGGTTTCGGTCATATCTGCCCTAAAATGCCTAATTCGACCAAAACTGAATGTTGCCATTTCAAGACCGTATCTGATTGTGAAGCATCTTTGGGTTCGTCAGTTTCGTGCTCATCGGGTGGCGGTTGTGTCGGGTGGTTTAAGGCGGGTGTACATTATTCTGAATATGGTGTCAACAAGGTTGGTGCTAGCCTGTGGGTCAAGTCGTCAGAGGCTTTGACTCTTGAGATTAGTCATGGTGAAAGCGATGTCTTTCCTGACAGCAACGAGGTAAGTTTGAAGGCTTGCAAGCTTGCAGATAAATGACCACCTTGTGATCTTTAGGCGTTGTTTTGTGATATGAGGTGTGGGATTCAGTTTTCTATTTGTTGGTTCATGGTGTTTTGGTTCATAGACGAGGAGTGTGGGAGATGTCGAGATGGTTGGTTCAACCTCGTGCACAAGATAATAAAAGAGCTTGGTTTTACATTTTCCTTTTTGTAACCTTTGAGTTTTCCACCTCGTGTAAATAAATTGCAGCCTTGCAGACTTTGTAGCATATTGGAAAATCAACATTATCATTAAGGGCATTTGTGCCCTCAATGGGAGAGAGAATGATGGAAAGAATGAAGGGTAAAATGAAGAATGAAATAAAAAATGAGTTTTGGGTGTTGTGAAGGGGGAAAGGTCCTGTCAAGTGTCAAGTCTTGGGGGAGTAGACTCGTACACACTACAGAATGGCACAATGTCTTATGCAATTTGAAATTAAGACAGTTGTGTTGAGCACTTATTCTTTATTTTAACACTTGTTTAGTTGGGTGCAGACATTGACGATTTTCTCTTTTCCAATCCACACTCGCCTGAATTATCTGATCCGAAGGCCGAATCCGATCGTTTGAGAAGCTTATTTTAACGTTGGGTACTTCGGTTCACGGTCGGGTGGAAATTTTTTGCTCACCCCTGGTGGAAATGCTACAACAAAAGCCTTTGATGCCAACAAACATGATAGAAGAAGAATTGGTTCCCGTGAGGCTATTTTGTAGGCTTGGTCGGGTATTGGGGTTTAAAACTTTTGATTGAGTCACTGCTCTGAGTCCTAACCTTCTCTTTAAAATATGGGTAAATTAGGGACTTATAATACGATGTATCTATTTCATTCTGTTGACTCAATTATAGCATGTTCAATTTGAAAGTTATAAATATGTATTATATTGGTTGTACTGAAAATTCCTAAGTGATGGATTGGGTGTATGTAAAGGAAATGCGAATTATATTTTAATGGTTTGCCATCAACATGATATTTTGTAAAATGAGTTGTTTTCACTAAGAAAGATATTTCATTAATGGACACATTTTAAAAGAGTGGTAATTGAAAAGATTATTTCCGTTTGGTGTTTTGAATATTAAAGTTTTTAAAGCTAGAAAGAAAACAAATTTACCCATTCTTGGAAATGTTGTTTTTATTAATTAAATTTTAATTCATTCCGCATATTTTGAAAATAATAAGGTAATTCCTTAATTGAAAATTAGGGTGTTACATAGAACCTAAGTCCTTTGATTCCACTTTCAATCCCTTGAATTAGTGTAACCGAAGTACTTGCATTAAGAGCAAGGGTTCTAACAATGACCAATTTTTTTTACCCTATCCCTATGCATAAAAATTATTGGTTGCTCTCTTCAATTTGCAATTCAAAAGAATTTCCTAATTACAATTGAATAAAGAGAATCATGCAATTAGTTGATCAGGTTAGAAACAAGCATTAAGCACAGAAGAGAAGCAATAACAATCCTTTATTGAATAATAAAAAGTGTAATTGCATGAAAGTAGATCCAATTACATTAAACCCTAATGATTGAAGAACTTAGCTACTCATAGTCATAGGGAAGTAGGAACTGATGATGGGGAGGGAACCCTAAGCATGGATGTCGCCACGAGCTCTCTCTCTGACCTCTGAACCTTGGAAACGTGAGAATAGGATGTGCAAAAGCATGTGTCAAAGGCTCCTATATATAGCACTGGAACTGGGCTTTTTTCCAATCATGGGCTTATCTTTTCAGCTTGCTTAAGCTTGCCCAAATATAGGCTTGCTTAAGCGAGCTAAACTCTTAAGATTTCCTCATTTATGTAGCTCGCTTAAGCTTGCCCCAATGTGGGCTCGCTTAAGCGAGCTAAAAATTACGAAGGCCCCTTTTGCAGGACTCACTTAAGCTTGCCCAAAAGTGGGCTCACTTAAGCGAGTCCAGAAAAACCCAAAAAACATCTCAGACTAGTAGCTAGCTTAAGCTAGCCCAAACTTGGACATGCTTAAGCTAGCTCAGCAACTTCCAAATTCTTCAATTTCTTCCTTTTGTCTGTGACAATAGTCCTTCAATCATCTTTCCAAAGAGCTCATTAGTGTAATTTCTACAAAAATAAGCAAAACAAAAAAAGATCACAAGGAAAAAAGCAACAAAACTAAATTCCTAACTATCAAACACATTTATTAAAAAATAAACTAAATTGAGTTCAAACAAGGTCCAAAAGCATAAGAGATATACAATATTGCACCAAAAATATTGCAAAAAAGCAAGTATAGGTGGCAATTATCAGTAACCCATCAATTACTTTCATTCTCTTCAAAATATAGATATCATATAAATATCATAATCAATTCATCAATAACATAGTCAATCTAACAATATATAATAATCTCCTAAGTTTTTGGTTACTATCTCCTTCATTTTCTATTACGCATCTATGACCTTTATGGGTTGTAAATATGATATCTAGAGTTTTACTAACTCAATTAAGTTTATTATTGTCTCATTTCAAAGATAAGAAGATTATCTAAAACTTTTATGTTTACCCCGTGACCTAGTTTGGAAGTATACTGTGCCTAAAACTATGAACAATGTGAAACTTTTACTGACTCCTAACAACTTGACTTTTGCTCACTAATTTGACCATATCTTGAGTTGTATACCATATTTTTGAGTGAGATGAAATTCATTGATTAGCTAACATCTAGGGCTACAACTTTCATGAATACCACTTTTCCTAATTATCATTCTAAAATTTGCTTAGTGGGCATTTCTGCTCAATAAAATTCAGGAACTTGCTCAGCCAAAAATAATCACAGAGAATGTTTTTCACTCAATGAATTCAGGAATTCACTCGAGAAAAATACTCACTAAGACTTCTCTTTTTCTCTCTGCATAATTCGCTCAGTTAGGTTGATAGCTCGCTTAGCAAATTATGCAAACAGAGTATGCGAAAAACCCTTCTCTTCTTCTCTAAGTTTCTTCTTTTTAAAGATTTTCGAAGCCAAAACCAAAACTTTGGACATTTCTCAACATTTACACTGCATCAACAAGGATTTTTCAACATAAGTAAAGCAGTCAACATCATAAAAATCCATCAATCATCACATCATCAATTAAGAATTAAACTTTCAAAAACTCATAATGGGCAAGAACACATTTTTATGTCTATACCATCATTCCCAAGCATCAATGATCAACTCAATGTCTCATAAATAATAGAGTATATGGCAGAGCTTCCCTTACCTTGGGTGAGTTCAAATTCCTAACTGTTAGATGAAAGGAGATGAAAAGGATGACACTTTTGGCAAAAGCAAGGTTTTCTCTTGTCTACCAACATAACAACCTAATAAAACAAACATCAAACCACTAATCACCAAACCCAACAAAATTTGTAGAGTTGGAAAAACTCTCCTTTGTCCCTTCCACGAAAAAAGAACAAAAGAGAGTGTAAAGGATGAACTTACCACTCCAAGGAATCACTATGGAGTTCCAAAAGAAAGGAAAACGATGTTCTTTGTAGATGGTTGGAGCTTCTTCAATCTCTTGAGAAGAGGGTGACTTGGGAAAGAGGGTAATGAGAGTTTTAGAAAGTGTGTTCAGATTTTCTAAGGGTTTTGGGAAGGGTTTTAGAGGCTTTTGGACCTTTTTCTTCTCTAAGGTCATTCTAAACATCCCCCTTCATCACAAGCTCTACACTTGATGCCCAACCATGGAACTCAACCATAACATTAAAAAATTATCCAAAACACATGATTGCCTTATTACATTTTATCAAATAAATCATCCAAACATAATTAACTTAGTTTCTCTTGTAATTTAAAATACTTAATCACACAATTAGTAAAACTAGGGTGTTACAATAGACATGGTAATTAAATTCAAACACGTGAGTATTTGCCTGACCCAAACTTTGATGGGGAAAGCTCGCTTTGACTGGGTCGATTTTTCCCTAACTTGTGAAATTAGCGTCAAGTTTGGGGATTTATCCCCCTACCCAGAAGCCAACCCCACTATGTGTGCGTATTAGAAAGGATTTTATTTTCATAATTTATATTTTATAATTATTCAAATATAAATTAATTATTTTAATATTTATATAATTTAAGTTATAATAACAATTAAATAACAAAGTTAAAAATTATACATCTAACTAAAAATTAATTTAATTATTAAATTATTTATTTTTAAGTTCTTTGTTATTTGTTAACTTTTTTTATATTATTTGAATTAAAATGTAATTAATGACTTAATATATGATTTATTTAAAAATAATAGGCTAAAATATAATTTTGGTCTCTCTATTTTACTCAGTCTACAATTTTGGTCCCCTTATAAAAAAAAAATAGAGACATTTGATCCCCTATTTTTCAAAAATCAAGGATTTTGATTCAATCGTCAATTTCAAGGCGTTGATCGTTAATAAGAAAATATTGACCACTGAATTATTGACGTGACACTATAATATTGGGTTTTTTAATTATTAATTTGATTAGTAGAGAATTTAATTTAATTAAAAACTATTAATTATTAAAAAAAAACCTCTTTAAATCACCTAAGAATTTAATTACAAAACCCAATATTATAGCACTAAGTCAATGATTTAACGATGGACATTTTCTTATTAACGGTCAACTTTTTTTTAGTAACGGTCAATGCCCTGAATTGATAGTTGAACCAAAATCCTTGATTTTGAAAAATAGGAAAACCAAATGTCTCTATTTTTTATAGGGGTCAAAATTGCAGATTGAGTAAAATAGGGGGCCAATATCGTATTTTAGCCAAAATAGTAAGAAATTAAAAATTAAAAAAAATGTAAGGCGAGTTCCCTGCGAGTTTCTCCAAACCCGATAAAACTAAAAAAGAATGAGGTTGAATTTAATTTTTCTATTCCTGCCTTTTATAAATACGACTACGAACTCGTCTTACCTTTTGCAAGTGCGTGAAGAGCCAAATTCACCACATTGGTGGGATTCCATTCCTAGTTTCATTAGGAATGCGTTTTTCAGTGATAGATTCAGTCCTACAAATTACAGGTTTAGATAGGACCTTTCATGGGTTTGGTTTTATGTCCCTCTATTTTTTTTATGTATTTCCTTCTTTTCAATAAAATTAAGGTATTTCTTTTGCATGATAATAATTGGGGTGCCAACCTAGTTGGGATTCCTCTTGTTATTGTCATTCATTTGCTTGCCTTTTTATAAGAAAAAAAAAATCACTGCATTGTTATGTGTACTTGTGAATAGGGGTGTAAACGAGTCGAACCAAGCTCTTAAACTTGAGCTTGGCTTGTAAAAAAATTGATGGCTCAAGCTTGACTCATTTATTTAAACGAGCCTAGTTGAAAGCTTGAGCTTGGCTTGTTAAAAAAACATTAAGCTTGAGCTTGGTTCATTTATAACTTAATTATTTTTGCTTTTATGAAATTTTTCTTAAAATATTTTTTAACTTTACCAATATAACATTTAATAATTATTTTAATACTAGACAATTATCTACTGATAGAAAAATGTGCTTAACATATGATATGTGAAATTAAAAAAAATTAATGAAAAATGTACTAGATAATTAATTTAATGTTTTTTAAGAGGTAAAAACACTGTTATTAATGAAAAAGTTTTGGATGGACCACAAGGTTTGGCCAAATCAAAACATTACAACCATAGCATAAGCCATTAAAATCAATACTAAACTCCTTAACAACAATAAAAACAATCCTAACTACATAATGTTCTTCTATAATATATAAATGAGTTATTCACGAATTCTTAATGTCGAGTTTTTCTTTTTTATTAAAATTATTTTTAACTTAATATAGCCTCCGTCGTTATTTTTCTTTCACCTATGATAAATGTGCAAAATATTAAAAATTAAGTAAGGATAAGAATATTATTAAAAAATAGTCATTAATATTGTCTTATAAAGTATTTGGTTGGAGGGAAATGAAGGAAAGGAAAAGAATTTTTTTAAAATTTTATTGTTTGGTTCAATTTTTAGAACTTAGAAGTGCAGGGAAAGGGAATGAAAGGGAGCAAAATTTGTCTTCATCTAATTTTTGCTTCTCTCCAATATCAGGAAATTTGGAGGGGAGGGTATGTGAATTTAAAATATTTTAAATGTAATGACTAAAATATTCCTATTTATGTTTTGAAATTTAAAATTATGAGAATACAAAAGTAAATTAATTTATAAAATTCTTTTCCTCTCCTTGTGAACCAAACAAAAAAATAGCTACCTCCCCTCCTTTCTATTAAAATCCCTCTCCTCCTTTCTATTAAAATATAATGTCTAATCAAAATCCTTTCCTTTTCCTCTCTTTCCCTCCCCTCTCTTTCATTAAAATTCCACTTTTTTCCACCCTTCATTTGAATCAAACAGTCCCTTAAACTTTTAAACAAAAGTTTACCTTGTATGGATTGAAGTAAATATTTTTACATTATCAACTAATATATATAACTTTTAAAATAATTATTATAAAAATCAATAAATTTACTTCACATGATAATCTATTAGTGAATATATAAGTAAAAAATATTTATATTATCAATATATTTTAATTAAATTCTTTAAATAAATAGATAAATATATATATTTTTAAAAAAAAATTAAGGGTACAATACTATTTAAGTCTTGAAAGTGTATAGTGTTGCCACTTTAGTTCTTGAAAGGAAGAAAATAAAAAAAATTCTGAAAATATAATTTGTCAATCACTTTAGTACAAAATTCAAAAAGTTACATGACTTAAATGATAATATTAACATATACTTAAAGAATAAAGTAATAGTAAATTGTTAAGTTTAAAAATTTATTTGACATTTTGAGAACTTATTTTGAATTTTCTTACCATTAGCAATTAATGTGACAATGTTTTACACTTTTAGAACAAAAGTGGTATTTTATCCTATAATAACAATACAGAAATTGTTAAATAAATAATTTATATTTTTTCTAAGAAAATTATAGTATAATAATATATTATATTTATTAAAACATATGCTAGTAATATAAAAAAATCTATTTATTTTTCTTATGAACAAATTATAAAAAATTAATAACATAAAAAATAAAAATATTACATATACACAATCCAATACTATATGACTAGACAAGTCTTATCCTAATCAAGAAATGAGAAAAAAAAAAGTAAAGGTTAAAATATTTCTGAAGTGAAGCTACCTATAAAGCTTAAAATCCCAAGCGCGTTTGTTCCTCTGATCCGAACCTCAAACGCTGAACGCAGAAAGGGGAAAAGGGGATTAGGGTTTAGGAAGCAGCGATAATGGATTTCACAGCGGAGAAGAAGGAATCCGAGAACAACAACAATAACCCTGAAAATGTTCATCAAACGTTAGATTCTTCTTCTCAATTGGCATCGGCACTCGATTCCAACAACAACAACAAAGAAATCGAAGAACGACAAGCACGTGAACTCAAAGCCGGTCTTCACCCCCTAAAGGTTCCTCTCTCACACTTCCATTTTAATTTCTTTCAGCACTGAATCGCGCAAATGATACCAACAATTATTAGTATTGTTGTTGTTGTTGTTAGAATAAGATTTGGATACGGTTCCGGTGTTTTTCTCCGATTGGAACCAGAGTTTCACCTTGATAATCTATAGTGAGATTGTAAACTTTTATTCCGCGGATTTCTATGGTGAAACTTCAATTTTGATTAGAGAATGAGATCAGAAGTATATGAAGAACTGTATCTAAGTTTTGTCTATTATTATGTGTTTGTTCCTTAAATTAGGGTAATTTTAACTTTGAGCCTGGTCTATTTTTTTTTTCTGCAATGAAGTGGTATGCAATGTTTGAAATGAGAAGTCTGGTGATTGATGTATAGGATTTTTGTTTTTTGTTTTGTTTTGTTTTTTTTTTTTAATTTTTGGGGTTTTGTTGGAGATTTAAGGGCATAACTGAAGTTTGCACTAACGTGTAGACATGTTGAGGTGCGTTGTAATGATTGAATTGGAAGTTTTAGATGTTGGGTATTTATTTTTTGCCGAGGAAGATGGTGATTGGTGAAGAAATTGAAATTTTGGATTGTTTTTGTTAAGGTTTTGTGTAAGGGTAGCTTGCTTTGATGTATCAGAATGCCTCTGGAATGTTTCAATTTGACCTTAGGAATGGGTTTATTTCTGGAAGAGTTGATTAAATGCTGTGTTGGGTGCTTCTTCTTTGAAACAGATATGTTAGAGATGGTTATGCACTCGGATTAGATTCAGGGTCTTGATTTTACATGCTTGTTGATTATGTGTGGTAGTTATGTTTGTTTCACTCTATCTTTTCTCCTCCTTGGAGGGTGTTATTGTAACTTGACATTTTGGTTGATTTATTTTGTGTTTGCGGTGTTTTCTATGAGCAGCACAAGTTTGTCTTTTGGTACACACGTCGAACACCTGGAGTTCGAAATCAAACATCGTACGAGGACAATATAAAGAAAATTGTTGAATTTAGCACGGTGAGGACTTTGCTTTGTTGAGGGTTGTAGTTGATATAAGTTCATACTTCATTACAAATTTCCTTACTTTAGTGATTCCGTGATTGTCTAATAGGTTGAAGGATTTTGGGTCTGCTATTGCCATCTTGCTCGTCCTTCTTCTTTGCCTAGTCCAACAGATTTGCACCTTTTCAAGGAAGGAATCCGTCCTTTATGGGAGGTAGATACTTAAAAGTTGTAGCCGAAGTTGCATTTTCTTGCTGATTGAGAATTTATAATAAGCTGTTCCATTTTTTTGAGGGGGTAGGGAAGGGAGAGAAGGGGGAGGTGTGTCCTTTAGATATCTTTTAATTTTAATCTTCACTGACACACTGCATGATTTTTTTTTTCTTGAAGGACTCTGCTAACTGCAATGGTGGTAAATGGATTATACGATTCAAAAAGGTTGTCTCAGGTCGTTTTTGGGAGGACCTGGTAAGTGCAAATATTTTCATCTGTAACGTTTTGTATCTTCCTTGACAAAATATCTGGCATGATTATGGAAAATGTTAACACTTTAATTTATTGATAGACTATTTAAATTTGTACTTGCACCAAATAGTTATACTGAAAATTTGTTTATTGATAGATCCCAATGGCATCGTTTGATACATGTAGTTGATCCCACTCAGTAGCATAAATCTTGGTTGTTGTTGATAACTCTAAATTTTCCGTTAAAATTAGAGGAATGTTAGCAACACACTCATTTTAACACTCTACTATTGGTTAAAATTTATTAAAAACTACAAAATTTTAAGACTCATTAAATAAGAAGTGAGACCTATAAAAATTTGTGATTTTCAAAAAATTTCAGCTTAATAGTAAGAGTATGCTGCTAGCTTTTCTCTTAAAATTAGACAATATTCAAGTAATTGAAATGCTTTATGGGTCTCAAATGTTTTGTTGTTGATTTTCACCTCTGAAACTGAAGACAGAAACCTAGATTTAGATTCCAATTTATAATTTAGAAAATTTTCTCTCCATTTGTAAAGCACGATTTCCACAGGGTTGTTCACAGTGCATTCATTTGAGGTTGCCAAAGTTTCAACTAAACAGATTTGTTTGGGGGTGGGGAAATGTTTTGGAAGCCTCTGTTAGCAGTTGTTTTTTAAACTGAAAAATGAAAATGACAAAAACATGTTTTTCAAAGTTCAAAGAGTGAATTCTTCTAGTTCTTGCAGCTGTGGGGGGTGTGAGACCAGTATGAACTACACATTGGATCCATTGGACCTACATTTCTTGTGGGGAAAATTTGAGATGTTGAATGCTAATTTAACCAATTTCCACTTACATCATAAGAAAATCATTTTCCAAAATGGCTGCCCTCAATAAATTTCTTTTCTTCTCTTTTGTGTAATATAACTGTTAAGCTCTTAAATTTTTCTGGGAGTTCATAGATGTTCAGTCTAACCCTATGTGCAAATTAAGATCCAATTAAAGGCAACCAATGCATTTTTGGAAGAACCACTGTCACCTAATCCTTTTAGAAACACTAGGGCATGGGGGTACCTGGTTTTGCTGCCCTAATATTTTTCACCCATGGTTCTTGTAGCGGAATAATGTTGAGTAGCTAGGCCTGCATTAATTCTACCTGTTCTTTGAATTTGTGCAAACTACATTTTGTACATTTTCCACACAATTTCCAATTCATTATATGATGTGAACTTGTTAATGAGTAAGTTTCTATCAGAGAATTTGTCGAGACTCGAGAAGTGGAAATAATTCTGCATTTATAATTCTAAATGACATGTTTCTTGAATCCTGAGTGCCCTCTCTTTTGTTTAGACCACTTTTCTAAATATAACAGGTGATCAGTACTCTATCCAGTTATCATAAACCTTACAATGGATAACAACTCACTGCTTACTGGGATATAGTAAAATGGTGTTCAATGTGCCTGGGTGAATAATACTGATTCTTTGCGCATTAATATAAACAGTATGTAATGGCAACTTAGCAAATGGTATACTTTTTATTTGGTTTCCTCATTATTTAATTGATGTGAAGTCTTTTCTTACACTGTTGTAAGTTTTAATGATGACAAAGCTAAATTAAATTACCATTTGGAATCTCTTGCTTGGTGAATTTGATTTCATGATTTATACCATTGATTACAATTATATTTGTCTTCTATAGTTGGAGACTTTAATTTTTAATAGTATTACATGGCTAAGTGCAGGTTCTTGCCTTAGTGGGTGACCAATTGGATTATGGGGATAACATATGTGGTGCAGTACTAAGCATTCGTTTCAACGAGGATATATTGAGTGTCTGGAACCGCAATGCTTCCGACCATCAGGTTGACATTATTACTGAGCCTATATGAATATACAAATGTGCATTCATGCTTGTCCTTAGTATTGTTCCTGCTTTCTCATTACAGGCTGTAATGGCTCTGAGAGATTCAATCAAACGCCACTTAAAGCTTCCTCACAGCTATGTTATGGAGTACAAGCCCCATGACGCCTCTCTGCGAGACAATTCATCCTACAGGAACACTTGGTTGAGAGGCTAGAGAAACTGTGTTCTTGCCCAAGTCCCCGCTGTGAAGCTATATTGCATACATTACTGGTGCAGCTTTTACTCAGCCAGTTAATCATTGCTACAGTCTAGTGATGGTGGTGCTGGGTGTTCCAGCCTTCCAGGACTGGTTTCTTTCTTTTGAATTCAATGTACGACAGCTACATTACATTGCGACTGCGTTAAGTAGTTTCATTTGGTTACACATGGGGTTCACTCTAATTTTGTGTAATGTGTCACTTAGTTGTTGTAAATAATGTTGCTTGTTTTGTTGCTTTTCACCTCGCTGTTGGAATGGAGAGAGTCATGGCTTTCTCTCCCCGAAGATAGATTAATCCTTTAAACTGAAGTATACTACTAGGGGCTACTAGTATGAGTATCTCCATTAGTAAACTGTTGCAATAAGGTCTCAATACTGGGTATTTTAGAGAGTAATAGACTGAGTTTTTGAAATGAGAAAAATGTTATTCTCTTACATTGCCAAACGCTGGTAATTTTAATCTGAGCTTATAATAATAAGGTCTAAATGATTTACGTTTGATATTCAAAATTTTAATGAATAGATTGACACAAGACTCAATTTCAGATACTAAATTAGTGTATTATACATTTTTGAAATGTTTAATATGAATGTTATTCATACGCGAGTAGTTCGTGATCCTTCTCTTCCACAATACTTTTTTATTAAGGAAGTCTAGTTCAGTTGATTGAGTATGGTGAGTTATAAATTTTAAGTACATGTATTTGGTTTTTACGGATAAAAAAAATTTGGTCATTACGCATACTTAAAAGAATAGTAGGAAGGGTTCTTTCGACTACAAATTGTGTGCAAGTCTTGGAGGTGCGTCATTTTCTTTCTATTGTAGTTGTAGGCATACATTATGATTTCAAATATGTTAATTATATGAATATAAGCTTTTCGTTATAAGTATTTTTGAGTTTAATTTTGATATATTATTTGTATAAAGTTAATGTTTTTTAATTTATATGATAACTAGTGTTCTTATCCGGCGATGCCAGGATATTAATGTCTTTCAAATTTTATTATAGTTGGAGACTAATTCCTTTCTAAATGTAAAGATCATCGAAATGAATTTTATTTCTCTTAACGAAGTCTTTTCTATAAAAAAAAGTTTTAATGGTTAATATAATCCAGTAATATGATAACACTTTTTTCTATTTTATGCCCCAAATGTATGAGTTAATGGATTAAAAATAAAAAGATTTTGTTAAAAAATATTAAATCAAAATTACAAAAACTAATAATTTTTACATTATTTTTTGATTCAATAAAACTTTTATACCATAAAATCAAGATTTGAATGATACGGCGTATCATTTTTACGTGTAGCTCTTGGTATTCTTTTCTATATTATGTTAAATGGCCCTTGGTATTCTTTTATTTTTATCCGACTTCAACTATCAAATATACAAAAAATGCATTTATATTAAATGATATATTATGTCATGTCATTTATTTTACAATATTTATTTGTCTACAATATAAAAATATTCTACAATATATGTAACACGTTTATCTCAAGAAGAAGAAGAAGCAAAGGCAATAAGAAGCAAAATCGGTAATTTACATGGTATCTACAGACATGTATTTAATTTATTTAGAGTACTGAATTTAATTATACAACTCTGCACATAAAAATAAAAAGAAAATCAGAATACACACTCTAAAAGACTTAGGTAATTGACTCAAATAACATAATGATTTCGAAAAAGGATGAAAGCCTGCTCCATGGCACAAATATGACCGATCTTCTTACTCGCATGAAGAGAAATTCATCTTCAAAATAAATGTATCTACTTCTCTCATCTTTAAAGGAAATGTATCTACCACCACCGCATAACAAACCAACCCTCTCATCCATGTTCATTTCAATGAATAACATTGGAATATAATTTCATTTTCATTTAACTTGTGCAAGAAGTACAACAAATAATGATTAAAAAAAAACATAAACTCTAAGTGAAATTTCCCCACCAGACCCATGCATCTTAAAACTTTTAACTTCATCTGTAAAAAAATAAAATAAAAAAAAACACATTTAACTTCATATAGACCTTATTTAACTATCTTTTCCTAAACTCAACCATTTTTGCAAATGGGCGATTAAACAATATCCTTGTGCACGTCAAAATAATCTTCACCATGCAATCCCCTATAGTGAAGATAAAACACGTTATGATTACCCAGGAACACCTTTCATACATTGTCCCTAATATCAAGAAAATATATTAAACATACATAAGGAAAAATAAAAAAATAAAATCCAGCAGTAGGTCAAAGTAAACTGACCAAACAACATACCCTTCATTCAACCAATACCAGTCAAGTAAATTTCCATATGAATATAGTGCATGTGAATATTAATGTTTTTGTAGTGTCAAATAAATTTGCATAACTACTATTGAACCTGGACTGCTCTATTCTCATCCTCCAATTTCATTATCTTTCTTCCAAACTACTGTTTGAGTACTTTAGCATAAGATATTTCAAAAAGTTTCTTCTCAAATTTTGCAAACATCAAAACCAATATGGAAATTAATAAAATAAAATATGATGCAAAAGAAAATATGGTAGAAACTTCTAAAAGAATCTAACTATAATATTTTCTAGGTTTAAATATGTTTTTAGTCCTTGCAATTTAGTGTTTTTTTGCTTTACGTCCTTGCATTTTTTGTTTTTTGTTTTTAGTCTTTACAAATTATGTTTGTTTTATTTTTCGTCTTTAAAACATTTTAGATAGCGCTTTGAACAGTAAAAAAAACATTATCTAAACCGCTTTAAGGACGAAAAACAAAACAAACATAATTTGTGAGGACCAAAACAAAAACAAAAAATATTTTGCAAGGACAAAAAACAAAAAAACCTTAAATTGCAAGAACTAAAAATGTATTTAAGCCTATTTTCTACTATGGAAGAAATTTACAACAGATCCCATTGAGCAAATAAAATGTGTAATGGTTGACAGAGACGATGCTCTTAAGAAGCATGGGCAAAAATTATCAAGATTTCCCCTGAAATATCCAATCAAGTTCCAAGGTATAATACTAATGAAAAAATATGTAGATCAATAGAAGAAGAACATTTGTATACCAGCAGCAACAGCTCTGGTACCAGTATCAAATCCTTCCCACTCAGTTCTTCCACTTATTGGAAGGAAAATAATTTATTGTATAGAAAATTAGTATAAAAAATTGCATAGATGCCCAAATGTAACTGGCTACAAATAAGAAAACCCAATGCATGACTATAAAAAAAAAGCCCAAAATCTTACAAAAACAAAAAAAGAACAAATTTGGATGGTTAATAAAGGGATGACTTTAGGTAATTAGGTAAAAACTACTAAAGATACTCAATAATATAATTAGGCACGAAGGATGGCTTTGCTTCTGAGCAATGAAGGATGGCACACTCTGGAAATGGACGATGGAATAATAAACTATGTTACCTTTGGCTATGAGATCATGCCTACTGGTGCCTCCTGTTTGTGGTTGTCTTCTACTACCAGCATGACTATTGCTTTCTTCTTTAGTAACAGCAGGAAGATTAAGCTAAAGGAAGTCCCTAATTCCTGCTACTGGTTCCTGAAGCACAATTGTTAAAAAGCTTATACTCTCTGACCCATCAGTCCTGATCTCTTATGGCCACCCTTGGGTGGCTTGGCCAGATGGAAAAACCTTGAGGCAAATAATGCAGTATTGAATTTTATGTGTCATTAATAACATTGGCATCAAACCAAATAATGCATCAAACCAGATAATAATTTCAAATTCAAGTTTTTGTGCTCTGACAGAAATTTCCTATGGCAAACACAGGATCAGTCCTAGCTTACAGTGAAACAACCCCTTTGAGCATGCCTAGTTGTAGTTAAGGCTGAATTAACAATTGTACACAAGAACATGGTGAAGTTAAGAACGATGCCCATCACCAACGAAAGAATAAGAATCGCCAAAAATGAAAAATAATAACTCTACAAAACAAAATATTAGCTTTGGCATCAATTTATCACTAATATGATCTAGCTATGGCATATTATCAAATACATGCAAATTTTTAGCTTTTCCAAAATATGTTGCAAGCTATGGATGGCTCCAGTTGATAATTATCACAACTAAGCTCTTATGATCCTTGATTTATTCTCACAAAATGATTACTAAGAATACACTCTGCCAGCACCTTAATTTAGGAGAATAAAAGAAATTGAATCAACTGATCTATTAATTTAATGTATAATTGTAAAGCATCTGGCATATTATAAAGGGACAAGTGTTTTATGAATGCAAAACATGCAGCAAGCACATTAAGACCATTAAATTGAGAACTATCTTGCTTCCTAGTGATGAACCAACCACATCAAATTTCATCAGTACTTCATTTTTTATTTAAGTTGGTAAGAAGTTGTCATACTTTCTAAGTGATTACATGATCCCATTAAATTTCACAGTTGCTTGGCTCATTTAGAGTTGTAGCACCAACAACATGAATCCTCTAACCAATTCTTATCAAATCAAGAACATTTTGAGCGCAATTAGTTAGAACTAAACATGCAGCAGGCACATTAAGGCCATTAATTGAGAGTTATTCCATTTATCTAGTGCTATGATTCGATTTCCAGAACTAAAAGAAGCATTAGAAGAACCAGCCCTGCTCTCCAGGAGGAACTGCAATTTTATTTAATGAAGTCAATGCACAGGAAGTTGCATCTTAACAGAAATCTTGAAAAGCATCTAAGGGAACTCACTATTTTTGGTGTCCAAAGGAGGGTCTAGAGACTCTAGACATTTTTGGTGAAAAGCACGCTTGCATGTACCATTGCATAGTATCATTATCTGCAAGTTCTTCATGCACCTTGCACTTAATTTACACAGAATATCTAGATGTAGAAAAATAGAAAAGTGAATATACAGTTTCTAATATGTTGAGCCTTGTCACTCCTCTGCAGGCGGGAAGGATCATCAAGATCCACATTATTCCTTTGCCTTTTCTTCTTTCTCTTCCTCTTCATTTTTTGAAGCTTTACTGCCCCATCAGCAAAACCAACATTAGTTTATACAATGTTCTTTTTTAAGATCTCCATTCAGAATGATAGGAACACCAACCACCTGCATAATTCAACTACCAGGAGATTGTCTCCCACAAAAGACAACTCTTACCCCCCCAGCAACAACAACACAATTTGTATTGTGAGATTCAAAACATAAACAGATTCACAACAATGCAATAGAACATCAAGATGATAACCATACACAGACCTAATAGGAGGATGCTCAGTTATGATTTGAGCATCAGGGACTTTGGCAGTGGCCCTAAGAAAGTAAGCCAGAGGGTGTCCATAGGTGTGAGAAAAAGCCCTGCTGATAGAGGATTAAACAATAGAAATCAAATTTGGAACCATTATCAAAAATTGAAACATAGAAAAATGGTGAAACAAACATCAAAGAATCACATGTAAATCCTGATATTGGAAATCACAAATAAATAAATAAAGGAAACCACAACCCCAACTAAAGCAGAAATCAAAGAACCCCATAGTCACTGTCCCTTTTCAATCCCCACTCCACCACCCAACCACGGAAGACAGATTTGAGGATCAACACTTTGTGAATTCTCGATTTGCTTGGTTAAATCTTCTCGTTGGATTTGGCTGAAGCATTGGAGTAAAAAAAAGAGAGCCAAAGGAAGACTCTTGCGTGAAGAAGAAAGAAGAATAAATTGTAAGAAAGAGGAGAAGAAAAAAATATAGATGAAGAAGCTTCTTCTAGAAGACGAATGAGTGGCACTGCAGGAGAAAGAATAAGTTGCACCAAAGATGCTTCTGATGAAAATGGCGCTGACTAAAAAGAAGTCGTACAAAAAGATGCCTTTTGAAGCTTATGGACCAAGACTAAAAAATAAAAAAGAAGCCGTGTGGAGTTTTTTGGAAGCCTTTTGAAGCCTCCAACTAATATTACGCATACTTAAAAGAATAGTAGGAAGGGTTCTTTCGACTACAAATTGTGTGCAAGTCTTGGAGGTGTGTCATTTTCTTTCTATTGTAGTTGTAGGCATACATTATGATTTCAAATATGTTAATTATATGAATATAAGCTTTTCGTTATAAGTATTTTTGAGTTTAATTTTGATATATTATCTGCATAAAGTTAATGTTTTTTAATTTATATGATAATTTATGATTGAATGATTATATAAAAAACCTATACTGTTAGTATATTCTAAACAAAAGTCCCCCCAGTGTATAGTGACGTCCTTAAGCTCTATTTTAAAAAAGGAAAATATATGTTTTTAGTATCTATACTTTATAATTTTTTTTGTTTTAGTTCCTGTACTTTACCATTAAACATTTTGGTTCCTAAATTTTTTAAAAATTAGTGTTTTTAGTCTCTTAAGACAGAATCTGTTAACACCATTTTCTACGTAGTGTTTGTCCTGAGGGATTAAAAACATTGATTTTTTAAAAGTTTAAAAATCAAAATGTTCGATGGTAAAATACAAGGACTAAAATCAAGAATTTTATAAAGTATAAGGACTAAAAACATATTTTACCTTTTAAAAAAATAGTCATGTAGGCTACTTAAATTTAATTTTTTCTTAACAGTTAAATGGTATCGTTTTGTAAAATGAATCACTATTTATAATCTCAATTACGTGCAAAAGATATTTTATGCCTTTGATTTTGATATTAATATATTGATTTATGAATAAAAACACATGCATAGGTGTAATTTTTAATATATATATATATATATATATATATATATATTTTTTTTTTTTTCTTTTTTCTTTTGCTTAGGTATAACGTGGCACAATTATTATTCACAAGGAATATTTATATAATGGACTTAAACAAGATCAAGTGTTAAGGCAAGCATTCCACCAAAAGAAAATATATGTAGGAAGTAAACAATGAATTTTATTCTAAAACTAAGGTTTATATTCGAAAATCGGGCCTTTTGTGGTTATATAGACGCGCACACATAAATAATAAGATGTTTATAATATATTTTGCAAATGTGTAGCACCGTATTAAAATAAGTATTTTCTGTTCTTATGGAAATGATGATAACCTACTTACAGAGAAATTCCTGGATTAACAGTGTCAAGCATATATGGACCCATTTGTTTTAAAGTAAAATTGAGTTTGATAAAATTAATTTTAAATTGTTAAACGCAATTAAAATGTGTGCCCAAATTAATCCCAACCACAAATTTTATATTAGAGTGTGTGGTGTAGAACTGTAGAAGGAATTAGTTCCATGTGTTCACTAAATGGGGACACATTTTGCTGGGCAAACCCTTCAACAAATGATGTGTATAAATGCCTCAGTTAAGCACTGTCTACCTACTAAATAATAAACTTAATTATAATCTTTTGTTTCATTTATGGCTTATATATACTAAACATAACGATCATAGCAACTCCACCCCAGTCCTCACCTACTAGAGAGCAGGCAAACCAAGTAACAATGTAGTAGAACTTTAATTTATCATCAGAGTTGCTATAAAGAGTAATTACAGCATAATTGTAATTTCATACAAAAGTCAAATTACATTGTATGAGCCATCTTTGAATACACCATCTATAGGCAAACTATCCTAAACAGATGACTGGAGCCCGATGATACCTGATCAACAATTAGCATTTGTCAGGTTTCAACATACAAAGCAAGAAGCAGTAGGCTGTATGTATAAAACCAAACTGAAATTTAGATTTCACATGCTACCTTTCATGTCATTGAGCTTATAACCTACCTTATTTGCTGATTGTAATACTGTGTGCATAAGAATGATTATATTTACAACCACTTAAATTATATAATAGATAATAACTTATGAGTTTAACTTTAACCTATCATGGTATGAGTCAGAAGGTTCTATCATCCTGATTAAGAATGTGTTTCTATCCTGCCTATTGAATAGTTATACAAGAAAAAAAAATCATGAGGCACTAAACCGCTAACAAGTTATGCATGCAATGGATTAAACTCCTGGAATAGATAATAATTTGTTAATGTCCGGAAACAATATGAAGAACAATGAGTATTACCACATGCTACTCTTGCACCTGCATTCCCAGTAGTCTTGCTGAGTTCGTGCCCACCTGTTTTATAATAAACGAAAGGTTAAAAAACTCATAAAAATGGTGATAAGATACAGAAACAAAATAGTGAAAGTTATGGTCTTAATCTATAAATAAAGGCTAGGATGCCAGGGGAAGTGGTGAACAGAATTTTAGTCCATCCTGAACTCTAGAAATTCAGAAAAGCTCAAGAAGAAAAAAAAATACAACTCAATTCGCTAGCCATTAGCTCAAACAAAGCCAGCAAGATCACTCCACTAGAGACATTAAAAGGGAACCAACAAGGACTCATCTGAATATTACACTAGCATAATACTGAAATATTTGTTGGAAAATTTAAACAGCAATACTAGGTAGCTTGGGTTACTGTCCTCTTTAGTCTTTACCTATAATGCAGATATACAGTGGAGCTTCTTTATGATTTTTCAACACTAAATTATATATATGTGTGTGTGTGTGTGCAGGACAAGAAGTTACTTCATGTAGACATTAATCATTCCATGGGTGTTTATATTCCTCTTTTTATTTATTTTTATATTCTTTTGTATGTTAACCAAAAAAAAAAAAAATCAGCTTTTACTAGTGTAGTACATCAAGAAAAAACTATAGGCAGCAATGGACAGTCGACTAACTAGACAAGAATTTAACTTTTAGTGCTCACTTAGAATGGTCTAAACTTCTGTACCTACATCACATCCTTGCAGTGATTCCTAAACCTTTGATCTATATGTCATATCACACAATTGCCCTGTTTGTTTAGGTCATCATAGTTATGGAAGTCACAAACCTCTTAATACTTTGAAAATATAATGTGAGGATACTTAGAATCTATAAATATGTAACAACATTTTGAAGCACAATGGAAAGGGGATCCAACTGCATACAATCATTTTCCACCATCTTATAACATATAAGATCCTCTCCATAAATACATATGTTTCCGAAATGATCAGTAAGGTCAAGATAGAAAGGTTGAGACACCTTTGTTTAAAATAACATGTCACCCATAGGTAATGTTTTTATGAGTAAATGGGGAGCTTAGACATTGGAATTACTCACCATTTGCAGTTTAGTTATAAACTTCATTTATATATCCTTGTAGGTCCTTGAATTTATGAAACTTGTTATTGTATTTATATTAGGTTGGTAGAATGTAGGAAGATAGTATGCAGACCCAATAGGCCAACACACATGCTTTGATGTCACGTTGATAATGAGAGAAAGACTAGAGATGATATAAAAGTGTTCTATTGTTTGTTAATGAGAAAGGGTACCCTGGGTTATCCTAGTCGTTTTCATCCTCTTAGCCTTTACAGGTAAACTGTTGTTCCTTCAGAGGCTCCTACTAACTTCCTGCTCCAACATCTCCATTTGCAACGGATCCATCTTTTCGTGATGACCTTCCAATTGCTGTTAGGGAAGGCACTTGTTTCACTCGGAACCCTTATCCTATTTATAACTCTTAGATCTCATTGTTTGTCTTCAACATATAGTGCTTAATCCCCTTCCTAAATCCACTAGATAGACACTTCAGACTCAAGGTGGCATCAGGCAATGATGGATGAATGATTGCACTTTATGCTAATGGTACCAGGCAGTTAATTCCTCTCCTTCTAGGTAAATCACCAGTTGGTTGTCATAGGAGTTTACACTGAAAATTGGTTCAAATGGTCAGGTTGATTGCCTAAAGGCTCACTTCATTGCTAAAGGGTTCACTCAAGTTTATGGTCAAGACTATGGTGATACCTTTTCTCCTGTTACCAAGATATCATCTGTTCATCTATTCCTTGTCATGGCTGTCATGCATTCTTGGCCTTTATTTTAGCCAGACATTAAAAACATCTTTCTTCATAGTGAACTTCAAGAGGAGATCTATATAGAGAAACCTCCTAGTTTGGTTGCTTAGGCGGAGTCTGATCTAGTTTGCAAACTTAGTCAGGCTCTTTATGGCTTAAAGCAGTCTCCTTGTGCTAGGTTTTGAAGGTTTGGTATTTTTCTTCAACAATTTGGCAGGGTTTGAAGTGAATCTGATCATACTATTTTCTATAAGGCATATTTCTCAGGGAAAATGCATTTATCTGATTGAATATGTTGATGACATTATTATAAGGGATGACCAGGATGACATTATAAACTAAAATAGTACTTATTCCATCACTTTCAAACCAAAGACTTGGGTTCTCTTGAATATTTATTAGGTATTGAAGTTGCTCAATCTTAACTAAAATGTTGTGTCTCAAAGTATGCATTGGACATTCTTGAACAGGCTGGCATGCTAGGCTGCAAACCAATTGATACTCCTATGGATCCAAATATCAAGGTTCTTTCAGGACATATTCATCCTGAAAGGTATTGGAGATTAGTTGGTAAGTTGAATTATCTTATCACATGACCAAATATTTAATTTGTTGTTTCTGTGGTGACTGACGAGTCAAGTTTTCCAATCTCCTTGTGATAGACATTGGGATGCAGCCATTTGAATTTTGAGGTGTGTAAAGGGGTCTCCTGTTCAAGGTTATTATATAAGAATAAAGGTCATATTTAGGTAGTTGGTTACTCAGATGCTAATTGATCAGGGTCCCCTTCTTGATGGACGTTCTACCTTAGGATATTATGTTCTTGTTGGAGGCAATCTTGTCTCTTGGAAAACTAAGAAGTTTGAGGTTGTGGCTAGATCTAGTGCTGAAGTAGAATTTCAAGCTATGATCTTGGTTACATGTAAGCTCATATGGATTAAGCAACCAGTTCAAGAACTAAAATTTGCAGAAATTTCTCAAATGAAGCTATTTTGTGATAAATAAGAAGCCCTACATATATCCTCTAATTTAATTTTTCATGCGAGAACCATACTGGGCTATTGGTGTGTCATTTCATTAGAGAAAAGGTGCCCTCTGGTGTTTTGTTACTAACTACATGAACACCAATGACCAGCTAACTGACATTCTCACCAAGTCCCTTAGGGGTTCCCCATATTGGGTTCATTTGTTACAAGCTAGATGCACATAATTTGTGTGTTACAAGCTAAATACATTGGTTAATGTATTTATATTAAGTTTGTAAAAAGTAGGAAGATATTATGCAGACTCAAGAGGCACACACAAACACACACATACTCTTGTACCATTTCTCATTAAGTAATAGTAGAACACTTTTTCAGCATCTCTCTCATTATTATAAACTTGTATCATGTTAGTCACTTTTGTATCTCAATTTAGTTTCTTAAAAGGACTAACTAGATATGGTATTTGTAAATTTAAGGACTAACTGATCATGCATATAAATAAATTCAAAGATTAAACTCTGAGTAAAGGATAATTCCAGGGACTAGCCTATTTAATTGTCAAAACATTGAAGCACAATTATTCAACAAGAATATAGTTTGTAGATTACATAGCTACTTGGATGTGTGGTTTACATTACACACAAGAACATGCAAGTATATGTACAAATAAGATGGCATAGCAGCAGTAAACTAAAACGGCTATGGAGAGCACAAAACAAAAGATATTTGGGATTGAAGGAGCTGATTATTTGAATCACAACACTTGATAGTCATTAGGTCAGTAACTAATCTCGAGGAGTTCAGCTTACTAGATAAAACAGCTTTTGTAATATGAAATGAAATAAATATGCAGCCATGCTGAGGGGTATATAAAAATAAGGGTGCATTTTAAAGTTGGAAGAAGAGGAAACCTAGTGAAACACGTTCTGAGGCCAATTTTAAAATCTTACCCCTTCCAAGATCATCAGGATCAGCATGCACAACAACAGCCCTCCCAATTATGGAGTGAACTCCAGTTAGCGGAATCTACATATTGAAAGTGAGAAAGGGGAAATTAAGTGTTCTAGACCCAATTAAACTACATTCAAATTTCATAAATGAAAATATCAACCAAATGAAAACAGTACAAAAGGAAAATCAACATTGCAGAACACAAGCACATTTGAACATGTGATTGATTTAATTGTGCAGATGGGTAAATCAAATCACATGAGATGATTCTCTAAAAGAACAAAGACAATGGAATCACCAAAGTGACATCAAGTAAACACCACAGAACACCCAAAGTTTAATTCCTTACCTGTCTATCTCTAATAGAAATCTCAGCAACTCCTGCAAAACAGAAAACTCTTTGGAATTTTCCCAACAGACAACTCATAAAGACTTGTCAGAAATATCAAAATAAATATGAAAAAAGAAAGCAGATAATACCATCAGGGCCTGCAGCAATGTTGCCCAAATCACCAGCATGACGCTCATCATCTGAAGGAGCCCCATGATCCTTCTTGAGTGGATTGAAGTGAGGACCTGGGTAAAAATGTTAAAGTTAAAGCTAAAACTTAATTGAAATAGTTGCATGTTTAGCTTAGATTAATTTTTAGGAGAAAAAAATCACTTTTTTTCTTGAGTTTAATTTTGATACATTATTAGCAAAACATATTATACATTGTCAACAAATTAGAAATCACCCTGCATATAACTTTTAACATAATTATTGCAAAAGTCATCAATTCTTACAGTATAAAAAGACTTTACAATGTCTATTCCAAATAAATTCTTTTTTCTTTATTTTTTGTAATAAGTTTTATAATTGAATTATAAACCATTATGCACACACACAAAAAACAAGTCAATCCAAAAACTGAATCCAGGCTTTCTGTTACCCTTGCTTTTCAAGTCTTCTCAATCTTCCTATATTACAATTTTAAACCTTCCTTTTTCAATTTCCTCCAAAAGATAGGTGTAAGAGGAATTGTACAAGTTTGATGATAAACACTCATGAAGAAGAGAAGAGAGAACCAGTGGAGTTGCAGCCATTGGTGGTGTCACCAAAAGCATGAATATGGAACCCATGAAAGCCTGGGGACAACCCTGCTACTCTCCCTGTCACATGGGTGGTCCCTACACAATCACACTGAAACCAATAAATAAGCAACTAAACATTCCTAACTGAATATAAAAACAAACTCAGAGACATGAAGAGAAGAGAGATAGAGATAGAGATAGAGATAGAGAGAGAAACCATTGGGGTGCTGAACAAACTGAAGAGAACCTCTAATGTTGTTGTCTCCGATGATGATAGCCACACCTTTGACGGCTCCCTTTGCAGCTTCCATCTCGTATGTTGTTGTTGTCTTTCTGCCTCAGCTATTCCGAACGAAATGAAATGAACCTGTTGTTAGGAAAAAAACAATGAAGATAGTGGAAAACACTAATCTGTGTTCAGATGATTAAAAAACACAGAAAAGGAAAATCAAAAGGAATATTGTAATATATTTTTCTAATCATTAGACTTAATTACTGTTTTAGTCCTTTAATTTAGAGATTATGTCTTTTTTAGTCCTTGAAATTTAAATTTATTTTTTTTAGTCCTGAATTTTTTAAAATTATTCTTTTTAGTCCCTCTTATGATAAATTAGCAATTTGTGACGATTTTTAGTTGTCATAATTTGATTTTTAGTTCCTCCTGTGATAAACTGACACTTGTGACGGTTTTAAAATGTAAATTTTAGCGGTTAAAAATTAAAAATCAAATTCTGGCAGTTAAAAATCGTCACAAATTGTCAATTTATCATGAAAAATGACTAAAAAGAGTAGTAATTTTTAAAAATTCAAGGACTAAAAAAAGAAAATTTAAATTTCAAGGACTAAAAAAAGCAGGACTCTTAAATTGAAAGACTAAAATAGTAATTAAGCCTTTTTTAATTAAGTTTTTAATCGTTGGAATAAAGTGGACTAGGGAAGCATATATTTATTTTGTTTGAATAAAAGAGAAAAAAAAAGAAAAAAAAGGTTAAGTTAAATATTTTTTATATTATTTTAATGTAGTGATGTAGATAATTTTGTTGTTCTAAACGAATTATTTTCTCTTCCATTTTGTTCTTACAAGAGGAGAGGAAAAAAAAATCTAAACTAAAAACTCACCGTACATTAACATTATAATTGGATAACAATATAAAAAATTCTTTATAATGTTAGGTGTATATTTTTTACTTTATAACATATGAATTTAATTTCTATGTATTGGTACTAGTGTAAAAAAATTTTACATTACCAATCAATCATAAATTATATTAAAAATAACTTTTAAAATAATTATTATAAATGTCAACAAAATTATACATAACAATTTCTAATTAGTTGTCAGTATAAAAACTTTGTACAATATCATTACAAGTATTATTTTCTCATAATATATACCTATTGAAAACGACCAATCACTAATACATAAGATTTTACAAACAACACATAATTTTATTTCAAATTGAATTTAATTAGAGCGCATTAATAATTTATACTATTGTCCTATCATAATTTACTATGAATGATAATTTTTTATTTTTATAATGATTATTTTAAAATTAATATCATAAGTGATTTTTAACTGGCTGACACTCTTCCAAATTTTATCATCATAAATGAGAAAAATATATTTCATATATTTCTAATACTCCATTTTCTAGTGTTATTAAACCTGGTCCGAACTAGCCAATCCAATTGGTTCAATCGAAAACTAGACCCATAACCAGTTCAAGCACCTTGTTAGATCGAATATGCAATTCGCCCGATCCTGACATCATTAACCCTTTTAATATGGTCAGAACCGATAATTTTTGTCTAGTTCGAAGCTTTTACTTGTTTGGTTTGGAACTACTCCCATACGAACATGCACACTCTTCCACGTTGAAGAACCTGTTCTCCATATACACGTCCTAAACATACTATTTCCAACGTTGACATTTCCAACATTGATGGATGCACTTGTTCAAATTGCACCTCTACATGCTAGTGTTTTAAAATCCGAATTGGACATCGACTCGGTTGAGGGTTTGAAGATATGGGTTTGATCTAGATAAGTATCATTTTTGTTAGGCTTAATAACCAAATTGGTCCCCAAATTTTAAAACGCATCTGGTCATTTCCGTCTAATTAGAGTTGGTGCGTCGAATTGAAGTATTTAATATAATTTGGGAACCAATTTGATAATTAAACCTTTTTGCTACGTTGGTTTGACTGGCCGGGTCGAGCTGGGCTACATGCACGTTCATAGACTTTAAGATTATTTTTTTTTCTTTCAATTTTTCCATAGTCTGGTTTCGAACCCAGGTACCATGGATGATTTAAGAAAAGTTTCTGCTTCTCCAATGTATCAACTTAATATGAATACTACAAATAAAATTTATATATTATATATGTAATGTAATGTAAAATTTCATAAATTCAATATATATTAATTCATGCAGTCTAATTAGCTAGTGACTCATCGATTTAACCAATTATCCATCAATCCTCAATCCAATATTTTAACAAGAGTCCATCATTGGTTCGATTCTCTTAACACTGTATTTTCATACTGTATGGCCTCTATAGCTCATTCGAAAGATATTGGACTTCATGTCTTGGAGTCACCACCTGTGGGGTGTGCTTATCTACTTCGTAGAGATGTTATTATGGGTCTTCCCTTGACCCGTAATATTCCATTGTAGTTTTGTTTTGGGCTTTTGCCCTCCTTAATTCCAAAAAAAAAAATTATGTAAAATTCCCATTAAATATGTAAGTATAGTTCAATTCCCAAATTAATGTGGCAAAATAAATCTTAACCAATATAAGAAGGTTAAAAAATTATTATTTTTTATATAAAGGGAAGGTTACAAAATTATTAGAGTGCGTTACTGCGCTTTTGTGTTATGTATTAAACGGTAGAGTTACTAGTTATTTTAAACTCTGTTAATATTTTTAATTTTAAGAATAAAAAAAATTCAACCCCTCCAATCAAATGCCAAATGGCCGGTGCCCAATTAATAGTAATCAAAACCGTTCATTAATTTGTGGATTTAATCAACGGTAAAACTCAGTGCTTATAGCATTTGGAACTTCATGCACTAATTACATTTCCCTTAATTGCAACGTTAGGAGAATAAGGAATAAAATAAGAGTTTCTCCTTCTTCTTGTTCTTCTTCTTTGTTTTGCATTCCCCTCCTACTTGTAATTATTATTAGTTTTCTTTTTTTATGAGCCTTGTTATTATTGTTTTTCATTAGTATTTTGATTGTTAAGCATAACTAGAATCATAGAAAGGAAAGAGAGCCTGAGAATATGAGAGAAATAATAAGCATTCATATTGGACAAGCTGGAATTCAGGTTGGTAATTCATGTTGGGAGCTATATTGCCTTGAGCATGGCATTCAACCTGATGGAACAATGCCCAGGTCTTATATTTTTTATTTTATTTTTTAATTTCTATATATTTCTCGTATTTCAGGCAATTCTTAAATACGCTCAGCTAGCCTTCAATTTTGGTAATTAGAATCATAGTTTATGTGGATCCTTGAGATTTACTGGAAAAATTAATTTTGAAACATAATGTAGCAATTTCTTTACAATTAATCAAGGCCAAGATCCAATTTCTATGTCACATGTCACGTTGATTTACTAGGTGCAACATTATTGGGGTACCTAGGAATTTCTTGATTCTGTGGATGCTTTTGCGATCAATATCTTGCTATTTGAATGCTTGTAAATTGTTCTATATGATCAACGTCCTTCATTGGATTTGGAAATATTTGTTAATTATGTGGTCATGCAGTTGGCATTTCGATCAAAATCTATTTTGCAACATTTATGGTTTTAATTCAAGTAAGGAAATTTTTAGCCCTCTCATTTCATGAGTAAACGAGAAGAAACAACAGAAAGGGAAAGAAGTTAGAAAGAATATTGAATTGATATTTTGGTCATGTTAAAATCAATGTTTAGCTATGTGTGCCTTATTTCCAGAAACCTGAAGCTGAAATGAACTCTGCTTCCAAAGCCAGAAAAATAAAATGAGAATAGAAAAGGTGAGGTAATATCATTGCAGATCCATACAAAAGGTGATCTAAAATAATGTAGTTAGCTAAGCTATTTCAGTATAATAGAGTCCCTTTAATTTTTTCTTTCATTTCCACACATAAAAGGTGCATCACTTGCAAGGCACTCAATTCTTAATTTCCTCTTTGTACTAAGATATTGCTTGTAGTTAGTGGTTAGCATTCTGCTAAAAAATGAAACAATTTGGAGCTCAAATACATAAAAAATTAAGCTTCAATTTTCTCACTACCTTGAAATAAGAACCTGGTTTTCTAACAAATCCTATCTAATTGTTTCTCCCTTTACTTTTTGGCACAACTAATACTGATTCATTCACCTGCTTGCAGTGATTCCTCAAATGATGCACATGATGCTTTCAACACCTTCTTCAGTGAAATTGGAACTGGCCAATATGTTCCAAGGGCATTGTTTGTTGATCTGGAGCCTAGTGTAATTGATGAAGTAAGATGTGGTCCTTACAAACAACTCTTCCATCCTGAGCAATTAATGTCTGGCAAGGAAGATGCTGCTAATAACTTTGCAAGGGGACATTACACAGGTCAGTCACTAATTTCCATATTGGATCAAAAAATTGGGTATGTTCTATCTGTGAGTGTCACTTATTTGTTTGGTGTCTATGCTGCAGTTGGAAAAGAAATTGAAGAGCTGTGCCTTGACCGTATCAGAAAATTAGCTGACAATTGCACTGGCTTGCAAGGATTCTTGGTTTTCAATGCTGTTGGTGGTGGCACTGGCTCTGGCTTGGGATCATTGCTTTTGGAACGTTTGTCTGTAGATTATGGGAAGAAGTCAAAACTTGGCTTCATCATTTATCCTTCTCCTCAGGTGTGGTAAAATGAACTGTTTTTGGTGGAGTATCAAACATTTGTTGACTTTACAACATGTTATGGCCTTTCATTCCAATCTTCTTGTAATATACCCTTTGACACTCTCTTTCTGATACGTTCTCTTCTATCGGGTGAAATTCATGTAGTCCTGCTAAATATGTGGGTTCCATTCCTTGTTTGGCGGGTTCCAATCCCAAACTAGTGGAATGAACATAAATTTCAACCAATAGGAGAGAGTGTTGCTATCACTCCTTTTCTAGTAGTAAATGATGGAAATTGCATATACATCTCAATAACAAAAATTTGTGGTATATTCCAAGATATGATGTAAAATTGCTAGAGATGCTTTCACATATGTTGCTCTACACACTTTAGGGTATTCTTGGCTTCTTTGATTCATGTTTTGTGGTGCTTTTCTCATTAACTATTGACATTTCTGTATTACTATACCAAATTGTCCAAGTAGAATGTCCTTACTGTAGTGTTGTTAACTTATTATTATTATTATTAACATGCAGGTATCTACTGCAGTTGTTGAACCTTACAATACTGTTCTCTCCAATCACTCTCTTATTGAGCACAGTGATGTAGTTGTGCTCTTGGACAATGAAGCAATATATGACATCTGCAGAAGATCACTAGACATAGAAAGGCCAACTTACACCAACTTGAACCGCTTGATATCTCAAATCATCTCTTCCTTGACAACTTCCTTGAGATTTGATGGTGCAATCAATGTGGACATTTCTGAGTTCCAGACCAACCTCGTGCCATATCCGCGCATCCATTTCATGCTCTCATCTTATGCCCCTGTGATATCTGCTGCAAAGGCCTACCACGAGCAGCTGTCAGTGCCTGAGATCACCAGAGCTGTGTTTGAGCCATCAAGCATGATGGTCAAGTGTGATCCAAGACATGGCAAGTACATGGCATGCTGCCTCATGTATCGCGGGGATGTTGTGCCAAAAGATGTAAACCTTGCTGTTTCAAATATCAAGACAAAGAGACAAGTTCAGTTTGTTGATTGGTATGTACACTTCCTTGCAAGTACATCATAATACAAGATATAACTTGGATTGCATGATCTTTTCCTGTTCTGTTTCTTTCTTTTGTGGTCCTAGCTGTCTAATTCTGATCATTAGTATAGACTTTCCATAGTAAGTTTTTATAGTTCCTTCTATATTTGAGTCTTTTCTTTGATTTTGTATAGATTAAGATGCAAAATGATTATCATTACCAGGAAAATATGGCTTGAACTATCAAAATTACACTTGTTTGCATGACACTCTTAAGTGGTAAAGACTGTTGTTTGATTATGATTTAGAGCTTTTAAAAGATGTGTTAAGTCTTGTAGCTTCTCTATTTGGACTATTGACTGAAAACATCTCAACAAAATTTAGGAAGGGAGGTCCCAATTTTGGGGCTCTTTTTTTTTTTTTTTTTTCTTGAAAACACCAGGTTCATGGGGGTGCATGTTGGTATAGGCCTCAATTGGGTCTGTGGGTTGATAAACTACAAGCTAGTGCAGTACAAGAAGTTATTCTTCAAGGTCTTGTCCTATATAATTATTAGGTGCTGCTCATTCATGAGATTGGAAGATCTGAACTGACTCCTTGTTCATCCTATTTTAAGGAACTTAGGAAATGTTTGATCTAGCTTTTTGAAACTTAAAGACTATTTTAAAGTTGAAATTAAATATGAGTTTTAAATTTAGGATAAATTATGCTGATACACCTTGATGTTGAACAAAATTTCATTTGATATCCTTCTTTTCCTTTACCTTGGGCAAACTTTCCTTAAGTAATATAACAGATCCTATTAACATAAATTTCTTCTGCATTTATATAGCAGATCCTATTAACATAAATTTCTTCTGCATTTATATAGTAGACTAAGGGAGGTCAAAGTAATATAAAAAAAATAAAAGGGATATCTAGTGTAATTTCATTAAATTACAGAAGGTTGTAATTTGCTCTTAAAATTAAAGCTATTTGGTAATTATATAATTTTTTAAGTTTAAAAAGTTACTTTTAAGTTAATATCTTGGATAGCGTGTTCTTAGATTTTGAAATTTGAAATAAAGAAAAAAAAGAAAGTAGAAGTTAACAGCTATAAAAGTAGCTTTTCAAAAGCTCTTTTTAAAAAAAACTTTCTTCTTTAAACCTAAAAAAGTTGCTTTGTTAAAACAAACTCAAAATAAATTGGACTATATGTTACCTCAATCTTATGACTTGTATTTCTCTTTCACAAAAAATCTGAATAAATAAATGGTTTTGATGACTAATTTCAGGTGCCCTACTGGCTTCAAGTGTGGCATCAACTACCAGGCTCCAACAGTGGTACCAGAAGGTGATCTTGCCAAGGTGGAGAGAGCAGTTTGTATGATAAGTAACAACACAGCAGTGGCTGAGGTTTTCTCTCGCATTGACCACAAATTTGACCTCATGTTTGCCAAAAGGGCCTTTGTGCACTGGTATGTGAGTGAAGGCATGGAAGAAGGTGAATTCTCAGAGGCCAGGGAGGATCTTGCTGCCCTTGAAAAGGACTATGATGAAGTTGGGGATGAAGGTGTAGATGAAGATGATGTTTAAAAGTTGCTGAAAATTAGTAATCCTCCTTCACTAGCTACCTACATCTCCCTAAGTTTTGTTATGTCTTGCCATGTAATGTTGTCCTTGTTCATTGTTTTTATGCATCTTTTTGTGTTGTATGGTGTGACTGTGATCTTATGATTGTTTTAAATTAAAAGTTTTGAGAGAATTGTTTAATTCAGGTACAATGGCAGTGTAATTGTCATGTCATTTTTGAATCACATGCTTGTTTGTATGCAAAATCAATGGCTGGGAATGAATGTTCCCAAAGGCCATTCTAATTTACAATGGTAAAAAGTAATCTCAAACACTAACAAAAAAAAAAAAAAATATAATGATTGATATTTCAATATATACATGATTTGTTATGCATGAAGTAGTAATATTAAACAATTGTTTTTTTCATCAATTACTGAAATTACTTACTTTATCTTTGGAAAAAAAAAGAAAAAAACTAGAGAGGAATTGATCTTGAATGCTCTAAGATAGTCAACCTCTGAACCCATCGGAGGAATCGTATATTGAAATTTGAAACACTCTAAAGTGAGTTATTCATTCTATATGAGCCCAATCCAAGAAAAACATATTATGATATTCCTAGACCATTGCTATTTCACATTAGTGATCCATATCACATGGATGGATTTTATAGTAGTTCGATAATCTAGTTTTGCATGAATAAGGATGACAAAAAATCCTGTACCTTTGGATAAAACTTGCTATGAATTGAAAATGAATAATTAAATGGACACCTGCTTATTATCCCACACCCGTACTTTGTAATTATTTAAATATTCTTTATTATATATAAAGTAAATTGTTGTATTTTTTTTTAATATAAACATATATTTCAAAATTATTTTTTTAGTATATTTATATGTTTAAAAATGTTTATTTTTAGTTTTGTTTTTAGTTTTATATTTTAACAAATATTTATAGATACTCATATATAACTACAGATATATAGAGACTCACTTAATGATACCCATGTAAGTATAGATAGATATGAAGGGATTACTACATGTACCTGACCTATGAAGCAAAGACTTTGACACAGACACTGGACACGATACGGGCATGAACATCGGGACACAGCCAAAGTCTAAAATATAAGACACAGAGACACGTCATGTGTGTGTATGTGTGTGTGTGATCAACATGACAAAAATTTAAATTGATAATTAAGATTTATATATTCATCTTAAAACAAGTTGTTAAGCTTTATAATCTTCATATGATAATAAGTCCCACAAAGAAGGTTCTAAGAGTCATCAGATTCCACGATGTAGGAACTTTATCTCTTTACAAAAAGAATACAAGAAAACAACTTGCTAAGTTCTTTAATGAAGAGTCTCACAAAAAAAAAAACTAAGAGAAACAATCATTGAAAAGAAAATTAAAAAAAAACAACTTTTTAATATTAATTTAATCTTTAGGTTGAAAAATTTTTAAATTTAAAAAAAAAAACTCTCGTTTTAAAATTTTTTATTATTAAAAAAAAGATGTATGACCAGCGTGTGTCCGAGCCATGTCACTACTGTGTCAAAGCCTAAAAAATAAATAAATAAATTGGACACTATAAAAACATGTTCAAACGCGTCCATTGTGTGTCGGTGTGAAAAACATGTCGAACACCCTGACACATCCTTCAATCCTTCAACCGTCATGTTTGTGCTTCATATTACTTGACTACTTGCCTCACTTCATTGTCATCCTTAAAATGAAACAAGGCATGTTTTAGTTATTAAACATCTTTCTTAATGATCAAAGTTTCTCAATTCCTCTGTTCTCACAGGTTCTCCTCCCAACAAATATATTTATTTTATTTATTTTTATTTAATTCAACAACATAACTAATTACCTTGAAGTTAGGAAGACTATGCGTTTGTCTCAGAGGGTTTCCTTATATGACATATCTATCATAATTGACCTCCTCAATTAGGAAAAAAAATTACATAATTCGAGACCATGAAGTTGTCTCAATCAATTTTCACGTAACACATAACCACACTTTAATTTATAAAAAATAAAAATTAATGTATTACATGAAAATTAGTCAAGTTAACATAGTCTCTGATCATATAATAATTTCTCCTCAATTAGATATTTTCACCCATTTCTTGTCCTTTTGATTATCTATAAGCATTTTATCTGTACAAAAATGTCACACCTCATTTTCATTATTATTAGATTTGTTATACTTCTGTTCAATATTAGGTCAAGACATTTATGAACAAATCTGCGTATAATTCAATAGTTTTACAAATAATTGCCATTTTTTTTTTTTACTATTTCATTATTGTTTCATGCAACTAGGGGTATGCAAAATTCGATTCTTTAAAAAAACTGAACCAAACTGAACTATTTTAAACAGTTCGGTTTTTAACCCAAATCTGCGAACTGGTTTAGAGAATTAGTTTTGAACTGATCTGATTTCGAAGAATCGATTCTGAATTGAACTAGTTTCAAACCAATTTTAAGAACCTAATGAGTTTTGAATTGGTTTTAAAAATTGAACTTTTCCTGGAAAATGTGGCACATGTGGCTTGATATTGTCTCTTGAGAAGCTGGCAAATGTGGCACAACTTTCTCAATGGCTTGATGATTTCCATTATCTTTTCCTGTACTAGACTAGAATTCTTGCTACCAGCAGTATATGAGGGAAGGTCCATAAAACATAATATTTTAATTTAGGTGCACTGAATGGCCAACATAATATCAAAGTTTGTGTAATAATTGAGACTAGAATGCATATATAACCAATATTTTTCAACTTGATAACCTGCTGGTGGTTTGAACTCGTGTAATAATCTATTTATAATATATAAAGCTGAGACACAAGCCTATAAGCTGCCATTTGGATTTTTTTTCAATTCTCATTTCATGCCACATCAGCAATTTAGAACAGCTGTCAACATGGAATGTTAGTTGTTTACATTGCTTTGTATGTTGGAAATTAAAGTAGAATTATCTAATTATAGTATTTTCTTGGTGTTGCTGGATTCCATATAACTTCTAAAATTTCAAAATATTAGTTATTAAAGGTAAGTAAATACTACACTTTTTTTTTGTCTAAAGGGTATCCTCCATTGGAGGCAATTTTCTTCGAGTCTCGTAGGACCACTATGGGCAACAAACTCTCCCTTTGAGACAACTGGTTAAGTTGGAACAAACACATGTCAATTGTTTGGGTATTGTTCTAAACATTGGAGATTGATTAGAGATATTTTTTTTTTATCCATAGGAATCGAAAACAGGTATTGGAGGGTTTATAACAATTCATGCACCATGTTCAACCAACTAAGCTAAATCCCTCGGTTGATTAGGGATATTGTAGTTGATGTGTTTTATAGCTTTTTCGAAAAAAAAAGGTATAGATTTTTCTTTTTGACAGATTAACAGGAATAGATATTGGGTGTTGATGTATGCAAACATAGGCCAATTAATTTATTTGTTCTTTGTTATAGTTCTCATATTTTGACATGCATGTCCAAAGAATAATTATATATCATTTAAGAGGAAAAAAGTATTAAGAGGAAACTCTTTTAAAAAGTGTGAAAACTCTTTTAGAAAATTTGATATGCCAAAACGGTTAGTAATTTAAAATTATTCATGAGAAAAACAACTCCTTTTACTAATTGCTCAATTACATTTTTTGTTACTTTAGTTTACACTGCATACAACTTTGATCTTATAATTTTTTTATCAGATCAAATGAGTCTCTCTATTTTTACAATTAAGTAAATTTGATTGTATTGTTAATCTTCCTCTATTCAAATCTAGATTTTTTTTCTAATACAAACATTCAGGGGTTTATGATAGATTTGATATATGAACTAATTTTAAAAGTTTAAGATTTAGAGATTTTTTTAAAATTTATAAAACAAATAATAGGATGTGACATTAGGATTTGAAAAGGGTAAAGTTTGAAATTTTTTTATTTTGGGTGAAATTTAATTTTTCACCCGTGGCTTTTGAGTATAAGGATTAAAGTGATTTAATTAATTTAAATTATTAAGGTTTTGTGTAAAAGAAATGAATATTTAAGGGATTTAAGTAAAAGAAAATTAATAGTAAGACCATATTTGCTTAATTATAAAAAATGGAATAAATTGGCTCGAAAAGACCTTAAAGACCAAAATTATACACGATTCAAATTAAAGAAGTAAAAGTATAATTAAATCTTTTACTACTAACAAGTTGTTCCCTTAAGCAAGGTCTCGAGTTCGAGCCTTGTGGATGAAAAAAACGTCGTTGGGAGGGGAGATCCTATTAAAGGTAGCCAGCCAGGTTTCCGGACGGAGATTAGTCATCAATAAAGCTGGTGGATACTCCGCACTAATGTTATGGTGACAAAAAAAAATCTTTTACTAAAATTCGAAGTAATTAATATAAACATAATTTCCATGTGTTATATTTACAATATGAACACAATAATTTTCAATGATATATAAACTTTTCAATGATTTTATTTATGTGCCCACACATTGCGCGGATCAGAGTCTAGTTTTAGTAATTTGTCAAACTCTAGTAAGCTAATTATGTTGTTCATAATCTTGCAAGGGAGTCACAATTGTATGCTAACAACCATGTTTTTCATCATGTACCATCTTGTATTTTCTCCTTGATTATGAATGAAATTATATAAATACTTCTCTATAAAAATAAAACAAACAAAAAATGTCATAATGAAACATGATCGTTGTGTTATAATTAGTATTTAGTAATTGATAATTTGAGATTTTAATAAATGTGATAATGTTATGATTTATAATAGTATCTGATAATTTTAAATTGTATTTCATTAACAGTTATATACTAATAATTAATTTGTAATTAAGAGACTTAATTTGATTAAAATCACTTTTGTTGAATAAATGACTCAATAAAAAATATTAAGTACTATGCAGTAAAAGCCCTTTGTCTTTCCTATGCATTTTTTTTATTTGTTCTTTCCTATGTAGGGCTTCAAAAAATACTTTAAACTAAAACTTATTCTCAAGTGACCAATGCCCAGTGGAAATCGTATAGAATTTTATTTACATAAAAATATTCAATCTCCTCACCCCTTGTTTTTTTTTTTTTATAGATATGGTGCTTGATTTGTGAAATAATTCAATAATGATTTGGTGCTAATATGAATCCGTTAGCTAATTATCATGTGCAAACCAAAGGGTAAAAAAAATCACAAATATGAGGCTCAGACCAAAGTGGATTTAAAGATATTTTGATTATATATGGATTTGTTTTCAACTGATTTTATGGTTTCAAAGAGTTCAATTATCATCTGATGCCTCCAAAACCCCAAAACCAACTTTCATTTTCCCATTCTCTTCTCTCTGTTCATCCAAATGATCTCAGACAACCTTTCAACCTCTCCCCCAGTGTTGTAATTGGGTTATTGGGTCTGTGATTAAACTAGTGGGTCACTGATAGAATTGTATGAACGAATAATAATAATAATAATAATAATAATAATAATAATAATAATAATAATAATAATAATAATACGTGTGACATATTGATTTTTTTTATAACTACTGAATATAGTATCTCATTAAAAATTCAATTTCAGTATTAAAAGTTTTTATAATTATATAACTATTATTTTTTTGGTTAAAAACTATTATTTATAATATTTATCAAACAAGTCCACAACTGTAAACATTTTAAATTACCTATCAGCCCAACATTTATTATATAGCCCAATAGGCCCACATTTGTTACTCATTAGTAACCCTAAATTCCTTATCTCGTATCATATTCACATATAGCATACACACAGTCACCGCACATTCCTATAATTCCCCTCCCCCTCTTCTTCTTTTTCTATTTTACATTCACCATTTTTTCTTTCACGTTTCTTATCAGATGTAGAACGCTTGATTCTACAAATTTCTTCTTCTTCCCTCTTAAAAACTTTTCTTTCTTATTTCTTCTTCTTCCTTATTTTCTTATTATTTTTTGTTGCTTTGCTCAATAATATGAGCACCTGTAAACTGGGTTTACCTATAAATTGGAACACCAAGTTATACCAGTCTAATCCAATTTTTGTCCAGTTTAATGACATCATCATCGATTTATGGGTATGTAGATCGACCTCAGGTTCAATCCATGATCAAATCGATCAAATTGGCTGGTCCGATATGAGTTTTACAACATTGTTTCTCCCTTTCTCTTCTTCGACATTGATGTCATTTTTGGCCTTTCTAGGTGATGGTTTGGAAAAATAAACCTATTAAAATTATTTCCCACCTTCCTCTCTATGTTTGCCCTCAACAAAATTCAAGAACACCTTGCCTTGACCAAACCCTAGCTTGTAAATTTTCACAAATTTTTGTGACCTGGATTATTATCTCACAAAACCACACTGGTTAATGTTTTACCCTTATTTTCTATATCAAAACCTAATTTTTGGGGGCTTTAAATTTGAGTTTATGTTTTTTCTTACTGTTGTCATTTTGCCAATGTTGCACCTTTTCTCAACTGCTATTGTGCGGATCCATTGGTTTTTCACGCCGGCAGAAACATCGTTGAGGTTTAGAATGTGATTATGCATTCTAGGTATGAAACATATTCTTCCTTTTTGTTTTTTTTTTCGAAATTCCATGTTACTCATATCAAACATTAACTTTGTCTGCAGGGTTCATTTAATAAAGAAGCTCAATTGCAAATGAGGTGCATTATGATTGCTTGAACTATTATTGTGTTTCACAGGGATCAGTTTTTAAAATTTTTTAAAATGCTTAAGATGATTTCTTATGGGTTATATTTTTTATTTATGAAACATTGACTTTGAATTAAATTGCAATTATAGAAAATTCAGTCAGTAGTATAAAGTCGCCAATGGGGATGATTTTGTTGCAAAGGAGCTACAAGTTGATGACAAACTGGCTTGGTAACCTTACAAGTGAGAAATTTAAAAATTCTTGAAAAAAATTTTTCCTTTTATTTTTTTCTATTACTTTATTTTTGAGTAAACTATGAAGGTATTGATTTTACTACTTCTTTTATTTTTGGGTAACACAATGAGAATTAAAATAAAATATTATGACAGATTTGGTATAAGCAAGGGCAAGGAATGGTTCCATAGTCCAGGGGTTGTTTTTAAATAGGGGTACATTGTTGTGTGTTGGTATATATGTTTTGTGTTCGTAAGATTTAGTTCTCTGTGACAGCTCTAACAATTATTGGTTGTTCGTTATAGAAATCTCAACTGGATGAGATAAGTATGATGATTTTTCATTGTAGTTGGTATGGTGGAATGGGTTGATTAATCTTATGATATTAAGTATTTGATTTATTACTGCATTTGATGCTCAACAATTGGATTAACATTTCAAAACCATTTAATTAAAATTTAAGTTTTGTTAATGATTAGACTCATAATTTAATTGAAAGCATAAAAAACTCAATATATTCATTGTCTTATTTTGAAAGAATAAACACAATGGGTTGTGTTTAGTTTCAATTAATGTGTCTAGTCATGACATATTCTTTTCCTGTGACACAAACAAATCCCTACAAAAAATTGCTCTCATCCCATTTTGTGTTCACAAAATATGTTGAAGTTAGACACGTGAATTTTAGACTTGTATCTTAAATGTATTTTTTTATTTAAAAACAACTCCTAGGAAATAAAACGAAAAGCCATTTGTTAAATACATCTATTCAACAAGGTGGAATGCGTAGAGCAAGCAAGAGATCAATGTCTAATAGCATAAGAAGGCATTGCCCCCACAAACTTGTAAACCATATCGCATATTTGGAGATTTCTTTCCTGCTGCAGCAAGGAATTCAAGTGCCTAATCATGGTATAAATTTAATATTCCTTCTCTCACTCCTACCCTATATCAAGATATTCCTACTCTTAATTAAGATATTTCTGCCATTCATCAAGATATTTCTTTCCTGTTGCAGCAAGGAATTTCGAATTAAGATGTGTTACCCCCAACCTATGATGAGCTAAAGTACATGTATGATTAGCCAAAATATTACAATGGAAGAATTAATGAAGTTTTTTTAGTATGAATGAGCCTTTTTGGTTCAAGTCTCTATTGGAAAGGAAATTCATTTTTCAATGTTATAGCTACCAAAGGATATTTCGTAGAAGTAAGTAATTTCTTAAGGGACCTCAAGCACATATAGAGTCGCCAAAAGATTCATGAGCAGTGAACATGAGTAGAACACAAGTAGTTGAAATGATTTTAAATTCAATTAGCTCTTCTAACAGTTTTTATCATGTCAAATATATTTTATTAAAAAGTTTTATGAAAGACTTTGGAAGGTTCACAAAAAGAGTGGTAGCAATTAAGTTAGGAACAAAAGGGTCATCATGGAACTTGATTCCTCTTATGATGATTATGTTGAATGTGATAGTGAGGACTCATGTGATGAAGATGATTATAATAACATAAGGTTAAGGAAAAAGTTGAGGAGACATAGGTTCACTAGTACTACACACAAGATTTGTTCGACTAGAAGAATGTTAATGTGTAAAGTTTGCAATAAGTGTTTTAAAACATACTATGTTGTGTTTCGTCATATGGGTTGGTGCATAGTCATCCATCTTTTCATCTCTACTTCCTCCACATCACTATTAGTTGGTGCACTTTCATCCATATGATGAAACACATCATAGTATGTTTTGAAATACTCATTGCAAACTTTGCACGTTAACATTCTTTTAGTCCAACAAATCTTGTGTGCAGTGCTAGTGAACCCATGTCTCCTCAACTTTTTCCCAATCTTATGTTATCATAATCGTCTTCATCACAGAAGTCCTCACTATCACATTCAACATGATCATCATAAGAGGAATCAGGTTTCATGACGACCTTTTTGTTCCTCACTTCATTGCTACCACTCTTTTTGTGAACCTTCCAAACTTCTTCATGAAACTTTTGCATAAATTAAATATATTTGACACAAAAAGAAGAGTTAGAAGAGCTAAACGAATTTAAAATCATTTCAACCAATTATGTCCCACTCATGTTGATTGTTTATGAATTCTAATGACTCTATATGTGCATGAGGTTCGCTTAAGAAAATACTTACTCATACGAAATATCCTTTTGGATAGTAGCTATAACATTGAAAAATGAATTTCCTATAGAGACCTGAACCAGAAGGGCTCATTCATACTTAAAAGCTTCATAAATTATTCCATTGTAGTATTTGCAATTTGCGACATTAGTGTCGTTTCCATATTGGTACTTTGGCTCATCATAGGTTGGGGGTAACATATCCCTATTAAAAATTCCAAGAACTGCATCCAAATCTAGATCAAGAGGGGGCATATTATCTTGATGAAGGGAAAAAATATCTTAACCAAAAGTAGAATTATCTTGAGGTAGGAGCAAGAGAAGGAATATTTCTATACCATGATTAGGTGCTTCAATTCCTTACTCCAATAGGAAAGAAATATCTAAATATGCAAATGGTTTACAAGTTTGAGGTGCAATGCCTTCATAGGCTCATCATATCTGTAATGAAGGGCAGAAATATCTGCAAGATTGGTGCCTTTTCCATATCTATACTTTGGCCCATCAAAGGTTGGGGTAACAATTTGAGAGATCAGTTGATGACTCTATATGTGCATGATGTCCTATTAAGAATCCCACATTGAGTAGAATAAAATACTTGATGTGGTACTTATACCTTAAGGTTCTCCACCTAATGTATTAGTCTTTTCAAGCTTACTTTGTCCTTTCCTAGCATAGACTCATCGAAAGTCTTGAGTCGGACAACAATGTTGGTGCTGGTGCATATCATTCAGATGATGCTATTGACTGTTGTGATAGTTCCAGTGCTAGATGTTGGTTTGAGAGTGTTGAATTTGAGTGCAGAGTTTATGGCGACGAAGGAGATGATAAGGAAGTTAAACTTTTGATTTCTGTAGGCTACATGTTCACTATTCCTTAGTATTTTATTCTTCAACAAGCTTAATTTTAATGTGTGAAACTTGAAAGGCAAAAATCAAGAATGAAATACAATGATAAATATTTTGCTTTGGGTAGCAAACCTGAGTGATGTTTTGTTCTTGTAATTAATGTTGTTTCATAGTGTTTAAATCCAAATCATGCTAAGTAAGGTTATAATCTGATGTATATACAAGTCGTGTTTGTTGATAAAGAAGGAATTAAGCAAATTAGATTAATCAATTCCAAAGATATTTTTTTAATCCTTAAAGGCATCAATGTTGTTTGAGGCTTTACAATATGGGAAAAATGAAGAAAAGGAAACAATTTTTTTTTTATAATTTTTTTAGTTTAGTTCAAAATTTTAAAAGGAAAAAAATGAAATGAAGAGGCTAATACTTTTCCTCTCTAATTTTTGTCTCACTTTCAATATTATAGAGACATGGAGCAAAGGGAAAGTAATTTATAATGTTTAGACCATGGAAACTAAAATAAGCCAAAATTTTGTTTTACAATAGTATATTATTCATAATTTTTTCCTCCCTCTTGCAAACCAAATAATGTATAATTTCCATTTCATCCCCTTCCTTCTATAAAGGGAAAGTGAAAATTATTATTTTTTATTTCTAATAAACATTAAAGAAACCAAATGAGGCAAATTTGATCTTCGTTAGCTGTAAGAGCATCAATATGTACATGGAAATATCACAACAAACAATGTTTTAAAAATAGGACTGGTCATCGCTCAATTAAGGCACTGGGTCACTATGTCAATGGTCGAACAAGTGGATCACTAATTGAACCGCATGACCTGATCTCTATTAAAAAATTAAAATATTCATTATATACAAATTTCATACTTGTAAAATTTATTAAAATTTCATACCATGCATTAAAAAAAGCCAAAAAAAATAACAACACAAATTAATATAATTTTCATAACCTCATTCTTAAATAATCAAATCCATTAACATCCATAAATTCTAAAAGCAAAACAAAAAAAAAACAAGTTTAAGTGAATTCAAATAGGTTACTCTCATTAGTATTATGAGAAAATGTCAAAATAAGAAATATTAAAGGTTTTGAAATTGTCATGGAAACAAAAATTAGTGGGAAACATATCCTATAAGCATGCACAAGAATGTAGTATATCAATAAATATTGGCACATATATACTAAACAGATGTGTTGTTGTAGTTGTTAAAGTCACTTTGGCAACTAAGGTAGCATAGGTTCTAGTCCCAGCATGCGCATAATTTTGATATTTTAATATTCACATTCAATTTTCCTACTAGTGTGCAAGTGGTGCGTGCAGACCTTGGGACAGAGCAATTTAGGACTTGTTCGTTAGGGCAACCTGAACATTAGGACATGTCAGCGTGGGGAACCATGAGCAATGAGCCAAGTTGCTGGTTTTGACCAGTTTCACACAAAATCAATGACATCTCCGATTTGAAAATGTGACCAGACCAAACACAGGTCCGATTCCAGGTCGAATTGGCTAGTTAATACATTATTTGGATAAACCATCAATTTAGTCCAAAAAGTGTTATGCTCCAACCTAAGTAATTCTTAAAGTAATGAAATTATGTAAGTAGTCCTTAAAGTATTAGAAATCATGTTACATTAGGGGTGCTCAAATGCAAACCAATCCAAAATAAAAATTGAAAACTGTAACATCCCCAATTTACGGACCATAGAAATAATAATAAAAAGACATCTTTTATGGAGTAGCTTTTATATTTAATGGTTCAAGGATACCCTTAGGCATTATTACTAATAGTTACCTTATAACGGGAACAAGATAATAGGACCCTGATGGGGAGCCAAGACCTAAGGTGGGCCAAGGCTCACTAAGGCACACACATGCACCACGATTTTTAATAGAAAAGAGGAGGGAGAGTTAGAGAGAGAAAGAAAAAGAAAAAAAGAAAGTTAGAGAGAAGAAGGAAGAAGAGAAAAAGGAGAGGCGCGAAGCAGAGATCAGAGACCCAGTGCCTAGAGATTAGATCCGAGACCCCCATGAGTGTGAGTGCTTCCCCTTCACCCTTCTATGTTCTTTTGTTTGTGCCTTGAATCCCTTTCCCCATCTTCTCCCATTGTTAGCTCTAAGTTAGGATTTTGATGGGTTTGGTGAGTTTAAGCTTGATTGGGGAGTGTTTAAGCATGTTTGAGAGCTAGGTTTTGGTGTAGACATGTTTTAGACTCAATCCCACATGTTTGGAAGAGATTGGGAGGCCATGGATGGCCATGGGAGCAAAATCGTGATTCATGATTCTGCAGAGTCGCAGACTCTCGCTTAAGCAAGCTATGTTCGTCGCTTAAGCAAGGAGTCACCTGGAGCTGGAGGTGCTATATGGAATTCTTGCTTAAGTGCAAAGATTTGGTGCTTAAGTGCGAAGGTTTGGCACTTAAGCGCGAAGCTCCATGGATCAGGTCTTGAGCTCGGCGCTCTGGTGCTTAAGCGTGGCACTCTGATGCTTAAGCGTGAAGATTTGACGCTTAAGTGCGAGACTCCAGGGAGCAGGATTGCCAGTCTAGCTTAAGCGAGAACAAGTTCTAGCTTAAGCGAGACTATAACCAAAGAGCATTTTTGGGACCCTTTCTAAGGGGACCTTTAGGAAAGAGTAAGGGTTATAGATACTTAGTTACTTTATATGTTTTATCCATGTATATGCATGATTGCTTAGTGTCATATGATATCAATTATTAGTGATAAGGATAAGTTGATATAACGAAAGTAAGATGTTTATTAAGATAAATAAGTAAGTTAAAGGATTAGGAATGCCCACTTTGGGAGGTAGGCTGGATCCTTCAGATACCTCTTACCTTCTAAAGGTGTGGTGTAGCTCCTTAGGCCGAAGGAGGATAATACGGGCCGTAATAATGTTATAAGAAAGATAAGTTAAAAGTTGAGTATAACCTCTTTAGAGGTAGGCGGGACCTCATCTGTCACTTCCTACCTTATAAAGGTGTGATATAGCTTCTCAGGCCGGAGGAGGATAATATGGGCCGTGGCATGTAAGTGAAAGGGACGCCTCACCATATTGAGCTCAATATTATGCAGTAGGACGGATGAACACACGAATGGTTAAAGTTTAACACATAACAGAAATGTTAAAATTATATTAACAATGTAGCAAATGTTAAGTATGACTTTATGTTACTATGTTAATGATGCATGTATGTATGTTTCTGATGATAAAACATAAATGGAGTTGTGAACCTCGCTAATAGATGAGTGGTGTGAGGTAAACCTATACATTAGGTGAGGACGTGGGTATGCTGAGTACTACCGTTAGGGGTAGGAGAGGGGGCTATACCCCATAATAGTTTATGTATGCTACCTAGAGGGGTATGCCAGATGTTATGCCTCATAGAGAGGTGAAGTAATCCCTAAGTTAGGCAAGTCAGTTAGAGGAAAAGGCTACACATGTTCTCATTTAATGTGATAGGAGAGTAAGGTCCTAGTGAAAGGTCAAGAGTTAGAGTGTTGTCTAGACACCTTAGGACACCAGTGGCCTTAGAGTTGGTCAAGGTGGTCAATTCTAGGTGCCTAAGTAAAGGGTTAGATTATGACCCTAGTAGATAGAAATGATGCTATAATGGAATAATAGTTGTGAGCATAAGTACCATGGAAAGAGAGAAGCCTTGAGAGTTAAGAAAAGGATCCCTAGAATAGAAGGTCAATCTAGAGTCCTTAGAGCACTCACTGAGACATTATGTCTCATCCCTTTTAGTTTTCATGTTTTTACAAGTTAACAAGTGCCTTGTGGGAGCAGCTTAGAGCACAGAGTTGTACAACAGGAGGAAGATGCTTTTAGTGTAGTTTTGTTTATTCCCAATGTCTGAGAACTTAGTTTTTATGTTTTATGTATCTGTTGCATGTTTTGTATGGAACCAAAGTGCCAAGAGCTTTGTACTATATATGTTTAAGTTTTAATTTCCGCATAGTTAACTTTAATATTCTTATATGCTAAGTTTCTATAATTTAGTAATATAAGGAGACAAAGGTAATATCCTTTAGGGTGTTACAAAAACTGCTAAAAAACAAAAATCGAACCAAACCAATAATATTTTTTTGGATTTCTTTGGATGATTTTGTGCTCAAACCGATTGGTTTGGTTTGGTGTTTATGTCTCCAGAACTTATCCAAACCGAACCGAACTGCATATGATTAAAAAGTTGTGCTTTATTTATTATTATAGTGGCTCTGTATGACACTCAAGTATGCGTTTTAGTATCGTTATCCTTTTATAATTTTATTTTTTTCAATAAAAGAAAACTAAAATAATGAAATGTACACGGAGCTAAGAAAGTTTTTTTAGAATTGTAGTTTGTTATGAATAAGAAATATGTTCTCATTATTCTTACATGCTCTAACACGTACACTATGGTTCTATCAACCTTATTTGCTTAATTATGCATTATGCAAAGTAAACATATATATTTTGAACAAACCATCGCAAGGTCAGCTCATCAAAGCTTCAACTTCTTTGATGAATAGTAGGCACGATTAAATAGACAAATTTTTCTATAAGAGATTAATAATATAATTGTTATCATGTATAATTTTTTTGTTCTTCTATTTCTTATCATTACATAAATGTCAATTTCAAGTCATGATTATGACTCATTTACTAGATTTTATATTGCGTCAATTTTTTTTCTTAGTTAAATTAAAAATAATTTTAAAAATCATATTAAGATAAAATTTAAAATATTAAAAACTGCAAAACAGATCTAAACCAAACTGCAAAAGATTGGTTTAGTTTAGTTCGAATTTGATATTATATTCAAACCAAACCTATCCGCATATATTTTTTATGTTCGATTCGAATGACTTTTTAACTAAAAACCAAACCAAACCACATCGTGCATGTAACAACCCCAATTTACGGACCTTAGAAATAAATAATAAAGAGATATCTTTATGGAGTAGCTTTTGTATTTAATGGTTTAAGGATACCCTTAAGCATTATTAATAATAGTTACCTTATAATAGGATATGACAAAAATAAGATAATAGGACCCTAATGGGGAGCCAAGGCCCAAGGTGGGCCAAGACCCACCCAAGCCCACGCACACACCCCATAGTTTTAAATAGAAGAGAAGGAAGGAGAAAGAAAGAAAGAAAGGAAACTAAAGAGAAGGAGGAGAATAAGGAAGAAGAGAAGTGGAGCAAAGATCCGAGACCCAGTGCCTTTGAGCTCAAATCCAAGACCCACAGTGTGAGTGCTTCCCCTCTGCCCTCCTTTGTTCCTTGTTTGTGCCTTGAATCCCTTTTTCCCCTCTTCGTCCCTTTTATCCCTAAGTTAGGATTTTGATGAGTTTGAGCTTGTTTGAGGAGTGTTTAAGCATGTTTGAGTGTTAGGTTTTGATGTTGTTTGGTATAGAAATGAGTATTTATGAGTGGAATTCGAATTGGGTTTGATTTGGAAGCCATTGGAGACGAATTATGTTATTTTTGAAGTTCTGCAACCCGATGTCGCTTAAGCGAGGAGTTACTCGTGCTTAAGCGCGATAAGTTGCAGAGGAAATTGTGTTGTTGATTTTGGAGCTTAAGCGAGGGTAAATCTAGGCTTAAGCGAGAGTGAGGCTTAAGTGCGAATTGACCCAGGCTTAAGCGCCACAATCAGAATAGATAAAGTTTGTTTCTGGAAATGGCGCTTAAGCGTGAGTAATTGGCACTTAAGCAAGATTTCTTGTAGAATACTTCATAAATGGATTCTAAATGCAAGTCAATTGGAATTTCTTCTATTGTATAAGAATTGATGATGTTGTGAGATGGATGAATGATATGTTGAATGTGATATTAAGGAGATTATGATATTTTGAGGATTCATGTTATAACTATGTTGTATGAACTATTTGAGATGGTTGAGCCATGATGGTGTTGATTGTTGATGATAATGGTTGCTGTATTGGTAGTTGTATTCATGTGGTTGAGGCTTATGATTAGGGTTGACTGTATGTAACGATAAACTCCTTTTAATAAAAGACACCTAAAATACTTAAGACTATACATATGCCTCTTAGTAAAAAGGTGGGGAGTTTTCCCTAAGTTTCAAAAAAGGCTTTTAAGCAAAGTTTACAGTTTTATGAAAGGTTTTTAGAAAAAGATATCCCCTCAGTGGCATAGGGTGGAACCTTCCCCAATACCAGTCATATTCGAGAGCCGCACGCTCCGCGTACAACGGTGTGAAAAGGGGTAAAGGATCCTCTATGTCACCAAGGAGTGATGAGTTTCATAAAGGTTATGAAAAGGATTATTTATGAAAAGGTCTTATGAAAGAGTTTCAAAGGAAAGTTATGATCCCAAGAAAGGGAATATGTTATACAACTCATGAGGAGTTGTAAGAGTAAAGGGCTAAGAGGCCCCCTAGTGGTGAGCGAATGGACCGTCACCCAGACACCCATGGGGGAAAGCAACCTTCTTCATAGGGAGAAGGGTTCTTCATAGAGAAGAACACACCAAGAGACTCTTCCTTATAAAGGAGTTGATAGTCCACCCACTTGGACCGGTGGGGTTTAATTATAGGTTGTAGCAAGAGGGACGCCTCTTGTTGGCTAGAGCTCAGCCAATTAAGGTAATGACGGAACTCAAGATTATAACTTCAATAAAAAGATAATACAAACCACACGGTTGTAGAAACAATCTATGATATGTTGATGTGCTTGATGTATGTATGTTCCTATGTTAGAACATGAGAGGAGTCTTGAGCCTAGTTGTTAGGTGAGTGATGTAAGATAAGTCTATACATTAGTTGAGGACGTGCGTAGCTAACTACTACCCTTAGAGGTAGGAAAGGGTTTACACCCATAGAAAGTTAATGTAAGCTACCCAGAGTGGTATGCAAGATGTTATGCCTCATAAAGAGAGGTGATGTAAGCTTGAGTTGGGCAAGTTAGAGAAAGGAAAGGCTACACATGTTCCTATCCAATGTTATAGAAAAGTGAGACCCTAGTGAGTGGTTAAGAGTAACAGAATGATGTTTAGGTGCCTTAGTGTACTAGTGGCCCTAGATTTGGCATAGGAGGCCAACTCTATGTGCCTTAGTAAAGGTTAAGGTATGATCCTGTGAAATAGTAACGTAGATGTGATGAGGCAATAACTGTGAGTGTGAGTACAAAGAAAAGAGAAGAGAAGCCATGAGGGTTTAGCAAGAGGTCTCTACGATAGAGAGTCAACCTAGAGTCCTCAGAGCACTCACTGAGACATTACGTCTCATCCCTGTAGTTTCCATGTTTTTTTCAGGTGAGCAGGTGGACGCCTTGTGGGAGGAGCTTGGAACACGGAGTTGCTTTCCAGGAGGAAGATGCTTTTAGTTTAGCTTTGTATAATTCCCATTGTATGGGAATTTTAGTTTATGTTTATGCATCCTTCTTAAGTTTTGTATGACACCTAAGTGTCAAGAGCTTTATACTAGATTTATTTCATGTTATATAAGTTTAAGTTTTAGTTTCCGCCTAGTATACTCTAATATTCTTATATGCTAATTTCTTATAATTTAGCAATATAAGGAGACAATGGTAATATCCTCTAGGGTGTTACAGTTAACACCCCTATGCTACATAGGCTATGTTTGGCATGCTATTTCAGTTAGCTTCTAACTTTTTCTACTAGTTAAAAAGGTTGTCAATTTTTGTTGGGGTAAGTTTGCTAAAAGGTGATTTTAAGATAATTAATTTTGTTTGGATGCAGTAAAATAATTAGCTTTTACATTAATATTTCAAGGACTAAATTGATGGTTTGCTCTATTGTTTTTTTTTTTATCTATAGGAATCGAATACTAGGAGATTTGCAACAACTCACGCATATTACTCAATTAACTGAGTTAGATCCCTTGTTATGATTTGCTCTAATTTCTCTTCAAAAGTGAGTGAAAATGGGTGTGAGAGAGAGGAAAAATGAGTAATTTTTCATATTATACCCCTCGTCTATTTCACCCCTATTTATACATGAGGATAGTTTGATCTTTTATCTACACATTACATTTCTCTCAAATTAAACACTCCTAAAATATACTCTATATCTTATTTATTTCCATTCACTTTATTTCCTTCTTTTTTATTTCTATCCATCATATTTCTTTCCTTTTTACTAAATAGACTTATAATTTTTATGTTAAATATAAAAATTAAGTTGAGTTTTATTATTATAATAAAAATACAAATTACTTTACTTTATTATTAATTTTATTCAAAATCAATTTTTCACTGAAACCTTACTAATAAAAAAAATTGTAAAAAGGGAGCTTTTGGATCGACAAGGCACTTGAAATGATGTCTTTGAACAATATGCAACATGTAAGCATATCTTTGGGCGTGATAAGAGAAGTAAGCTCAGTTCCATCTTCACTTGGAGACATAATCTCCGCGTAAAGATTTTTGAGTGGGTCAATTCTGTGATGGTTCACACGCCAAGGTTAGTAGCTATAAATTATAATTGATTATTGAAAATTTTGAGATATATATATATGGCCTATCCAAATTCCCAAGGGGCATGGATTATAGATGTAACATCATTGGACCAAAACTTGTTGGGTCAAGTGGCATGTTTAGTTTTCGTTTTCAGGTAAAGCTTAGTTTTGTTAAAAAAAAAAAAAAATCCTTTTCAAGTAGAGTTTAATATTCGAATTTTGTAAATAAAAAATAGGTGTTAGAAGAGTTTTGTTATTTTAAAATACCTGAGGTTTAAAACTGAAAAATCTGAGAAGATCCCAAAACAATATTTTTTTTTCCTCTAAATCAATTATTATTGTTGTTGTAATCAAAACAAGCATAGTCTTGACTCTTGAGTGAAGGAAATTTCAAGGGAGTGTAATTGTACTGTTGATCCATGTAAATAAACACAAATAGTCAATAGATTTTTGTCCCTGGGGTGCAAGATCCCAATTTTCATGCTACACTTTGTCTCCAAAGTCTGTATTTTTGCACTGATGTCTACTCGGAAAGACAGGGAAAATAGAGTGCAACTTTACTTTAGATATTTTATATGAAGAAAATTAATATAAAGTGTGTTTGAAAAGACTTTTAAGTTAATTTCTAATTTATTTAACTAATTTAAAATTTTGTTTGATCAAATTAAATATATATGATAAAAAATACTTATTGTAATGTTTTTAAAACATTTTTTGAAATGCTATTTCATGTAAAATTTTATTTTATTTTTGTTAGTATAAGGGTGAATTATCTATCAACTTTGTCGATGAAGAACCTGGCTAACCACTTTTAGTGGGTTTTTTCTCTCTCAATTATATTTTTTTCATCTACAAGACTCGAATCTAAAACCTTGCTTAAGAAATCCAAGTCCAATTTCGCTATACCAATGTGTTGGCACATATCATTTGAATTTACTAGACTTAATTCATTACCCAAAAAAAATTATAAGACTTTATTTATTTATTTCTATTTTTATTTTAACTATATATCTTGCTATAATTCCTCTCATACCTTTTTTTTAGAAGAATGATATTAGGATATTCCATCATTTTATACACCCCATTAATGCATAATTTTTTCTATATCTTTTTTTCTATCACATCATATTACTTATCATACTTATATTTCTTTCTCTCATAGGTACTACTAAGTTGTTGGGGGGTGTCCAACAATCATTTTTTCTTTTTTAAATTTCACACACTCTCTAATCATATCTAATGTATTATAAAACTTTAGGGAAAAGAGTACACAACTCCCTAAACTTACTCTTTTCATAAATACACACCTTAAACTTAAATTTTATACTAATTGATCTTTAAACTTTATCCTGTTTGTAAGTGGACACCATAAACTTTTAATATCGTTCAAATTAATTCTTAAGTTTTACTGCTTTTGTAAAAGACACCTTAAACTTTTATTTTTCACGAACTACAAGTATTTTTCTTAAAATTAATCCTTAGTTGGGCACTAAAAGTAGGCACCTCTCCCAATGAGAATTTGAACCTTAGTTTGTCACGTTGTGAAAGAACATTTAATTTCATTCTAATTAATCCTTAAAATTTATCTTTTTTACAAATAGTTCTTTTTATACATTTAGAGTTAAATTATTTACCTTAAATGTTAATCATTCATTAATCTTTTTCATCTTTTGTTAAAATTTATTTTTCATATATTAATATAATTAAAATATGAATTTTAAAAAAGAAAATAACAAAAAACAACAAATTAAAAAAAAAACCTTTGTTTTTTATTATAAATTCTAAATTTAATGTTTCAATGTTCGGAAAGTGATTTATAAAAATAAAACTAATAAATTATTAGGATTTAAAATAAATAAATGGTTGAGGTCTCTTCTTTGTTAGTAGTCACACCCCAATTTAATATAAGAGACTATTTATAAAAGGCGTAAATTTTAAGCATATTTTTTTGAAGGGAAATTTTAAGGATTAATTGAGATGAAAATTGAAATTAAGTTTGTTTTTTGTGTGAAAATTTAAAATTATGGTATTTATGTACAAAAGATATTTTAAGGATTAATTTAGACAAAATTAAAGTTTAAAGTATTTATTCGAAAAGAGAGTAAATTTTAAAGATCAATAGGATGAAACTAAATTTAGGTGTCTATTTGCGAAAAAAAGTAAAGTTTAAGAAGGTTAAGTACCCTTTTCCCAAAACTTTAAAAATATAAAAAAAAATACTTTTTTTCAAATAATGATATTAAAAATTTGATACATAAATTAAAAGATAATATTTATAATTTTAATAAATATTAGTTTATTTAATTAAATTATAATGTATTTTCTATTGAAAAGGAAAAAAACACATCATTAAATACGAAAAACTAAATAATTGCCACAACATCCATTATTTTCGAAACTCATCAAACATACCATTATTGTAAAAAAATTATCAGTATATATATATATATATATATATATATATATATATATATATATATATATATATATATATATATATTATTTTACACTTACTATAAATAATTTTATCAAACACTTTTTTATTCAACTAGCTAGTAGATAACTTTCATCTTTCAATTTGTAGTTGTCTGCTAGTTGTGCCAAATACATCCATGAATGCTTAGACTTCTTACATACTAATGACTGAAAAAGGGTTCCCTCAAGCAGCTAATGCAACTCATGGATCTTCCTGCTAATATTTGGAAAGCAGTTAAACAGAGTTTTATCTCACTACAGATTATAGTTACTGTAAAATGTCAATCACTCTTAGATCCTATTTCTTTCCAATTTTTAAACAAACAATAACTAAAAGAGAAAATAAATACTGTAGACATATTGGAAGAAAGATATGCTGGATCATACTTATGAACCTTTCAGGATTAACACAAAAATGAACACAAGGGTTGAAGATCCCAGATAGCTCCATTATTAGAGTCTTGAACAGTGTCCATGTACTCTTGCACACCATTAATTGCATAAAGTGAAGCTGATATTTGTCTTTCAACCTTCATCCTTTCAAAATCTGGAAGCTCCAAGCCAGCTACATCAGGCAGGTTTGCTATATCCATTACTTGGCCAAAGGGAAAACGATCTAAAACAGCTTCAAAGCCCCATGAAGGATTGGATTGAGAACCTGACTCAGACCCCATGAAATTGCTCAAATCAGGTCTATAAGCATCATCATCATCATCAAATAGTTGTGTGTTTTGGGTTGTTGTCTCACTAGAAAGTGAGTTTTCACATGTGTCACTATTGCTTGAATTAGTACTATTACTAGTACTACCACTACTAGTGGTGTTGTTGACCTTTCTTTTCTTCTGGTTTTCCACAGGTATCTTCTTTCTGAGGCAATCCTGATTGAGGTTAAGGTACGGTTGGACACTAAATATGGACACTTCTTCCAACGAAGAAGATTCAAACCTTAGTTCCTCGTGTTGTGGGGTACTAACTCCTTCTGCTAGACTCGACCCTTGTTGGTTGCCGTTGACCCTTGTGGCACATGTTTCCACATCTTGTTCTTCTTGTTTGGTTTTGGTACCTTTTCTGTTGTTGAGGAGATTCTGAATCCGTGAAGCAAGAGGGGAATCAAAGGACACACGTGTGATGAAGTTGGTGCGAGTGTTGGATCCACGAAGGAGGCATGCAGCTTCATCATAAGCCCTGGCTGCTTCCTCTGCTGTCTCATATGTGCCAAGCCACATTCTTATCTTTTGTGTTGTGTCTTTGATCTCAGCAACCCATTTCCCTGATGCTCTTTGCCTCACCCCAACATACTTGCTCTTATTGGTTTTGTTGTTTCTCCCTTTGAATTTGCCTCCTTTTGAAGTGCTTGCTCTCAAGTGGTGCTGCTTTGGATGCTGGAATTGAATTTCCATTAGAAAGTAGCAGAAACTTCCTTAGCTCTCACAAGTCACAAAGATAGATTTGGTTTGGTTTGGTTTGGTTTGGTTTGATTTCTCAATTTTCATGTTGTTGTTTGCAAGTTTGTGAGATCATAATATATGGAGGAAAAAAGTCTCTAAGCTTTTTAGCAAGTGGGCTTAGTATATTACATGAACATTTCTTGAATTATTTTTTTATTGTTGGTTTGTTTTTAAAATGTATAAAATTATTATTATGTATGATGAAGACAAGTTAGCAGTCATATTCAATTTCTCCTGACTTTGTTCGGAATGACCGCTATACCTGTCTCGTTTGTTGGCATTGCATTACTGACTCAACCAAGTTATTTTTAGTTTAGATGCAAACACCAAAAAATAATCAATTTGATGTAATTATTTTGTGAATATTAAAATAGAATTTTGGTCCTTATCTGTATTTTAGATTTCAGTTTAGTTCTTTGAGTCTAACATTTTTTACTTTGTCCCTTACAGTACTTTTGTTAGATTAAATTGATCCTTTCATCATATTTTGCTGCTAACGATATTAATTTTGGCTGATGTATTATTTTGTACTGTTCAGTATATATCAACAAGTTAACCGAAATAGTATGGTAAACTAACGGAATAACAAATTTGGTCTAATAGATAAACTTTAAGAGATTAAAGCAAAAGTTTTTAAACTTAAGGGACCAATTGAAATCTAAATTGTAGAAAAGATATAAAAATTTTATTTTATTCTTTTGTAAAAAAAAAAAGTATTGTATTTTATTCTATGTTCATTTTTCCATACATATAAAAAATTATTTTAAAGGTATGAAAATGCTTAAATTTTAAAAATGATGTTGTTTTTATAATTTTGTTAGAAAATAAAAAAAATCTTAAAATAAATTAACTCAATTACGCACTAATTCTATTTATTCTATCCCTGATATTAAAAGTACAAGTGGTAGTTTCACATAAAAAGTATAGGCTTAATTGCAAATTTTACCACCCAACTTTCATAATTTTGCGAATTTTACCACCCAAGTTTTAATTTTACAAATTTTACCACCCAAGTTTTCAATTTTTGTACATTTTACCACTTTGATATTTTACCAAAAAAAAAGTTAAAGAATTAAAAAAAAAAATTGTGAAACATCAGGGTGGTAAAATGTGCAAAAATTGAAAACTTAGATGGTAAAATGTGCAAAAATTGAAAATTTGGATGGTAAATTTTGCAAAATTAAAACTTGGGTGGTAAAATTCGCAAAATTATGAAAGTTGAGTGGTAAAATTTGCAAAATTAAAACTTGGATGGTAAAATTTGCAAAATTATAAAAATTGAGTGGTAAAATCTGCAATTAAGCCAAAAGTATAACACAATTGCATCACCACCCTTTATTTTCTTTCTTTTTCTGTTTTGTTTTCTTCCATGGTTTCCAATGACTCTGTACGGAGTTTGTGGTTGAAATTTCAGTATAAACTACGTTTTAGGGGGGGGGGGGGGGGGGGGGGGGAACTTCTTAACTTTAATAGTTTTGTTTTATCCTTAAATATAATATTCAGTTAATTATAGTACGACAACTATTAGATGTTAAAATCCAACGCATAACCCACTCAAACCAGTTTTATTTTTGACGAATTGAGGATAAATTGGGTTGGATTGAATTCTTCAATTTTATCATCATCCTATTTCTACCTTTCTTTTATCTTACTTTTCTCAATATATCTCCATAATGGTTCAACAAAAATTGAGGCCTAAAATAAAAATTAAGAAAGTCATTATTATTTTAATGAAAAGAGTGATATATGAGACCTTTTAGTCAACAAATGTGACCTTTTTTACTTTAAAAAACTAATAATAAGTCTAAAACTTAAGCTTTAATTACTTTATCTTTGGATCACCCTGTCTCCATATTATATTACTTATCACATTTTTTCATTCTGTCATTTTTGTTTTGTTTTCTTTCTTCTCACTCTTTCATTTCGTATAAATGAGATATATATAATCCATTTTCCTTCAATAAATGGTCAACAAAAAATGTCATTTTGTCAATGCCAAATTTGACAACTATGTTCAGGGCCACGCTAAGGAAGCCAGAATCACCAAACCAAGTGACCCTCTTCCCATCTTTACGCCTAGGTCAATGACAAGCTAGTTTTTGTCCCCTCCTCCCATCTTTTTGCATGCTAGGTCAAGCACTTGAAAAGATAGTGGCCATGGCCTGAATGGCCTCCACATGGAGGGCTCCCAAATGATCCTTCAGATGCATCCATAAACTAACACTCAAAAGGCCATGCTTGGCACTAATTAAGGTGGACCAAGTCATTATTGGTCACCACCTATACATGATTTCAACATAATCATATTATATTATACTATATTATAAGAAAAAAAAATGTGTTCCTAGTATTTATATTTTTCTTCAAACATAATCAAAGTCTCTGTCATAATGATGAATTTAATCTTCAAATTTTAAAAAATATATGGATTTTATTTTTATTTCATTTTTTTTATTTTCATAAATAATCAATTAGAGATTAAATTCATATATTTTTTAAATTTTGAAGACCAAATTCATTGATATGAAAATATAGTGACCTAAATTAAGTTTGACAAAAAATATAGTGGCTAAAAACACATTTTCCCTATGTTATCTATATTGTAATTTTTTACAATATTTTTTATAATATTATATTTTTCTCTTCCTAACTCACTTTATTGTACAATTTTTTTAACTCTTTATTATACAATTTTTGTATAAAGAAATAGTGTATATAAATATAAATTTTTATAAGATATTTATTCATATATCATGCCGTGTGGACTGCGTTTGTTTTAGTAAGTTGTCCTCACGTCACTGACTAACCCCTCTGTTCCCCACCTTTATATTCATATGTTTACCATTTTCAACCAATCCAACAATGTTTGTGATATACAAGACATTGTCGTTGTCTTCTTTGTTAACTAAGAAAAACAATAAAGCCAACTTTAAAAAAATTTCAATTTGAGTTAATCGACAAAGTTTTTGTTTTTGTTTTCATTTTTTTATATTTTTTTCTAATGATGAACTGAAATTTGATAAGTAATTGCGTGCCACCAAAGTGTTCACATTGAATCCCATGTTAGACGCGAATGAAGATATAAGGAAAAGGACATAAGCATTACTATATTAAACAAGTTGGGTATCTAACATGGAAACCAATGTTATCTTAATCTATCAAAAATTCAAAATTATGTATATATTTAGAAGGAATCGTAATAAGTACGTGCCACTACTTATATGAAACGACCATAATAATTAATTAATCATGCTAACAATAATTGCTAGATTTAACATGATTTGAAAATTTAAGGTTGGAATTATAAAGCATAAAGGTTACGGAGTAAGTTGTTGAATTTTAGAAGAAAGATTTTAAACCTTATCATACAATAATGGATGATATATAACATGTTCTCCGCACATCATTTGAGGAATGTCATTGAATGTGTGTGTATACCAACAAGGTCTAGCACAGTTGGTGAATAGTTGAGTTCCTTGAAACATGTTGACAGAGATTCGATTCACTCGCTATGCATATAAAGAAGATTTTGTTGGAAGAGACAAAACTCACTTCAGTGGTCTCTATGCCTCAGGAAATTAGTCTTGTAGCTTCCAATTATGGGAATACTTTGCTTTCAGCAAAAAGAAAAAAAAAAGAAAAGAAAAAGAATGTGTGTGTGTGAAGAAAGGTTTGAATCCATTTTCACTATCTAACTTCAATGTCATAGAGAAATAACAGATGAACGAAAATTATTCTCTATCTAATGATTTGGCTTTTCCTACAATTGTGTATATTATTAACTATCTAATGAGGCAACAAATTTTATAGTTAAGTTAGATTAAAGGAGGGATCCCTTATTGGGCACAATGAAAGTGGCCAACCCGTTGTAGGTCATCCACATCAAAAGCCAAATAGCAAATATTAATTATGGTCAAGTGCTATGATTGGATTAATATATAATATCCATAATTCACTATAGAATACAAGAAAATACAAAAAAGGAGTTAAATACTGAGGGATCTAACTCATTTGGTTGAGCAGGATACGTGAGTTGTTGTAAACTCCCTTGTACCTACCTGTCTTCGATTCCTATGAATAAAAAAAAAAAGAGTTGAATTGTGTTTTAAATGAATTTTACAAATCTTTTGGCAAAACTTTATTTGTCTTACAAGTAAGATGATATATGAAATCTTAATACAAATGATATTGATTAAAAACCTTTTTAAGCACAGGTTTTGTTAAAAGATTAACTAATAAATATAAAAGATAAAAGATAGAGATAAAACATAGAGTTTGTATACTACTTTGTCTTAATCCAAGACTACTGCTCCGTTTGTTTGCAGTGAAAGAGAGGTGAAAAAAAGTAAAATGAACAGTAAAACGAGGTGGAACCCGCACTTTTATATTCTATTTTAATTCAAAACTTTCATTCCACTCTACCAAACACTATATACATTTGGTCTTTGGCACATCACCAAGAATTTCACTAATAGATAAAACTGTTATAAGTATTCTTTAACCAAAGCCTCTTCGGACTCAACATGAGTATTCTTTAAATTAAAGTCTCTTCAAACTTCACTGCTTTCATTAAGAAAAGGTAAAAGAGTAAAGCTCATTGGCTACTTTGTCTTGGCAAGACGGATTTACAAATGAAGGTTAGATTTTTTCCCCCCCTCTTTACACTCAGAATTAGATGAACAAGCAAAGAGATGAAGATTAAGTTTGCAGATAAGTCGTGCAAGAGTTCTTCATTCTTTGTAAGACCATTGTGCCTTCATCCATATAGCTTGATGAAATATGAATGTTGGTGCTTTAAATGTTGCATTTAATTCCTTTCACCAACAGTCACTCTGATAAGATAAAACAATATGCTTATTTTTCCTTTTCCTTATTGACATAGTGCAACAAAGAACAAATCACCTTTTGTTTAGACAAGTATATTGTTATACTTTGCTTTTCAATTTAATGCACCTTTTGATGAAGTAGGTGAGTAAAGTTGTTTGACTTTCGCAAAACTTCTCTAGTACTCTTCATGGCTTATCAAGACTATCCATACGTTTTAAAGTCTGAAAAGATAGCAAGACTATACAAATGCTTGGCATAAAGAAAATCAATAAGAAAATTATTAAGAGGAGAACACAATAGGCATAAAGAGAAATCAATTAAATAATCGAGGACTATGCCCTCATCCTAGAAAAATATGACTACTCATTCATAGTCATGGAAACAAAACCAAAGAAGAAAAGAAAGAGTGTAGAGACTAAAAAGTAAAGTTTGTGTAACTATAGAAAATAAATGAGTAATTTTTCTTAAAAAAATATATTTTTTTCATTGCTTTTACCTACCGAAAATGTTGACATTTGTTTTAGTGGTAAACCAAATATCTTTGACTCGACATAAATTAAATAGATAGATATTACTATCACAGCCAGCAACAACAATGGCACCCCCACAGCTAGCAACACTCGTGGGCCCTACCTCCACCATTGGTAGTGTTGGCAAAACTAGTGACAGTGGTGACAGAGGAGGTGGATTGATTTCACTTTCGCTAGCAAGTTTCCGGTGACTGGCCTTGTGTCCATCAAGGGCTTGGTAGTTGGTAACAGGGGAAGGCTTTACCGCAAACAAAACGAGGTTGATAGAGTGACAGTGAGTACCAAGTTGAATAATTCTAAAAAAAAAAATATTTTTTATTTTTTATTGAGAAAAAATGGTCATACACTGAGAGTGTGTAAAATGTTTTACACTATTATCCAATCACAACCCAATATTTATGGTAAGTTTGTTGATTTTTACAAAAATATCTTAAAAGTCATTCAAACGGTGATTTGTGATTGGATGACAGTGTAAAACTATTTTACACTGTCAGTGCATTACCATTAAACTCTTTTTTATTGTGATCATTGCTAATGTGAACGTCACATGATGACAAGTTAACAGGGATATTACTTGATACTTAATGTGCCAAATCAAAAATGTTAGGTTTAATTGCAAATTTTACCATCCAACTTTTATAATTTTGTAAATTTTACTATTCAAGTTTTATTTTTTGCAAATTTTACCACTAAGTTTTTAATTTTTGTGCATTTTACCACTCTGATATTTCACAAAAAAAAAGTTAAAGAATTCAAAACTTTTTTTTTTGTGAAACGTGAGGGTGGTAAAATACGCAAAAATTGAAAATTTAGGTGGTAAAATTCGTAAAATGATGAAAGTTGGATGGTAAAATTTGCAAAAAAAATAACTTGAATGGTAAAATTCGCAAAATGATGAAAGTTAGATGGTAAAATTCGTAAAAAAAACTTGGATGATAAAATTTGCAAAATAATGAAAGTTTAGTGATAAAATATGTAATTAAGCCAAAATGTTAAGGGGACTAGTTAGTGGGCATCCAATTTTATGTTAGTGTGACCGATGAAATGTAATTTTAGGGACTCTTTGTAATTTCTTTCAATTCAAGGATTAAAGTAGGATTATAGTGTCAGCGTGTTATATTTTCATAAATTAAGTTGATAGTTTGCTCGATATATTATAATAGAATTGAACAAATTTTCATTTATTTTATTCCTCCCAATTGGAGAAAAGAAAGATGAAGATAAACAATGAAATAAAATGAAATAAATTCCATTAATTTTTAATATAAATCCTCATTTTATCAATTCAAACAATGAGTACCATTACATTTCATTCCTCTTCGTTTCATCCTCTTCCACCATTCTAAACAGTGTCAACCATGACTTAAGTGAAGTGGAAATTAAATGTTCTCCGGTTTCCCAAAGTAAATGAATAAAAGTTCACTATGACCAATAATTTGAGCCAAAAGAAACTTCCTCTATGTCTTTTTATCTACTTATCATCTAAGGTTATAACAAATAGATTAAGAAAATAATAAATGTCATCTTAAATTTTTAAAATGACAGATAAATATAAACAATTTTTTTTTCTTCAGAAGTGATTGGAGTAGTAATCAATACATTTTCTTTTATGTAAAAATAGTATACAACTCAATTCAATATTTGTTGGTCCAATGTTTCTTTCAAGTGCAATATAACACGGAAAGAATGCTTTAAAACATGTGAAAACGAAAGAATGGATGGGGAAAAAAAATCATGACATATAATTTATGCAATTATGCATTGCTGATTGGAAACTATGCACCCTTTTTGCTAACCCATGGTTTGATGACAGCAACAACAATGATAATAACAACGATGAGAAGTATCATGATTGCAACGCACATCCATTTTCTTGAGTTCCTTTGTAGTTTCTTTGCCTTCTGGAGGGCATTGTTGCCTTGCTGCACATGATCCACTGCACTTGAAACCTGATGATGCAAGAGCAGAAACCAACTTTGATCACAAACATAACTTTCAACCAATCAATTTTTCACAGCAATTAATATATGTATGTAGAACAAGTGCATGCATTGACCATATGGATGATCAAGATTAACTATTCTTTTTTTGATTCATAGGAATCAAACACGGGTACCAGGACATTCACAACAACTAATGCACACTGCTCAACCAACTGAGCTAGACTTCTTGGTTCAAGATTAACTATTCTCATTTCTCACAATCTCACTAGGCAAAGGAATTGATTTACATGGTATAAATTATACTCACTCCTACATCATCAATAATTTTATATGAAATGGGATTTTCATCAGTCCAACTGTTTAATTATAATTATGTATTACCTAAATTTATAAAAATTAAACAATAATAAGAAAATAATCAACTAACTCTTATTTTCATGTATTTTAAAAGTATATATTATGTTGATCTTGATGTACATCAAGAGTGTCACACTGATATAAATTGATCCTTATGTATAGGGGCATGTCTAGTGAGAGGTGACATGAGTTAATCTTGGTCATACAACCATACATAGATGGTGAACATTTTGTTAATTAGTTTTAATATTAACCATACATACATTTGAATTATAAGGTTGGAATTTGCTCCTTTCATGCTCTCACTCATCTCTCACTTGATACACTATATATATGTGTGTGTGCATTGCAAAGAGATCAAAATACCTGTGTTTCTATGTTGTCAAGCATGTCTCCTTGTGCATCCACTAACACCGCAATATCCATAAATATCTGCCAAGACATGAAGCAATTAACGTCCAAACTAGATATCTATCTCTACCTTCACATATTTTGCAGGCGTGTGGGTGTGTGCATTATATGCATATTTGTGCTAGCACAACATCTAAACACGCTTTTGAAAATAAATTACACTCTTTTCTTATGGCACCCTAATAATGACTTGCAAAGGCAATTTTTAGCTTCCCACAGGTGGAGTGCTGTGGTATATTTTATGGCTCCCATCTCCCATGTATCGATCACTTGTGCAAGACAAGATGTGCGTAAATTTATCAGAAAATGAAGACCAAGAATGTGTGAACTGGGAAGATGAAGAGGTAATATAACTATCCTAAACAGCAAAACTGTAAGTCTGTAACAGGAAATTCCTTCAGAAGTGAAGTGAGACCATTAGTTTTTATAGTGTGATATATATCCAGTTCAAAATAATCTCAATATATCCATTACTCCCTTCTAGTGATATAATGGTTCTATAGCATAGGCCTTTACTATACATAAACTTGTACTTATCAGGACATAATGTAAAAAGAAAAAGATAAAGCTGCACAAGTAATTATTTTATGCTCTATTTTCTGCTTGTCTATTATCATCTAATCAGGATATTAAGTGTCCTAATTTGTGGAGCTAAATTATCACAATCAAATTAATTGAACAAACTGATTAAATACCTGTTGTAAATCAAGAAGCTTTCTCTCAACATCTCTAACTGCTTCATGTCGCTCTTGAATTTCAGCCAAGGTGTCCATTATCTACATAGATAACTCAAATGTATGAGGAGTGTATAGTGACAAGGTAGATTTCCTAATATCATATCATTTGCCTATTTCCCAAGCAAGATCAATGTTCCTCACCCCTCCCCAACCCCCAAAACACAAATTATGGGGGAAAATATTGAAAATGTAGGAATGGAGGATTTAGATGAGTGGTTGATATTCATGTTGATATTGGATAATATAAAAAGTTGAATAGGCATTTGAGGAGGATTTGAAGGAGAAAGCAAGAGGGAGATATGAACCTGGCCTCGTCCTTGTTCCTGAATTGCCTTCTGGAAAATTTGTTCACTATCTCCAGTTTCAATTAATCTGTCAATTGTCTGTACATCATTAAATGATTAGAAGAAAAACTTCTAAAAGACATTTCCATCTATTAATAAAAATCAAGAAAAGAAATAATACCTCCTCATCAGCTCTTGTGCCCGTAACTGAAAATCATGAAAACCAGAGAATAAAACAAATTAACTCCATTTCAATGAAAATTAATGGTATATAATTGCATAAAATTGAATACAACCACTAATGAGTAAACAACTCAAACCTGTAAAAACACGTCTCTCAACAACCTCGCGATACTCTTGATGGATGGCCTCTCTCAGGGTCTGCAAAGATTTTCAAAAATGGATTCAGATGAATTGAAAAGGACAGGAGAATAAAAAGAAATCTCAAAAAAATGAGACAAACCCACCTGAAATTCGGCCAATTTATCTTTCAGTTTCTTTTTTAAAGAACTGCAAAATAATATAACACAAGGTACAGATGAGATGGGTCCAAATTAAGCCAAAAATAATGATTCAGAAGCCCAACATTGTAATCCTAGTTGGAAAAATCCTCAGGTTTACTCGTTATAATTCAGCATAGGTTACATATTAATATAAGTTGAAAGCCATGAAATATGTGGAAAAAATTTCATGTAGTCACTAATTATATGTAAGATAAGTTAGACAACGAGTCCGCAACAACAAATTAACATAACTTTCATTTTAATAATATATAAGGATTATGAATTAGAAGCTCTGGAACAAAAGTCTCCCATTACAAACTTGGTTCATAATATAAAGATGTAACATTGACCTTCTACATTTAGATTGAGATGACAGCGTCTTCCTTTACTCTTGATTTATTATCCTTTTTAAGCATTCCTTAGTTTCTAGATATATATAATCATATTAAGAAAGATACATTCATATTGTTGATTGAATATCATTCAATTTTGCCAAGGACAAGGGAATATTTTAAACTACAAAAGGACTAGAAATCTAGTTGCCTTAGAAGAGGAATATTGATGTCGAAGACTTGTATTTATCAAGTAAAACTTTCAGTATCTAAATGGTTATATATATGTGCTGCAAGAGAATTTGAGAAATGAATAGTTAAAAAATTATGAAAGCAGAGAGAGAATTATATATAATAAACTACAAATACAATGAGAAACTCAGATTTATAAAGCTTGTCCAAGTTATGAGACAATAATAACGAAATAAAAAGCTGGATCATTACTGACATGGTTGTTGCTGTTCTTGACCGGTCAACACCTGTTCCTTTTCCACACCCAGGCTTCTGCCTGTTTGCCAAATTCTACAACACAGAATGAATGAGTACATTTACACCAAGAATTTATCGATTGAATAAAACACTGAAAGGCATTCAGTAGAGACACCTCTTTGTCCAATTCTTCAATTTTGGTCTTTAAGTAATGTGCAGTTTTCTTAACTTCATCAACATCTTTCTCCATTTTCTGCTTTATAGCTGCAAACAATCATAGGATCAAGCTGAATTAATTAGCTCAACACTCATGAACTTCATTCACATCCCCAGAACAATGGAACATGCATTATATTATTTGAAAAGACAATAAAACAAGATTATACTAACCATTCATGGAAGGAGCCTTGGTCACAGCTTTGGATTCCTCATGGGCATCCTGCATACAAGGTTTGCATAAAAATGGTGAGAACAAATTTCATTTAATTTTTAGTTCTAGTATAAACCAACAAGGAAGTATAACGACTTTTGATAATTTGACCAAACATGTAATATTTACTTAAGGCAGATTCTTTCCAAATTCCAAAACAAGCATAAACAGATTCTTAGTTTATTCCTGTTTCATTTTTCTCAATTCACTTGATATGGAAGCTGACTAAAATTCAACACAACTATTGTAGAACAAATCATTATACAAATGACAAAATGACAGGCAGCATTAGTCAATCTAGCTTTACCTATTTTCTATCTTTCATAAAATGATTTTCCTGAGCCTGTCATCTCGTCTCTCCTCTTGTCCCTTACTCTTAACTTGCAAATCTATGCAAGTTTTTCTGTCCAATTGATCTAGAAATGTCTTATGGAGGGCATGGTAGAAGAAATGAATTCAAGTTGCATATATTCACGCCGTCAACAATATGTATGATGGGTTTAAAACTAGTGCACAAACACACAATGGGGTTGTAGAGGATTTCCCTTTAATAATAGGATCAACTATGAGCCCTTGTCTCTTTACCTTGATTTTGGACATAATTAATAACCATATCCAGGAGCTAGTGCCAAAATGCAAGCTTTTTGTAGATGATATGGTCCTAATTGGAGAATCAAGAGAGGAAATAAATGGTAAACTAGAGTTGTGGCGGGGAGATTTGGAATCACATGGAAGTAGATATAAGACAGGGTATACGGAATGTTAGCTCATAAAGGAGCATGGAGGCACATGTATATGGATGTAGAAGATGCGAGGTACAGGTGCAGGTGCATAGGATGGTGGATGAAATTGTAGGATTTCAGTGGCCAGAATTTGTTACAACAAATAGGAAGAGAAAACACAATCGCTAAAAATTTGAGGGTGAGACAGAGTATATAAAACAAGAGTTCCAAATTTTAGGAACTTGGCAGCAAAACAGACAGATCACAGAAGATGGATATTACTCATACCAAAGTAATAATACTATGTTGAGTATAATAATTTTGGGATGTGTTACAAATTTGCAAAAGACAAAGTACTACCCCTATTTATACTAGGAATTAGGTTTAGTACCAGAGTACTAGACTCTTAATCCTACTTAAACTTAAGGAGGGGAACAAATAATTTATAAATGATAGGAAAAAAACCTTAAGAACTTATAAGGTTCCTAACAAGATAAAATCCTAAAATAAGATAACACAATCCTTATTTATTATTCATCATTCTCTCCATCTACAATATTTTGTAGATAGGGTGCATTTGAAAGAGCTTATTTACAATTTATTTGGACTTATTTTATGGCATAAGTACTTGTGGAAGTGTTTGGGAGAGCTTAAAAAAATAGTTTACGATTTGTCCATGAGTTGTTTTCACTTGCAGGTGCAGCTTATTTCAATAAGCTCTTCAAGATAGCTTATGAAAACTTTCTAACCTTATTTTCTCTTAAGATTATAGAAATAATTTATACATAAGTGTTTATTTGATAAGCACTTGTTCAATAAATGCTTGATTAAGCTATTTACTCAAACAGGCCAATATTCTAACAGTGGGGAAAGGATTTTGTTGTTGAAGTTGTTCCGTCTACCAATTGCAAATATACTTTTCACTTCACTGGAGTCCGTACATGGAAAATTTTGGTTGGACTATTAGAAGAGCTTATGAGATATATGAAGTTGGGGGTTTCCAACAAGTTTTCCTAACAGAGTTCAATTTTCTGATTAGCTAGGCTTTCTTCATTCTTCAGCCTTACCAATTACGCTAGAGTACTTCAGGAAGTAGGAGTTCAAGCAACAAAATAAGGTTTTCTGAAGATGGTTCTTCTGCTGTTAGATTAGCAACAGGAAAATAACCATGTTTTTTGGGGTGCCATCTACACTAAAAAATATATCACACCTCTATTGCCTATTTTATTTATAATTATCATATTATTGATTCATTATCCCATCCTCCAATTGTATAGTACTTTTACATGATCAAAACTGGTTTTTAAAGTGTTCCAACAGCCAATGATACTAGTCAAGTTTGTAAAGACAGGTACCTGGAGCTTTTTCAAAAGCTTATCCAACTTAGCATATTGTTTATCAAGCTCTTGAACCTATTACAAAAAGCCATAAGATCATTCAGTGAGATGAGCAACATGATTGAACATGAATGTAAGGCTACCCTAAGCTAAGGAACGGAAACAAATAATGAAAGATAAGCTGATTAAGGCTTTTATTCAAATATATATAGATAAACACCTTTTTGAAGAAACTATCCAAGCCCAGGTCTCCTGAATTCCTTGAATATTCTCCTAACTCAACGTCACCACCTCCACGACCTTGGCCACGTGGAATTTCAAATGATTCCTGAGAAGAAAAAAAATGATCATCAAATTAATATATAAAGGTTTTTTTTTTTTATCAGAACCACAAAAGTTATTTCTATCCTAGCAATCAGTACATAGACAAAATAGTACAATATTCTAAATACCCCAAAAGCACATACTGATCTTAGATGCATGTAAAATTCAAAGCATAACAAACATAACGGATAATCTATTCAAAATTTTGATATGGTCTCACTACAAGATGTTTTAACTATTAAGTACCATACTACTGTTAAGACCTATGTAGTGATAGGTAATTCTAAGACCTAACAAGAGATGGATTTATGCATTGAATTTTCCTTAGTGCACAGGTATTCTGTTTTTGTCCCCCAATTAAAGGTCTAATTGCATATTGTAAATAAAGAATTGCATATACAGCTTCCGTAAACATCTCATTAACTTCTGTAGAGATCAAAATAGGACTTTCCTAAGCATTTGCTTCCCGTACTTGACAATTGAATAATTAATAAATCTTCAAGACTGCAACAACAGACTTTATACACATCCACAATTTTATTCATCCATAGAACAATGCTATTAACATATTGAGAAAATTGTTGTGTAACGAAAAGAATCCAACTCCTAAGTAGGGCCAGTGAATGGAGCTTTGTGAGCACTAAGCAGGTAACCCAGAATGTTCATTGATACCAAACTGAGTACTCCAAGCCAATAAACGCATTATCCCAAAGAATGGAGCTTTCATGAGCACATGTAAGTAATGCTATGGTGAGAGAATGTTAGATTTATCGTAATTTATTTTGTGGATTAGCATTATTTAATTAACTATTAGAATATTGTTGGATTATTAAATGATATTCATTATGGAAAATGGAGCTTTTGTGAGCAGCATGTCAATCATTTAAGTTGTATGTGAATGGGTGTGTGCCTCAGTAATCAACAGCACTTCAACTTATAGCCAAAAAAAAAAAAAGTGAAGTATACTATCAGTTCATAGTATATGATAATCACAAAACACAAAGATCATTTTATACATATCATGGAGTCTCTAAGAAGTTCACTGTTATATAATCGGGAAGGAATAATTTAAAAATAAAAATCACAATAATATATTTAACATAAATAAAAAATGAAATAAAAAATCCGGGGATTGGGAAAACACAAAATGTTTCACCAGAAGTGCTGATTTTACAAGTATAATTTTAATTTGATCACAGCTCAGTTACAAGCTAATAGCATTCATAGCACATCCTAAAGGGTATCTTTTGAGTCATTGTTTTACCAAAAAGAACATCCACTGTAAACCCATTTTCACGATCTTAAATGTCACTAAGTTTTCCTCATTGGCAAGAAGAGGCCACTGAAGAATATATTAAATGATGCATGATATATCCATTATATATTTATTTAATTAATTCAAACAAGTTGACCATTGAAGATTAAAAACAAGTGAAAGCTTAACTCTAGATTAATTTAATTGTCACTATCAACCACTTTTATTATTATTTTTTTCTTCTAAAACGGAACAGATTGCAACACTGACGAATACAAATCACAAAACCATGAAGAAAATTCACAATAACTCAAAGTCAAAAAAAAAAAAAAAAAAAAAAAAAACTAAAATTTCATACGTTTGAGAACCCACATTCCCCAAACCCCACAACTTTCCTTCATTTTCTCAGCAAACAAACAGAAAGAGGCAAATCTAGATTGCACATTGTGCACAATTATAGATCTGACAAAATACACAATCAGAAACACCCAAATGCATGAAACCAAAGAAGAGAAAATAAACAAGTTGAATCAACAACAATGAAATAAAATTAAAAAAAAAGTTGGAGAATTGAAGGTTACCGTTAGAAGATCGTTCATTGTGGGAGAAAGAGGAGAAATTGAAATTGAAAGGGCAAAAAGGGAATGTAAGGAAATTGAGATTGAGATTTAAGAGCTGGTGGTGAGGACCTGGTTAACAAGAAACCAGGCCATAGAGAAAAGAAGAAGAAGAAGAACAAGGCGTGTTTTCAAACTATTTTTTTTTTAGTTTGCTTTATTTATTTATTTATTTTTCTTAATTCTTTCTTTGTTTGGTTGTGTTCTGAGAATGGAAAGTTTGGAAATGCAACAACCAACCCAGACAGGTAGGTAACAGCTTTTTTGAAGGGTTTAGTTTAAGGTAATTTGGAAATTAATTATTAAAAATATACAAAAAAGGTTAATTATTAGTTTGGGATGGTTTTCATTATATAAGTTAAAATTATTATCTTATGAGTTTAATTTTTTATTTACTCTCAGTTTATTTTACATTTTCAATCAGTCAAAATCATCATTGTCAGTCAAAACTGGTTAAAAAAAATATATCCACAATAATTTCACCCCCTTTTTAATTACCTTCACTGAAAATGAGATTTTGTTTGAAAATAAACTTTTTTTTATAAGTACTTATAAGAAAATAAAATAAAATAATCTTTTTCAATAAATTAAAATTAACTTATAAATAAGTTAAAATTAATTTTTGAGAAAGTTAAGAAAATTATAAATTAACTTATATATAAATTATTTTGTGAAATGATTTTATTTTATTTTATTTTACTTTATTTGAAAAATTATTTCACTTTCTTATTTTTTTCGCTTATAAATATTTATGAAAAAGTTTATAAAGACTTAAAATTTTTTACTCTACTTTCTTTCTCCTAATCTCTCCACTAAAAAAAAGAAAAAGAAAAAAAGTTGACCTCATTGTAGTGTAGTATATCAAAAGAAAAGTAAAAGAATATTAAAAAAAACATTTTATAGAATCAAAAGAATATTCTTGTCGAGATAAAAAAAAAGTAATATTATATTTTTTATTTTAAAAATAATAAAACTTTTCTTATTTTAAAAATAACAATTTTTCTATCATACTCGAAAGTAAGGAAATAAATTTCTTCCTTATTACACTCTTTTGGTTTGCTTTGAATTTTTTTTTAAAATCTTTTTTAAGAAGTAAACTTCACATAAATTACTTTTTTATCAGCATATGGAAAGTTATAATATTTGTTTTTATCACATAATATTGGTGTAGAGTATCTACACACTTTGGTGATGATTAATCTCTGCTGGGTAAGATACTATAGTACTTATTTCCATACCCGCACTTAAAAAGAAAAATAATCCTGCTCGGACCCATACCTATGTAGGTACCTAAATGCTCATACATGTACTCATCTCCGGCATTTTAATTTTAATTAATTATGAAAAATCGATACATAAAAATATTGATTAAAAATACAATAATTATAAATATTAAAATCTTATTCAAAACATAACAATGATAATCATAAAATATAAGGAAAATTTGGTAAAAGAAGCAAATAAGAAATGAATTTTTTTTTAATTAAGGAATGTGATCTATCTCTAAGCAAATAAAAAGATCATAATCTATCTCCATAAGAAATGTATATTTTTTTTAATTAAAGAGTATCTCTTAGCAATTAGCAAATAAAGAATATGATCTCTTTTAAATTTAGTGGTTAAGTAACGTGATTGATTGATTAATTGATTATTATTATTATTATTATGTGGATATGGGTAGGCTAGGTACTAAGGTATTCGTATTAACATCGCTAAATAGATCGAATTCAGTTTCATTCAACAATAATATTAATTATATTTATTGAATAATCAAATAATCGACGATAAGTAATAGTTCTGTTAGTTTCAACATCAAATCAATACTTAAAACAAAGTGTAACAAAAATAAATTACTTAAAGAAACAGAGTGTGGTAACAGCTGTCAGCTAAGAAGATGCAGGAGAAATTTTAGGGGAACTAACTATACCAGTTTCCTTGCATTCGTTTAATAATTGTAATTATGGTTAGGACCTATGATTTCTTTTTCTATCTTTTTTCTCTTTCTGAATTTAGTATCTGAAATTTGACCTTCAAAGCTGCTGCTAGTGCTAGCTGTCTTTTTCAGGGCTGTGGGGTGCAAATCAATCACTTAATCTTGAAGAAACGGAGATTCTCTTAATTGAAGTAATTAGATGGTGAAAGGGGAATATTAAATATTTTCTTTGTTTAGTTGGATGGTGAATTCCGCACGAAATTTTTAATTTGATTATTTAACTTTTAAGTTTTTTTTTATCCGTAGGAATCAAAAACAGTAGCAGGAGATTTACAACACTCACGCATCCTGTTCAACCAACTGAGTTAGACCCCTTAGTTAATTTTTATGTTTCTTTCAACCTTATGTTTGTATCATTACCCTAAAAAGAAAAACTTTATGTTTGTATCGTTTACGTACATACATTCTTTTGAATATCTTATGAAAGTTTACTTTTAATAATCAGTAAATAATGTTTGATTTGTATTGTTAAATTAAAATATAAATACAATAAACTTCTTTTCATAATTAATTTTTAATGTTTTTTTTAAATATTTCTGCGAGTATATATTGCTATAAAGCTAACTCTTGAGACATACTGTGAAATTAATCTCAATATTTATTTATACATGCTTTTTTTAAAATAATTATTATTTAATAATCACAATTATCGTGATTATTTATTATCTAAACTAGGCTTGGACCCCTTAAATAAGTTCTTGATTTCGACTCCTACGGATGAAAAAAAAAGTGATTGAGAGGAAAGACGTGACTAAAAATTATTAGTCAGATTTTCCAACAAAGATTAGTCATGAACAAAATAAGTAAATATTTCATAGTTCATACCAATAACATGGTTACTTTTTCTTTTTTAAGACCAATAAAATGGTTACTAAAAAAATTATTGTCTAAACTTTTTTATATTATCATATATGTATTAGATAAGATAAAATTTTTATTTGATATTATAATTTTTATAATCTAACTAATGATATTTTTGTTTTTGTTTTTGTTTTACACTGGACTACTCATCCAACAAAACCCAACTTAATATAGGGTGTGTTTGGAAACCAGTTGCGTTCAACGTAACGGCCGTTCAAAAAAAAGTTACCCTCACAATACTTTTGCTTTTTGTGCCTTAGAACCTGTGTTTTTTCGTTGAACGTGGATTCAAACGGATAACCAAACACACACATAATCCTGTATACCTTAGTCTCTCACTAAGATGTGTTTGGATTGGAATTATAATGATGGTGAATCATGGTGAGTTGGGTCAAACTTGGTTTAACTGAAAACTGTGATGTTTGGTTATTAGATCAAAGGCAGTTCTGATGGGAAAAAAAATTACGGTGAAGTTGAAGCAATAGGAAGTTGCTTTTACTTCATGCAAAATTAATTTTGAATGTATTTTGTCTAATTTATCCTCACATTTATACCTTTATGCATATTGGATTTGTTGCATCAAGTATTGTAATTGTTTTTGTCATGCTGAAATCTCTTGGCTCCAAGGTGAGTTCATAACAGTGTCTTATTTTATTAGTAAATTCATTATGCACTGCTTGTAATGATCCAACAATAAAAATGCTTTGCTAGATGAAAATGAAATGCTGGTTATCTATATGCCTGATAAAAATGATCTGCTTGCAATAAAAATGAACACCATGGGTTTATATATGCTGGTTACCAATTTATATATGCTTGCTGAAAAAAAGTACCTCAGAGTATGCCACGAAGCAGGTAGCAACAATAAAACTAAAAGCATGATATAATAAAACATGTCCACAACATGATTGCAAAGAATTTTAATTGGCCGAAAAGAAAGAAGTGTTCTAAGGTGAAGTTTGCAGTTTAGTGGTACACGAGTGAGGGGCATTTTTTACTGGCTGTAACCAGTTTTTAACTTGATATATTTATAAAATTGTCCCAAATGAAATTTAAGACTTTGTTATTGATATTTGTTAATGTTGTTCATGGCGTGTAAATTTACAATCAGAAAGTCTGAGACGTGTGTTAGACACACTGTCCTCAAGGATTTATCCGCGTAAAGCGCAAATCCCCCAGGATTTAACAGACTCTTCCCAATAAATTGGGGCATCAGAACTAGCAAGCTCTCTCATGAAAATAACCCAGGATTTACAGTGAAAACAGTGGAGAGAAAAGATGTGAGACTGAACTCTCTAAAACCATCTGAAGCATAGGTATTTATAAAGAAAAGATAGGGTTTCTCAACCTACCCAAGACCAAGTCAAAGATAAGGTGAGATCTAGTTTAATTGACCAAGTCAATAAGACAAAGTCAAACAAAAGAAACTATTTTTAATAAACAATAAATTAATTTTAAAAAGATTTTTTATGTATAAAATAAATAAAGGAGTTAACCTTTTGAAATATCCCAAAAATTACAACAATCCCCCACATATTTCAAAAGGTTAAATAAAAAGTTTTCAGAAAATATAAGAAATTCCTGGGTTCTCTTTCTCTTGGATGTAATGCATCGGACTTGGTGTAGCAAGCTATATGAACCAGACCTAGACTGATAAGACTTAACACACAGTGTAATTGGTGTAGCAAGCTATATGAACCAAAGACACTTGGTGTATGTTAGAGGTCTACCAATCACATTACACCCCCACAATCCTTGCTGTTATCGCTGTTTTGCGCTACTAGGCCATGCGCGCGCCCGGTATTCATGAGTGCTCTAGAGATCTCGCCAAGATCTCATACAAGCGGCCCCACTTGACACTCATATAGATGATTTCATCAAGTGTATGCTGCAAATCATACACCACCCATAAGGGATATGAAATTCATTAAAAACTTTATAAGTTGTCAAGCTTTCTCATAACCACATAAAGCTTAAGTATAAAGTTTAACCTCTCATTAATGCAGTATCTAGCACTTTCTCACACCATAGGAAGGGACTAAAAAATTAAAATTGATTAAAATCAATTTAGTGCTAGCAGAACTGACAAGTGACTTGTTCTTACCCATATGAACCTTCTTCATGGGATCTCCAATCACAAAGGTTGGGTTACCATCACTTGTTTGTTTTCAAGTGGCTTAATAAAGTCCCATTCCCCTCGATGTTTCATACAATAATTTCTTCCCTAGGGGTTTAAGTTTGAGGATCGGCCGAATCCATTATTGACTTCACATAATAAATTTCTTTCTTTTAAGCAATTGCTTTATCACATTATTTCTCAATTTATATTCCAAAGGAATATTTGCTTAAATGATTTTTCAACCACTAAGCCTCATAATCAACCATCTCAAGAGTAATAACTCTGACTTAATTATTATTTGTTTGGTTGATCTCTAAGCAACACACCACAACCAAGTGTAGCAATACAACCTTTAGTGGATTTTGTCTCATATGGATCAAAGATCCATTTAACATCATTGTATAATACAATGGAGAATCCACCATGTTCAATATCATAACTTGTGGTATCTCTCAAGTATCTCAAGTATCTCATATAAATTATGTAAATTTATAATATGGAGAACATCACACTTGACACTACAATCAAGTAAAATTAATTACTCAAAATATTGTTAATAGTTCACACAGTCCCCACTTACTTATGTCACAAATAGTTACTGTCAAGAGTACAAATTAGAGAACTCACATCTCAAATATTTCATGTAGATATTTTTCTTACAATCCAATCATTTTATTGTCACCGTAAAGTCAATCAAATATCACTCGTAAAATCCCCACATACATGCTTTTAAAACACACACTTGTACCTCTAGAAGATAGTTTTCGTAATTCTTAATCACATCACTCGAAGGCAAAAATATTTATATGTATTAAGCATTCTATCTAATAGATTTTTACAACACTAATATCAATATCAAAAATTAAAATTAAGAACAGTGTAACCAATCAACATCACTGGTACCAATCCATAAGAGCAAATTTGAATTGCTAAACATAAGAAATGAAATAATAGAATATTATACTAATATATAACAATTAAAAGTAGCAAATGAATGGCAATGCAATATAATAGCGTAACAAATGTAATTCTATTTAAATATGCATTCAATTGAGATTGACATAACATGTACGTGCATGACAGAATAATTCAATGGCAATAGGTTGCACCAGTAATCAATAACAAACCAAAAAGAGGTGACAAAATTGAAGAAAACTTGGAACCAAAATCTCCAAATCATAGATAAAAAAAAATAACACCTCATAACATGATGCATATAAAATTAAATAAAGCTTCAAAACATATTGGTTTAAGAGTGAGTCTCATCTCATTCACAGGGACTGGTGTTCTCTGTCATAAAAATTTTAGTTCTCCTCTCAGGTTTTTGTCTCAACACATATAAAGCCTCTCAAGGCAAACAACCACTGCCAACCAACCTTCTAACAATATGCACAACGCACAAAAATATTAATTGGAAAAGGAAGACATACCTTTAAATTCATAGCGTCCCCGCAAGCAAAGAGAAGTGCAAGCGATAACATCCCTTGCCTCACCATATTCATCAGGCTTCAGTTGCCTTAACCATTTTTTTTTTTTTTTCACGGTGATTGGGATAACTTAAGTTCCCCAATGTCATCACAAATTTTAAACACAATTTTCTTCACTCATCTAATTTCAAGATTCACAATTTACTGTGATATCAATCCCGGTGGCACTGTGAAATTTAATTACCAAATTTGATGCTCAACCCCCACATTGTAACTCCTCCCTTACCGTGTGGTGTAGTAAATTGGAAGAGAAAATGCAAAACTAGATTCACGATGATCAGAGAAAAGAGAAACTAATGAACCAAGCAAACAAAATATATATATCACCAGGTAATTCAGCAATTAATCACCCACAAACAAAATTATCAACGAAAGCTAAACGTATACCTTCCTTGAAGCAATTAGTGAAGCAACTCCAATAGGAACGAATACAACGCTGACAAGCAAGAATGCCGAAATAACCGCTCGTGGCGTGAGAATCGGCTTACACGCTGGAAGTTCTTGCTGAGTAAACTTTGAATACTTGGGTCGCTTGGTGTTTCTTCTGGCAGCTGTGGGATCGGTGGATCCAGCACCGGCTGCGCTCGAAGACGCCATTTTCCGAATCGGAATCGATCAGAGACTTTTTGGATTTCGAAAAACCCTCGAAATTCAGAGAGAATGGGAATTGGGGGAAGTGGGTGTTAGAGTGTGCGATGGCAGAGAGAAAAAAAAGGGTGTTGTGTTAGATTGCTTTCCCTTTCTCTCTCTCTACGAATCTCTGCAAGATCTACTTTCTCCGTATTCGTATTTCGAGATTCCGGAGTTCAACGGCTACTGCGGCGTCGACCTCAACGACCTCTACCACCACGCGCACCTCTACCTCAACGCCGCGAGCCACGCCCCCGCCGCCGCATGCCGCCGCCTAACTCTCTCCCGCTCGCCGTCGTCGAACCGCATCTCCTTCGCCGTCGCGCCGAACCACACCGTCCACGACGCCTTCCGCGGCCACCGCGTCACGTGGACGCACCATGTCGAGACCGTGCAGGACTCGCTGGAGGAGAAGCGCAGCTTCACGCTCCGCCTCCCGAAGTGCCACCGCCACGCGCTCCTCTCCCCCTACCTCGCGCACATGACCTCACGCGCCGAGGAGTTCGAGCGCGTCTCGCGCGAGCGAAGGCTCTTCACAAACAACACAACCGGGTCGGGTTCATTCGAATCGGGTTGGGTCTCCGTTCCGTTCCGTCACCCCTCCACCTTCGAAACCCTAGCACTCGAACCGGAACTAAAGAGAAACATCAAAAACGACTTGCACGGACAACATGTTAAATCCTTGAGATTGTTGTTCATGGCGTGTAAATTTACAATCAGAAAGTCTGAGACGTGTGTTAGACACACTGTCCTCAAGGATTTATCCGCGTAAAGCGCAAATCCCCCAGGATTTAACAGACTCTTCCCAATAAATTGGGGCATCAGAACTAGCAAGCTCTCTCATGAAAATAACCCAGGATTTACAGTGAAAACAGTGGAGAGAAAAGATGTGAGACTGAACTCTCTAAAACCATCTGAAGCATAGGTATTTATAAAGAAAAGATAGGGTTTCTCAACCTACCCAAGACCAAGTCAAAGATAAGGTGAGATCTAGTTTAATTGACCAAGTCAATAAGACCAAGTCAAACAAAAGAAACTATTTTTAATAAACAATAAATTAATTTTAAAAAGATTTTTTATGTATAAAATAAATAAAGGAGTTAACCTTTTGAAATATCCCAAAAATTACAACAGTTAATTGACCCCCATCCCTCCACCCTCCCCAAAAACCCATGGTCGACGTTGTTCTGAAATTTGAAGGCAAGGTGTGTGTTCACGTTCTGTTGTTTGGTCGTGTTTAAGCAGAATGGGTCGTTGTAGTGCATGTTTGGGTAGCCATCCAAATTGTTGTAGCGCGCATTCCAATGCACTCTCAACACATAAGGGGTGGGTTTCTTTTGCGAACGTAATTCTAGAGCTACTGAACAGTTACCCAAACATAGCTGTAGTGCATGTTTGGATTACAGTTTGCAAAAGTATCCAAAGTCTTACTTCTCCAAAACTGAGTTTTTAGACAAAATTTTAGTCTCAAACATACTTTTGGGGAGTAACTAAACATACATGTAGTTGGTCTGAAACATAGGTGAAGGAAGACGAGTATAAGTGAACGTTGTTTGCATCCCTTATAAGGTTTACTGAAATACTCCCTCCGGCTTCAAATATAAGCGGTATGGATGAAGAATGGGAAGTTGGATGCTGCAACAATGTACAAGGGGAAATTGATGTTTTTTTTTATCGACAAATGTTAGTTGTTAATTTGTTAATTTTTTTTTAGTGGGAGGATTCGAACCCGCGACATCTCCCCCCTTCCCTTCTCCCTTCACCACTAAGTCAACCTTATAACTCCCTAGGAGAAATTGATGGTATGGATGAAGAATGGGAAGTTGGCTCCTGCGACAATGCACAAAAGGACATTGAACGCAAGGACGAAGGATATGAATTTGAATGGTGCAGCGACGAACAAGAGGACATGATGCAGGTAATAGTCTCGTGATGAAGTTTGTTTAATTTTAGTGTAAAGATATAGTTAGTGGAAAACCTATTTTGGTTTTCTTGTTTTAATTTGAGCTTTTAATTCTGATATGTTGTTTTCATTTGGTTCATTTAATTGTAAGGATGGGGTTTTTTCTGAACATGAATGCGAAGGAGACCAATGCAATGATGCCTTTGATATAAATAAAGGTCATGTCGTAGATTGTATGCAAGACATTGTGGATCTCAACCTTAGCAGCATGAGTATTGAAGAATTACGCAAGTGTCATTTTTCAAGTATGGAAGTTGCTTACCAGTTTTATAATTGGTATGCAAGGATGAATGGCATTGCTCCTCGTAAAGGAAAGATATTAAGAAATAGCAAAGGATAGCCCGTGCAACAAACATTTATGTGTAATAGGCAAGATTGGCGTGAAGATAGTATATAGTTTAAGATCATTGTATTGTTTTTGTACTATATTAATTGAAACAAATCTTTCATAATTTCGAATTATTAATTTCTATTTTTTCGTTTCTTTTTCTTATATTCGAATTCGAAGATAGAAGAATTAAGTGAATTAAAAATGCAAAAGAAGTTCATGGAAAAGGATAAAAATTTCCGAAGCTAATTCAGGTAGAAATCAACTAATCATTGATTAAAAAAAAACCATAAAAAGTTGTATTGTAGGTACCGAAAGGAGTAATTTTTTTATTTTTTCAAATAGAACACTCTAGTACAGTGTCAATCTTACAACAACAATAACAGAAGCCTTATCTAGTACGATCATCAAAATTAAAAGAAAAAAAAAAAAAAAAGAAACAAAGAACTTGGTCCGAACTTTCAAAGGAAGACAACTAAATGAAACCTGAAATTTGAGAAGCTAACCTAGGGGTTGCAAATTTAATTTGATTCCAGGTAAAGGAAGGGAGCATGTCCTAGTTGGTTAAAATTTAATTAAAGGAAGGGAGCATGTACAAGGGGAAATTGATGTTTTTTTTTTTATCGACAAATGTTAGTTGTTAATTTGTTATTTTTTTTTAGTGGGAGGATTCGAACCCGCGACCTCTCCCCCCTTCCCTTCTCTCTTCACCACCAAGTTAACCTTATAACTCCCTAAGGGAAATTGATGGTATGGATGAAGAATGGGAAGTTGGCTCCTGCGACAATGCACAAAAGGACATTGAACGCAATGACGAAGAATATGAATTTGAATGGTGCAGCGACGAACAAGAGGACATGATGCAGGTAATAGTCTCGTGATGAAGTTTGTTTAATTTTAGTGTAAAGATATAGTTAGTGGAAAACCTATTTTGGTTTTCTTGTTTTAATTTGAGCTTTTAATTCTGATATGTTGTTTTCATTTGGTTCATTTAATTGTAAGGATGGGGTTTTTTCTGAACATGAATGCGAAGGAAACCAATGCAATGATGCCTTTGATATAAATAAAGGTCGTGTCATAGATTGTACGCAAGACATTGTGGATCTCAACCTTAGCAGCATGAGTATTGAAGAATTACGCTAGTGTCATTTTTCAAGCCTGAAAGTTGCTTACCAGTTTTATAATTGGTATGCAAGGATGAATGGCTTTGCTCCTCGTAAAGGAAAGATATTAAGAAATAGCAAAGGAGAACCCGTGCAACAAACATTTATGTGTAATAGGCAAGATTGGCGTGAAATAGTATAGTATATAGTTTAGGCTTAAATATCTTTTTGGTCCTTGCAAGTTAGTGTTTTTTTGCTTTTCGTCCTTGCAAATTTTTTTTTTTTGTTTTAGTCCTTGCAAATTATGTTTGTTTTGTTTTTTGTCCTTATAGTGGTTTAGATAGCGCTTTGAACAGTGAAAAAAACGCTATCTAAACCACTATAAGGCTATCTAAACCACTATAAGGACGAAAAGCAAAACAAACATAATTTACAAGGACTGAAACAAACAAAAAAATTGCAAGAACGAAAAGCAAAAAAACACTAAATTCAAGGACTAAAAAGATATTTAAACCAATAGTTTAAGATCATTGTATTGTTTTTGTACTATATTAATTGAAACAAATATTTCATAATTTCGAATTATTAATTTCTATTTTTTCGTTTCTTTTTCTTATATTCGAATTCGAAGATAGAAGAATTAAGTGAATTAAAAATGCAAAAGAAGTTCATGGAAAAGGATAAAAATTTCCGAAGCTAATTCAAGTAGAAATCAACTAATCATTGATTAAAAAAACCATAAAAAGTTGTATTGTAGGTACCGAAAGGAGTAATTTTTTTTTTTTCAAATAGAACACTCTAGTACAGTGTCAATCTTGTCAACAATAACAGAAGCCTTATCTAGTACGATCATCAAAATTAAAAGAAAAAAAAAAAAAAAAAAACAAAGAACTTGGTCCGAACTTTCAAAGGAGGACAACTAAATGAAACCTGAAATTTGAGAAGCTAACCTACGGGTTGCAAATTTAATTTGATTCCAGGTAAAGGAAGGGACATGTCCAAGTTGGTTAAAATGGTCTTGCAGCCTCTTCCATCATCTTCTTTACTCTGGTCAACTTCTCAATTTCCTTAAGAGCCTGAAATTAGATAAGAATAATAATTAATAAAAACAATGCTACACAGCCAGAAAAAAAAAATTCAGTCAAAATTTGTCAAGATTCAATAATAACAGCTGGATAAGTCAAAATGGTCAGGAATTAGGAACCATTCATCCATCCAAAGTCAAAAACAATGCTTTACTCATTATACCAAAAATTAAGCTCATCTAATACTTCCTAACAAGAAACAGTTAGCATGGCATGCTTCAAATTGCTTGCATAAAAATTACAACCTCCAAAGCCATGTCTTCTCTTGTAATTTCATCTAAGTTATCACAACCCAACTGAGATGCTACTTCTGCAAAAAGAAAGAAGCTGTTAGGACTTGAGACAAACATTGTAAACCACCCCAACCACCCCTTGCTTAACAGAAACTGTAAACAAAAACAATCAAGGAGGGTTGTGTACTTTGAACTGAAATAATAGCATCAGCTGTAGCATATCCATTTCTGTATTTATGGTATAGAGCACCGAGTTCATCCTGTACCTAACATCATTTAACAGAGACATTAACAATTAGGGATTTAGATTTACTGAAAGAAGTTGGTAAACTTGTGTCACTACACTTTTCACAGCAGGGAATAAACCTCTGGGTATGATCCTGAAATGGATATTTCAGATGGAGCAAATTGACTCTGGTCTTCTATTACATCCCTCGCCACAAAATCTAGAGGCACATCTATCCACAATGAAATCCCATATCTCAGAAGTGCCCTATGTCAATTTAAGAGCAAGTCAAGATGATAATGAGGTTAACATAGAGTTTGGCATATTATTTAAGCTGCAGTTAGTTTTTTCACGCATTCACACAGTTAACGAATCAAAACTGCTGGATGAAGATCGAGTGGATCAAATGAAATCTTGAATGCGTGATATAAGTGATAAGTCTGATTTACCAAGATAAAATGAATTGTTCAATCTTCAACATTTTTTATTCACTAACTGCATGAATGTGTGAAAAAACTTGCTACTACAGTGAATCCAGATTGTGAGCTGAAATAGCTAGCAGTTATAAATCCATACAGATTAGTTGAACTTGTAACAGCACCATTTCCTGCACAAACCACTAGTCGACCCATGGATGATAATTGCTTCAGTACTTCAGTCTGCAACATTTGACATGTAAGACATAAGTATTTGATATTCTAATTCAACAGTTAAGTGATGGAAATTAGTAGGGTCACACCACTAGGCGTGAGCCTTGTGCCCTTTTAGGGTCACACTGTTCTGATGCACAGATGATCTGCCAATAGGAACTCATACAGCAATTAAGCACGCATCCAAAGTAACATTCAGTAAGTCTATTACAATCAAGGTTTAATATGTTTGTTAGTTCCTGCAAATATAGCAGATTTTCGTTTTAGTATCGGTAAAATTTTTGTTAATCTTGATCTTTATAAATTTTAAAAATAGTCCCTCTAATGACATGTCATGTATTTAGATGTATCACATCACATGCCATCTCAGAATAGTCACTGATATAGCATGTTTTGTCATCATTAAATAAAGATAAAGACCATTTTAAAAGAAATTAAATTTACAAGAACCAAGACCAACAAAAAAAAAATTATAGGGATTAAAACCAAAATTCACCATATACAGACACTAAAAACTGCAATCAATCACCTCAGACTCATAGAAGCCTTTTTCATCACTCTCTCTGAATGATTTTGCAGCCAGTGCACCCCCTACAGCTTCATCCACCAAACTATCACTGGACAGAGTACATAACCATCAAGTTTAGCTAATAATTGTAAGCTCCCCTTTTTATCAGAGAACAATAAACAGATACGTACCTGTCAAAATAATAATACCGTAATGCATCAGCCAGCAGCTTCCCCAAACTAGTTTTAAGAGAGCTCTTCAAACCTTAAATCAAATAAACAAAATTTGTCTTAGAATCAACCTTACAAATCAGCTTTTAAGGTGAGAGTTGTCCTTGTCCCTACTTATATAATCTACTTTGGCCTTATCTCTAGTCGATGTGAAACTTGAGTTTTTTTTCCAATTTACCTGGGTTTTTTCCCATACATCCCTTCACGCCCCAGCACTAATGGGCTTGGTGCTAGAGATGGCAAAGCGGATTACCCGCCCTAGTGCAGGCTGGCCTGATACGGGTTGCGGGCTGCAGGCTATAGCAGGCCAGACTAAAAAAACCCAAATTCAATTTGGGCCTAAAAAATGAAACCCAAGTCCTATAAAACCTGATTCTTTTTGGGTTTTTGGCTTATTTTTGCAGGCTAAACCCACATTGGGCCATGTTCGGATCAGGTTAAAAAGACCCGCGCTACATTTTATCGGACAGGTTCGAGCAGGTCAGGCTAACCCGGCCCATTTTGCCACCTCTACTTGGTGAGTGGATAATATGGTTTTCCCAATAATTTGATCGTGTCACAATAAGGCACAACAATAAACATCCGAGTCCTTTAATTGAAAAGCTAGCCGGAATTCTTACCAACCAGAAATATGGAGGTCCCTTTAAGCTCAGGAGACACCTCTGCTGCTTTCTTCTGAACCAAAACTAAACAACACAGTTAAAACAATCTTCTATTTCATTTCCTCATATACCACTTAAATCTTAAATTCTTAATACAACAATCTCTCTCACCTTCACTGCAAGAGACAAGTCCGTGCCACCACCAACCGAAGAAGCTGAATAACAAGAATGCAAACATAACAACATTCATCAACTAACTAACTAACTAACTAACTGCACAAAATTTGAATTCAGAAACCGCAGGGGAATGAAAATGAATATATGAAATAGAGTTAATTACACTGATCACCCCTAAGGTTTACTCTTATTACACCTAGTACCCCTCCATTTTTGAACATTACTTTGAGCACCCTAAAGGGGGGTAAGTGTAATATTTTTTAAACCTGAGAGGGGGGGTCAGTGTAATGATTTATGCCTATGAAGGGGGGTTAGTGTAACGAAAGTCCAAAAATTAGGGGGTTTTCTGTAGGGTTCAAAAATGGAGGGGTGCCAGGTGTAATAAAGGCAAACCTCAGGGGGTGTTCGTGTAATTTACTCTATGAAATACAATACGAGGCTTACACGGAACGGTGCCGTCTGATATGGAGCAATTGGGCCTGCGCAGTCGAAGGAGGTTCAGGTTCGGGTTCGGGTTCAGGTTCGGATTCAGGTTCGGGTTCGGGAACTTGAGGAAGGAGGTTGGGTGCTTAAATTGAAGAAAATTGGAAGGGCGATTCGGAAGAGGGAGAGGAGTGTTCATGTGGCTCACGCTTGCCTTCTCCATTTCCAATCTATCTCTCTTCACTCTTCAATGCTCTTTCAACTATAAACTAAAAGTATATTATTATTTTATTTTTATCCCACTATTTTATTTCCATTATTGTCATGTCTAAATCTGTAATAAAATAAAAGTTTATATATTTTTTATCAATATAATATATGATTATTTTTGTTTTAGTCTTTTTAAATTTTTTATTTGAATTTTTATTAATTTGTTTGATTTTATTTTAATACATGATGTTACGAAAAAAATTATTTATGTGATGATGCAACTAATAAAGACGGATAAAAATAAGATATTGTTTAAATAATGGAGACTAAAAAAAAAATTCAATACAAAAGAGACTTAGCGTAAAAATTTGCATTTTTATAGAGAATAAACTAATAACGTCAAACGCTAAAATAAAATAAAAAAATTTCATAAGTATCAAAATAGAAAAAATAATATATATATATATATATATATATATATATATATATATATATATATATATAACAAAAACAACTACATATTATTTTAGTCTAAAATAAAATAAAAAAAATTCTCACAAATACCTATTTATTGGGATGGGTCCGGACGGTAGGGATGGCAATGGGTAGGGTCTGGGTAGAGTCCTATAGTACCCGTCCCCATATCCGCGTTTAAAAAAAATACCCGTACCCGGCCCCATACCCTCATGGGTAGCAATTTTAATCCTCGTACCCGTTGCGTACCTATATATCCATATCCGCACTTTATTTATATATAAAGTTAATAAATTAAAAAAAAGGATTAAATGTAATTTTTGTCTCCTATTTTGCACAATCCGCAATTTTAGTCCCCCTATTTTAAAATAGAGACATTTAGTCATCCTATTTTGCACAATCTGCAATCTTAGTCCCTCTATTTTAAAATAGAGACATTTAGTCCTCCAATTTTGTAAAATCCATAATTTAGGTTTCTTTATCAAATTGAAAGCATTGATAGTTAAGAGATTAATGTTGACATTGACGTTGTCCGAATATACTGACGTGACACGAGATTATTTATTTATTTTTTAATTATTTTAAATACTGAATAATAATTATTTGTTTATCTACGTTACTAAAGCATATGTCAAATTGATTTTAATGGCTGGGATAGTCATGAGTCATAATATAAAAATCATAAGTCTTAATCATTTATTTTAAACTAGTTATACGTTATTGAAGCATATGGCATGTCGTAGTCAAATAAATGATATTACCTTTTTTTTAAAATATATTTTTCATCAATTATTCTACTCAGTATTTCAAATAATTAAAAAATAAATAAATAATCTTGTGTCACGTCACTATATTTGAACAACGTTAAGGCTAACGTTTTGATGGAAGGAACAAAATTAAAGATTTTACAAAATTGGGGGACTAAATGTCTCGGGGGACTAAAATTGCGGATTATGCAAGATAGATGAACCAAAATTACATTTAAGCCATAAAAATATTAATTAAAAAAATTACTACAAGTAAATTGAAATTTCACTCTTAAATAATTCAAAATTAACATTAAAAGCATCCACACATGATATTAAAATATAAAATATAAAAATATTGTAAGTTATAACATAAATCTTTTACTATTAGTGTTAGTTTATAGAAAACACAAAATTATTATTTTTTACAAAAAAGTATATATATATACATATATGGTAGGTGTGGGGTGGGGCGGGGCTGGTACTATAGTATCCGTACCCGTACCCGCAAAAAATTTGCGGGTAAATACCCGGCCCCAGCCCTATCCCGCTTGTGAATACTTTTGCGCGTACCCGTAGGATCCGGATACACTTTGTCATCCCTAATGTTTACCCACAAATTTTAATGGATATGAGTGCAAGTACAAATACTATAATACCCACCTTGATAGACACTTGTGTGTGTCTATATATATATATATATATATACTAGATAATTTGGAGGGAGAAATTTTTTTAACTATAAAAAACACTATATTGATAATTTTATTAATTTCTTATATTATTGAAAAAAAAAATTAATCCAAATGTCCGCAATATAGAACTTATTTATTAATAAAAAATAATAGAAGATAATTGAATGTGATTATTTTTCAATACAACTATAAATTTAATTTTAACAATATTGCTCCTGAAGTTAAAGAAGTTTATATAAACAAATGAAACTACATAACAAAACTCAAATAAAAATAATAATAAAATTATTTTTATTGAAAATAACTCAGATTATTCTATATATTATAATCACCTTTATGGAGAGCATACTGTAAAAAAATATTGGAAACAAAATTAAGTGAATTAATGAAAAATTATAAATTTAATAACAAAAAATGATTAAAAGTTAGTGCAATTTTACCACTGTACAACATTCACATTCTAAAATGGATTAAACTGTATATTTCAACATAAGAGGAGAGGACAATATAATATTAGCATCTCTTAAGGAGGGAAATGTAATTTACTTAAATATATGTTTAATTTAAAAGTCTATAACAGACGAAGAATTAGTGTTAGCTATTAATTCAATCCTGGCAATTGGTGAACCTAAAAAGTTATTTATAATATTAAAAAATTGATATAAAAAAATTAATATGAATTAAAATAAATTATTTACATTGTCAAAAAGAATTATTTATATTCTTTTAGTAAAATTAGAGTTTACTACCAAATTCTTATTTTAATATGATATTCAACTAAAATAAGAATTAAACATCTTTACTTTTATTTCACGTTTTTCTTATTTAAATAATAGTGGCTTTTTTTTATTTATAATATAAAAAAATTTGACTTTTGGTATATTAAATAGTCGAGCTTGCACTTCTTACCTGGTACTTGCAACAAATAATAAATAATAGAATTTACAAATTTACAAATCACTAATTTATATTCAACCATTAATGCAATTAATCCATACATATTTTTAGCATTCTTACTTCTTTTTACCTTTCATTGATTAAATTTACATTTATTTTTCCAATTTAATATTTTTTAAACTCAATAAATAAATGATAGAATATATTATTTAGTTTTAAATTTACAATTCATTAATTTATATTTAGCCATTAATGCAATTAATAAGTATATATTTTTAGCATTCTTACTTCTTTTATTTTTGGAAATGAATACAAATAAATACAAATTAATAAGTCAATTAAAAAAATTTGATATTGAATTAGAATAAGAATTGAGCATATTTACTTTAATTTTACGTTTTTATTATTTAAATACTAAAGATAATGATTTTTTTATTTATAATATAGGAAATCATCTATCATTACTTGGTATATTAGATAACCAAGCTTGTCTTTTTTACTTGATGTTTGCAATAAAATATCAAATGGTAGAAATCTCGAATTTTATGAAGATACAAAATTATTTCAAAATGTAAACTTTTTTTTAAAAATGCTACTTGGTATATCATTACGGAGTGATATGATTAATATATATTTTTTAAAGTAAATCTATTACGGAGTAATTTAAAATGATTAATATATATTTGTAATTTTGAGATTTTAAAAATTCTCAATTAATTTATGATTTTAAAAACCTCCGACACTAGGTTGAGAGCCTACCTAGCACCCTCAACTTACGTGTCTATCCATATGTCTGTGCACCAACGGTACACACCTATGCACCAATTGTGCATATACAACATTCGGAATATTTCTGTGCACCAACTGTGTGCACCCATCGTATTCCAGCAGCAAACATATTTGGAGTCCCTTACAGTCTTATATACGGCACTTCCGTACCCGCCATCTCCAATGGCCTGACTTAAGGATCCAAATACATCTCAACAACATCAACAATACTCAACCACGACAATAATTCATCCCCTATACACTAAAAGAGTCACTAAACCTCTTAGGAAGTACTTCTCAACACTTCAACACGCCATTCGGAGTCAAAACATAGGGGTGATACTTAGAAAGATATCCCACTAAGCGAGACCCTTGGGTCGCTTTAGTGGGTTGGAGTTCTGGCGTGAAACTCCCCCTCCCAAGTATATCATTTTTCTATAAAAGTTTTCCCAAAGGACATAGTTAACTTCTCTTTAACATATAGGGATGGTTCCAACACACAGTTCACATATATCATCATCTCATCAACATTCCATTTCAATTTCTCAACAAAACACATGAACCTCAACAATAAATAATATTTTCAACAACCAAACATCATCATTCCAATAATTATATCACATTAACAAAATTGACCAAATGAGGCCGATCTCTCTTTAGTAGTACTGAATGTGAGCTCTCACTGATTGTATCAAATGACCTCGGAATTAAAAACTTTTTATATCAAATTGAAGCTCCTGAAATCTAGTTTACAGAAAGGTTTCCCACTTATAAAATAAACATCTAGAAAATTTTATAAAAATTTTCAAAGTCAGCAGTCCTAAATTTTTTGAGTGCTCACTGAACATAGCTCAAAAAAATGTAAATTTCTCCCACTTTTCAAACTCGTTTTGAGCTGAAATTTTTACAATAAAAAGGTAACATCTTTATCTTTCTAAAAAGTTAACTCTTTCCCCCAAATTATTTCCCTACTGTTCCCAGTAAATTTATTTCTAACAGCCTAAGTTTCAGACCCAAAACAGAGCCCAAAACCCTTGCCTGTTTCTTTTTAAAAGGTTAATTTAAAAATTGGACATGATAATTTTTTTAATTTACATGGTTAAAAACCTTGTTTTTTCTAGTTTTTAATGGGTCAAAAACGAAAAAGAAACATTAAGCACACAAGTGGAAATTTGAGAAAAATAGAGACATGTTCCAGGGGAAACTTGAAAACAGAACAACCATTTTGGGAGTCATGGATGAACCCAGAGATGAGGTTTTCTCTCTAAGGTATCAAAATGAAAGTTACTCCATTTCATGTTTATTTTCATTCAAAACAAATTTCATGAAAAACCAACGGTTAGATCTTCTAAAAATCACAAAATCGTGGGGGCTGTCCACAGCTGGACGAACCAACAGCCACTTCCTCTTTTTTTTTTTTTTTTTTTTGTGAATCTCACATTGAAAATCTTGTCAAACAATTTTAATAAAATTTGGGCATGGTCTCCTTTGTTTTAGGAACCTTCCCAAGTAATTTAGAGAGTCAAAAACAAAAATAATCAATCCATACACACTCACACAGCCACTGCCAGGAGAATCAAATATCCATTTTTATCAATTTCAAACTCAAACACAACACAAACAACAAGAGGGGCATACATGCTGTATGTAGTTGAGCCTCCTAACTCTCAACCACACTTAAATTGAAAATAAAGAAGCTTCCCTTACCTAAAATTTTTGACTCAAAATCTTGAAGAAGTTAGGGATGAGACTTGATGATTCAAGAATGATCTCTACCCAACTTTGGCTATGAAATCAAGTAGAGAACACCTAAATCAATCCCAAAATAAGCTTCAATCAAAATTTCACCCACCAACAAAGATACTACATGAGACCCATTTCATGTCCTTGGTAGGAGAAGGAAAATGAATTGAAGAGACCAAAGGAGAAGAGGAGGGGTACTTACCAACTAAAATCAATCAAAGAAGCTCTTGAAATTAAGGAAACAAAGTCCTCTTTGAAGGAATTTCAAAAACCTTAGCTCTTGAGAGGAGAAGAGAAGCTTAGAGGAGGGGAAGAAGAAAATGGAAGAAAGGTGAACCTTCATGTTAAAATCGAAATTTATTTAACAAAATTACTTTTCGCACTTATCTTCCTCTAAGAACATCCCTTCTCTTATTTTTTTTTTACAACTTACGAAACTCATGTAACAATCCTAAAAATCTCGCAATAACACTATGACACATAACAAAAATAACTTAAGTTAATTATCATATTAATCAACATAATTTAAATTTAATTTGCTCTTGCATTATTAATTAAATCACTTATCATACATTACGAAAAATCACAGTGTTACAGAATGCATCATCGAGTTTGCATGATGATAAATATATTGAATGTAATTTTGTAGTTAAAAAATTACAAATTTCTTGTTATTATAATTTCTTGCTATAATTGTCTCACAATTTTGAAATTGCTTCTATTTTCAATTTTCTTCCTATAATAATAAATTTTTAACTTTTCAAAATTGTCATTAATTATTTTAAAGTTGTTTCAAATTATTTGGATGTGATTGGTTGATAAAAGTATTCACTTCATTATCTTTTTATTATCATATTGAATATTTGACACATTTGTATCACTATATTTGTCAAAGACCAGATTAATTGAGTATAATTTTACAATTTAAGAAAAATTAGAAATTAAAAAATAGAAAATAAACATATATTATTATGTTATGTCAATATTTTCTAAATACTTTTGGCATTGTACTCTAATTTGAAGGTTTAATCATATTATTCATTTCATTGTCTTTCATCTCATATATGAAAGTAGAGAGTTCACTTTCATTATCCACTATATTGTCATTCACATGATACAATATTCATTGCTTGATAATTAATACATTTTTACTACATAATTAAAAAATTTGAATAAAAAACATATAAAGCAAGTAAAAATAATTAGGAAGCAAATATGATTGCACGTCTTCCAAATATTTAGTGATGTCAATACTTGTTAAATAAATAAAAAAAAATAAGTCAACCAAAAAACAAATAAAAATGATACTAAAATTAAGAATGAAATATCAATCAATTAATTAATCAATCAATCAATATATTATATAAGATGTCACCAGAATATTACACGTGGACAATCAGTCCTAGTCAGCAACTGTGTTTTATATAATACTAGAGTGCAATGACCCGTGCCATGCACGAATAAATATTATTTTACTTTAACCATGAATTTTAAAGTATAACATTTATAGTTTTTTTTTACAGACATAACATTTATAGTTATTAACTATTGTTGTCTATTCTTAAAAAAAAAAAAACACTATTGTTGTCTATTATCAATAGTTGATTATATATCTTATAGACTATGATTTTTAAAATACAATAATAATAGAAGTAAAAATTAATTATATGTTAAGTTGGGTACTAATTTAAACAATTATTACGCAATCAATCTAAAGTGAGAGTTCTTAATTTCAATAAAAAAATAAAAATAACATTCACGACATATAAGTTGGTTTCTTAATAAAAAAAATTAAATATAACAATATTTCAATCAATTTAAAGTGAAAGTTCTTGATTGATTTATATATTCAATAACTGTATTTATTAGAAATAATTTAAAATATTTAGTTATATTAAAATTTTATTTATTAATTGAAAAAAGATTGTTATTCATTATATATTTAATTAAATGAAGTTTATTCCAGTCAAATAAAATAATATAACTATTTATTTATAAAGATTCTCAATTTGATTAGGCCCAATTTATGCGGTAATTATAAATATGTCATAATTATCAATAAAATAGGATATTTCTCAATAAAAAGTTATAGGATAAAATTTTAGACTTTGATTAAAAAAAATAATGAAGATTAAAATATATTCTCAATATGGTAATTAATGAAGTAACCTGCGTTAAAGAATTATGAGGTAATTTTTAATTATTTTCTACAAAGAATATAGTTGGTGAGAAAAGTTATGATTTGTTTTGTAACGCATGTAAATCTCAAATTAAAAAAAGGTTACTCAATTTATATTCTACATAGAATACGGTTGATGAAAAAGTTATTGATTATGTCATGAGGTAACATGTACAAATTGATGTTTAATAATTTTTACCCAATAAAATACCCTTCAAATAAGGTAATTATATTTATTAAATTAATAAGAATTTTAACCATATATTTTAATTGTAGATTTTAATTCAAAAAGGGATTTGACGATAAGTTAATTTTTAAAGAAGTATTTTAACTAATGATTTATTTGTTTTCTTAATTTTTTTAGCCCATAAAATACCTCTGTTATACGATAAGAAAAGCTTATTTTAAAATAATATATTATCAAATAATTCTCATTAAAATAAATTGAATATAAATATTTATAATATTTTTATTATTATAATATAAAATTCTCATTAAAATTCTCAAAATATAAAGCTGTTATCTTATGTGATAAAAAATTTATTATATTATCTATGATTTCAATTAAAATTGTAATTTTTAATTCGAAATGAGATTGGCACTAAGAATTGATTGTAAAAATCATAGGACTACATGTAGCTTTTCATGGAGCTCTAGCGAATGCCACATGTACCTTTCTATTTTTAAAACATTTTTGTTTGTAATTTTAGGTTAAAAAGACATGTAATTTAAATATATAATAATAATTACAGCTAATTATGTTAATTATATTTAATTTAAAATTACATTAATTATCCCTAGAAAAATTACATTAATATACATGTAATCAAGAAACCTCAATGTTAATCAATAATTTAATTAAATCTTAGAATAATGTCAATCAATAATTTAATTAAAATACAAATTAGAGTATAAAAAAGATGACACGTAAGATATTTTTCTATTGAAATACGCTAAGAAGTTAACATGTAACAAATGAAAATTCTATATAGGAATTTTTTGTATATAGTATGGATTATTTAAATCATTTAATTTAAAATAATCTAATTAATTTCTGAAATAATTTTTATTACCTTAATTAAAATATATATTGGTCATAATTATCATAATTAATTCAGATCACAATATATGTTAGTCCTAGTTACCGTAATTAATATGATTATATATTTTTATAAATAAAAATTGTATTTTTTTTAAATGTTCATAATTATATTTATTAAAAAGTAAATTAGGTATACCTTTTTTTCTTATATTCTAATCTGGTAAAGTACTTTGAATTCAATCCAAATTCATATATAAATGATTAAATAACAGCCTGTTAATTATTCATTCTATTCACCCTGGTCATAATTTATATAAATTCAAATTTCTCTTTATCTCATATAGGTGTATAAGCGCACATGGTTGTTTAACTTTTAAATTTAGAATTCACATAAATAATGTAAAGATTTTTTTATTATTTGATTATAAATTTTCATTGTTAAAATTATTTCTAATCTAATTAGTTGATTTATTAAATTTATATTAACAGTGAATAAAAATTAACTTTTAACTAAAATTTGATCATTTGTATATATGGAACATGTATAATCGTGAGTGATCGAAATTAACTTTTATTATATTATTCAAGAACAATACTATATAGTACAAAATGCATGAAAACGCTGTGTAATTATTTTAAGAAATAATAAATTAAATTTTAAAAGAAAAATAAAATAACAAATGTTTAGATGTAGTTATTTTAATTATATATTTAATAATTACTTTAATTACTTTAGTTACTGCATTAGTAAAAACTGCCAGTAATTTTAATTATTCCATTTAATAAAACTTAAATTACATATAATAATTATGAAGAATTACCTTAAAAATAATAATAATAAGTATTTACAAATTATAATTAGTATCTACACTGTATAATATATAGTGACGTGAGAACACATCAGCAGCCAGCAGGTGGAGTGAACAAAAAAATTAGATGAAATTGTATCACTTTTTATTAATTTGACTTTTAAAAGTGATTGACATCAATTTGTGGTTTGTTACAGTTTTGGAAATGATTCTATCGGTGTTCAATTTTCTCCGTATGCAAAAATTTCCTTAGATCAACAGTAACCACGTATTGTGAGTGAGATTAGTTTCAAACCCAATGGGTTGAGGGACACCCATAATCTCTGACCAACACAAAAAAATGGCATTGTGGCATTAAAACCTTTCCACATTTTTTTTAATCATGATACTATTTTCATGATATTAAAATATCTACAAATATGATACTATATTTTTAACGATAATATTTTGTAATTACGAAAAAAAACGATAATATTTTGTAATTGTGACTTTTTTTCACGTTCTTACTTGCAAATATATAAAATAATTACTAATATATTATTAAACATTGTTTGTTCGTATTGATACTTAGAATAATTGGTTAGGAAATTACATATCAAAATTATCTATTAATGAGTAATGACCATTCAATTACTGATTTTCAATTGTAGTTGTTAATCTACTTATAAAAAAAATTAGTTGTTAATTTGATCATCATTCATGATTTTTTTTCCACTTTACTTGTAACCACAGTATTAAAATGGCATTGTGGCATTAAAACCTTTCCACATTTTTTAAATCATGATACTATTTTCTGGTATTAAAATATATACAAATATGACACTATATTTTTAATGATAATATTTTGTAATTATGACTTTTTTCACTTTCTTATAATCATGATACTAAAATTTTAATGTCTTATATATTGTTTTAAAATCATGTTTTCTTTTTATAAATAATTAATTTTATAAATGTGTCAATATAAAGTTGATTTTTATACATTTATATATATTAATCATATTTTAATATAAATATGAATTAAAAATTGTATTTAATTATACTCTTTAATAATTTATTTATCATTACTGTAAAAAAGAAGAAGTTATTTATCATTTTTAGATCTTGATTGCTTTTGCATGGCAAAAATAAGAGAGAAAGACGATATCAATCAAACGAAATACCAATTGTAACAATAAAAATGAAATACCAATTAAATTTATAAACACTTGAATAAATTATTGATGTATAAGTATATGATTATTTATTATTGATTTCATATTTATAGTAATTATTTATTATTGACATCATTTTAAAAAATTTAAACCAATAAAAAATTATTTATTATTAATTTTTGTTTCATATTTACTTGATTTCATTTTAAAAATTTTAAACTAATAGTAAAAAATTTGATAGCATTATGTAATATCTTGTTCCAAATTAAATTCTTCTTTTATTAATCAATGAGATGAGAAGATAATAAAATAAAAATAAAATAAATTCTTCTCTTTATATTGTTATTACCTCTATATATATTTTTCTTATTGATTTAAAACAATCATGAAAGAGTTTTGAAATTTCTCCTACAGACATTCAAGGTTCAAGAAAGATAAAGGCAAAAAAAAGGTAATCTCTACTTCTATTTGTTCTATTCTTTAATTTTTTAAAATTTTTTTTTCTATTTTTGAAGGGTTCCTGTTTGCATCAAAGTGAGGATCATGAGTTTGGAATACAAAAAAGCAATTTCAAAAGTATGAAGGTGTCATTATAGTGAGAATTAAATAATCAAGCAAAGAAAATAGATAGAAATGTAGATGGAGGTGAAAAGATACTAAATCACAACTCAAGAATCTTGAGAAAAATTCTTTGGCATGGCTAAACGAAAAAAAAATGAGTTAAATTAATGTGGCTGAAAAGTAAAGATACAAAAAATGCTTACATATTCTCTACATTTTTCACTTCAACAATGTTTAGATGTCATGAGTTGTCTAAATTATCATCGATTTCCAAAGTATATGAGAAGGATGAACACTGTCTTCTTAATGGCATTAGCTACAAGTAAAAAAACTGAGAAAAATAGTACTAGGTTATTCTCTATTATGTGGGATGTGCTCCATCAGAAAAGCATACAACAATAAATTATATCATTGAAAAAATAGAGATCATTGTTATAGAAATGCTGAACAAATTGTTATTCTCTATTTTGTATTTTCATTCAATATTCTAAATAATCCTTTATTACTTAAAGAAATATATATTGTTAACAAAAATTTACCCCCTAAAAGTTTAAAGGTCAATTTGGTAATTTCAAGTAAATTAAAATGGTCACAAAATTTTAAAATAAAATTAAATGAAAGTAAAAATATATTTTTTTAATTATCATTTAAATACAATTAGTAAATATAAAAAAATATTATATATAAAATATTATTATATATATAAAATAATTGCGACATTAGGGACTTGGATAAAATGAATTGTTATTTTAATTACTTAGCGTTAATTATTATATAAAATAAAATAAAATACAAGGGGAAAGTTTTTCCTCCCATTTTGTCTGCCAAAATGCTTAATGGAGTCAGTATTAGAAATGTGCTTCTGTATTTTCCCACTCATAATGGGGTAATTTCGTAATCCAACTTAAAGGACACTTAAATTTTGTAATCACACTTAAAGGACACTTAAATAGGATAACTAGATAATCTCATTTAAATGTCATAATCACGACTAAAGTCTAAAGCCTCTACATATGAAATGTTCCTCTCATTGTATGGATGTTTCTTATATAATTGTTTTGTATCTTTGTAATCTCATTTTTCCTTACATTTGTAACTCATTCTATGGATTTTTTTTCCTATGGACAGTCATTGATGATTATTCAAAAGTCATATTTTTATTTTTAGAAACAAATAATTCTTCTCTTTCTTAATTATCACTTTTCTAAATGATTGTTTCATTTAGTCTTTCAATATATATTATTAAAATTATTGTAGTAATAATTTTAAAAAAAGGAAATTGTGTATGTGGATTAGTGTTTTGTTCCTTAATTAATTAATTTTATATATTAAACTCAGAAAAAAATATTCAAAGAAAGAAATTAGTAATTAAATAATTAGATTTACATTTACTAATTTAATTATTTAAAATTTGTTATCACTGAGTTCTTGATATTTTAAACTTTAAAATTATTATAAATACTTTTTGAAAATGAAAATAGTTAAAGTTAAATTAGTAATTACAAAATATTATTATTAATATATAATTTCTTAATTAAAATGTGATTCATATATAAAATATTTTGAACTAAATAAATTTATTTATATATTGTTACATACAAATTAAAAAATTTACTCTACCTCTCAAAAAAAATTTATTCCCATGCATCGCACGTGATACACGTACTAGTTGGATATAAAATGTTATGTATAGGGATTAAATTGAATATTTTTTAGTATAAGGATTAAAAGGTAAATAATATATAATTATAAGGATCAAATGAGTAATTTTATCTTAAATTTATTTTGATTTGATATTAAATATGTGCCTGATTAATAGATGTGTGTTGTCCCATGCAATCTACGGGTCAACTTTTTTTGTTTCTTTTTTTGCTATATATGGGTCAACTATCTAGATGTTAATTTGTCTCTCAATGACAAATGAACAAACTTTTATTTGATTCGGAAATGAGCAAACTTGATTATACCATACAATTCTTTTCACTTGTCCGGATCAATTGTAGACAAATTTGATACATAAGAAAAAATAATTGTATAATTCAGTTTTTTTATGCACCAGCGTTACATAAGAAATATTTTCATTTAAATTATTTAGGAAAATATAATTGGATAAATTTAACAAAATAAAATTAAATAAAAGTAATTTTAGTTTTTTTTTTACAAAAAAGAAAATAATTTGCAAGTTTTGAGCTAAAAGATCTGTATATAAACGCATTGCTTTACTTAATATAAACGCATGCCTATGATTCTTTACCTTTATTTAGTAACGAAAGATTATCTTAAAAAATTTAGAATTTCATAAAAATTATTTGGAATTATTTATAAGAGACAATGCAAATTCATAAGTAACTTTATGTTTTAATCTTTTGTTTTTTTTAAGTTTTTTTAACTCAAAATATTCATGTAATTTGATATAAAAAAAGTCACTACAACAACATTATACGGTTATATACATTTTTAAAAAAAAATAGTCTTATTTATTAACAAATCACTTGGGTTTAACTTTTATACACGAGATTAAAACATTTCATTTTGTATAATTTATTATAAAATCTATCTATTTATATAATCTCAATAAAAATATTTTAAAAACTTGAGTCTTTTTTATTCGTTGATTTTTTTTTATTTTACTATTTATTACTGAAAATATTTGTAAAAAAGAAAATTAATATATTAATAATTTTTGTAAATAATTGTTGCAAAAATATAATCAATCAAACAATAAATTATTTCAAATGATTTAATTAGTTATTTTAAGTTAAAATTAATTAATTAATTAGAATAAAATAAAATAATTTAAAAGTAATTTATTATATATGTTTTACTATTTGTTATTGAAAAAATTATAAAAAGTAATTTGTTAATAATTTTCATAAATCATCAAAGCGAGATGTTAAATCAATAATACAAATCAAATTAAATAATTTGAGTGTAGACAGCGGCTTCCTTCATTTTTTTACCCTTTTTTTACCCTAAACCCATTTTTTCACTATTTATTTCACCCCAGCGCCGCTCTTTACTTCACTCTTGAATGCGCTCTTTAAACCTTCGATCATGGAATCGACGCTCTTCTTCATTCTCGCATGAGGTATTAAAGCTAATATTCTCTTCTTTCTCCGATTAATTCCGCAAATTGCTTAGGTTTTGTTCTACGATGGTGATTTCGCTGCGTATCTGAGAATTGTGACTGTTCTGTGAGGTTGAGAATTGCACGTATCCTTGCATTGTCATTTTTTTTTTTCAGAATTATGATGCACTATTTTTATTCTATTCCTCTGTTAGAATGGTCATGTTTTAGGGCATCATATATCAAATATCATAAATAGGGACTATAATGATGCATCCTCTCAAATATCATAAATAGGCACTGGAATCTGGCATATGCCTTGTTAGTGGATGTGTTGTGCATAACAAATTTTCAACTGTGATATTGTGCGAATGCCGAGCTCTGAATTTGTTCCTAATCTTGGAAACACGGTTACCTTCAACTCAGAAAATTTTCAAATCAGATAACTATTTATTCACTCTGAATTTGATCTTAATCTTGGTAACACAGTTACCTTCAACTCAGAAAAATTTGTTCCCATATTATGATATTGTGCGTTTGGTTGCTATAGAGATTTTAAAATGTGCTATTAAGCCTATTTTTAATATATGAGCAACTTGTTTGTAAGGGATCAAATATTCTCAGCCAGAAATTCATAACAAGTCTTTGTTTTGCCTTTTTGTTTTTTCACAATTGTCTGTTAGCAGATTAACACATTATGGGACTGCATCTTCCTATATATCAACTCTATCTTACAACTACCTGTTCAATAAAATATATGCACTTGACCACTCAAAACCACAGCCGCCTCAGTTTTATTATTATTATTGTTCTAAAACTAAGATCCATGTTAACATAATTTTTGACAGTGGATTAGCTTTTTGCTCTTTCACTAAACTATATATATTTGTTGTACTTTTTTTTGGATAAACAGTGTTAGCACTCTTTAGGTGTAACTAACTTCATATTTGTTGGATTCTTTGGATATAGAGGATTAGTTGGAGCCAATTCATCACGTCAACCCTGTCTCTGAAGGTTGTACAGGGCTCTCTCTTCCTTTTAGGTTGGAGCATTTCCTCCGTATGAACTGTGGAAAGATTCATAGTATATACTGAAATCGGATTATCACTATGAAGTTCCGATATTCCAAAAATGGAAAAGTATCAGTGTCGTACCGTGTCGGACACCGATGCATATCCAAGAAGTATCCAATTTTTTTATTTTTATTTTTTTTAAAAAAATTGCAGGATACGGCTAGGATACGGCTGAGATACAGTTCAAAATGGCTGGGATATGGCTTAAAATGGCTAGATACGGCTCAAGCTGTTTCAGATACGGCTCCGATACGGCTTGAGCCATTTTCTGAATTTTTTAATATTTTATAATTTTATTGTTTTAACTTAAGGATTTTTCAAATAAAAAAGGTCCAAACGTAAATAAAATGCAACTCCTTTCCTCTTCTCAAAACATAAACAAAATGCATTTAATTTTGCATCCATATATGTAGTCCCTCAAATTTTTTAGTTCCTCCGCACCATGTGAATCAAACGTGGAATAAGAGATTTGCAATTTGAGATAATTTTTTACTACCAGAATTTGATTTTCTATTTTATATTTTAAAGTATGATTTTCTATTTTATATTTTAAGGTACAATTTTCTGGCAATTTTCTGGCTGTAAAAAACTGTCAGAATTAAATTAATAAAAAAAATTAAAAATCCACTAACCGTTTTAAAAATCGCTTTAATTTTTTTTTATTGACTTGATTATGGTAGTTTTAAATTGTTTGAAATTATATTTTAAAATATAAAATAGAAAATTAATTTCTAACAGTTAAAAGTTGTCACAAATTGTGAACTTCTCACACTGTGCAGAGGGACTAAAAAGAACATCATATAAATTTCAGGATCTAAAAAAAGCAACTTTAAATTTCAAGGACTAAAAAAAATGACCCAAATTTGAGGGACTAAAAATATATTTAAGCCTTTAATTTAATATGTCTCTTGCTGCAATATTGAATTGAAAAAGGTTTAAAAAAAAAGTCAACCAAATATTAGCAGTTTTAAATGAACAAAGTTTGGATAAAATATTAGCAGATTTAAATGAACAAAGTTTGGATAAAACTAGACGCACGGGCTTATTAAAATTTTCACTATCTTATTTATATAGTCAATAGAAAGAAATTTGAAGAAAAAACAAATAATTATATAGCACATTGAATTTTTTTTAAAAAAGAGATAATTATAAAAGAAATTAGAAAATATAAAATTAAAAAAAAATATAAGGGAAGATGTAACAATGTAACTTTAATTTTTTTAATATTAACTTTGAAAATGGAAAAGTAAAGATTTAGAATTATTGACTAAAGAGAGAAATCTTCGGAATTAAAAAATAGAGTTAGAAAATCTGATAAAAAATATATTAAAAAAATAGATTAGAGAGTATAAAATTTGAAAAAAAATTATATAGTATATCGAAAGAAATTTTAAAAAAGAGATAATGATAATTATAAAAGAAATTAGAAACTATAACTTTTTTAAAAGAAAAAAAAAAGAGAAGATGTAATGATGTAACTTTAATTTTTTTAATATTAAATTTGAAAATTGAAAAGTAAATTGAATCAAAGATTTGGAATTATTGATGAAAGAGAGAAATCTTCGAAATTAAAAAATAGAGTTAGAAAATTAGATAAAAGAAATATTAAAAAAAACCCAAAAGACCAGAGAGTATAAAATTTAAAAAATATATATATATATATATATATATATATATAGCACATCGAAAGCAATTTTAAAAAAGAGATAATTATAAAAGAAATTAGAAAGTATAAATTTTTTAAAGAAAAAAAAGATAAAGGAATATGTAATGATGTAACTTTAATTTTTTAAATTAACTTTGAAAATTGAAAAGTAAATTGAATTAAGGATTTGGAATTATTTATGAAAAAGAGAAATCTTCGGAATAAAAAAATAGAATTAAAAAACTAATAAAAAATATTTAAAAAATATAGCACCAGATAAAGAAGTGAATGAAGGTAGTTATAGAAAATATTGTGAATGTGGGGTAGTTACAAAAATTGATAAGAGAAATTTTAGGAAAAGTAGAAGAACCAGATGCATGTTAGGAGAGTGAACTGCACCACTTCATGAGAGGAGAGTATTCAAATAAGAGTGAATGTGAGAGAGAGTGGGGAGAGTGAAGCAAGGAGAGGAGAGAATCTCTTAGTCATTTATATATATAAGGAGATATTGGGTTTGAATATATTTTTAGTCCTTCAAATTTGAGGTTCTGCTGAGAATCGACTTCAACATCGAAATCGAGGCTAGGGTTTCACTTTTGCGATGAACACACGGGTTGTGTTCGTATGCGCTAGGTAGGTGGCGAACCACTTGAAGCAATGCGGCGAAAGGCGAAATGTTATGTTGAAGGCTCGGGTTCAGCATCGAAGGTAGCGGCGATGGAGTTTGACAACAAAGCGTGTGCAGTGTCGAAGGCTCGAGTTAGGATTTGGGATTGAAAATTGTTTGGATTATAATTTTTATTATTATTCATTCATTAAATAATGTCTTTTATGTTGTTTATTTTATGGTATATGTTTTTGTAATTTTTAGGTGATTGTTATGATTGAATGAGAAAAGATTGTGGAACCTGAGTACTTATGGTGTAGGCTTTTTGACCATCATGGTAATTAAAACATAACTAATTACCAAACTAAAATACAAAAATAACTATTTAAGAAAAAGACAAATTTATTCCTTATAATTTTTGTTTTGTTTTAATCTCTGTATTTCATCATTGAACATTTTGGTCCCTAAATTTTTAAAATATAAGTGGTTTTAGTCCCTTAGGACCAATGTTATCAGACTCGGACCGGTCATCGACTCGGTCGGAGTACTAGGTCACTGGGTCAGGGGTTGATCCAGTGAGTCACTAGTTGACCCGCATGAACCGGTGCAAATAAAAAAAAATTAAAAATATACAATATATATTATATTTTGCATATAATAACACAATATGTTAAATATCTCAGTGGTAAATTTTCTTTCTAGAGCTTAATATGCACCGTCACTACCGTGTTCGATTCTCTATGAAATAAATAAATAAACTAAAACCAAGAATTTTATAAAGTACATGCACTAAAAACATATTTTTCCCAAAAAAAAAAAAAGCCTATGGTGTATGTTGTTTAATCTATTCACTAATTTTTACTATTGATGCCATGCTGCTTTGAATAAATAGGTAAATATTGAACGAATGAATGAAATCATCATTCAGGTGTCAAGTTCTTGATGTGTTCTAGAAGAGAAAAACATAATTTAGGGAGTTTTGTATAGAGTATAGAGGACCATAGATGCCATCCTTTTTTGAGGACATTTTGCTTGATTCAGATGATTGTTGACAATATAGAATTTTCAAAACTTATTGGGAGGACATTTGAGTGGGAAATGTTCCATTTAAACTACAGAGCTTTTTGTCTCACATTTGAGTGGGAAATGTTCCATTTTTATATTTTTTTTATAATTGTTGTTAGTACAGTATCTATGGACAATAAATAAAATTTTGTGCCTTTATAACAATATGTTAAGGACCTATTTGCAAATCGAAGAAAGTTATAAATTTATTATAAAATAATTATCCAGTTAACAACACTATAGTTTTGATACATTATGGATTTTTAAAGTTGGATTTATGGCAAGAGATCAAGGAAAAGTGCCTAAGCAGGAGTACTATGACCTAGATGAGTTTTTGCATAGCGGAGGAATTACTTACCAGAACCGAAAACCCTTTACTTTTGTTTCAACGACATCTAACACAGACTGCCCGCCAGATAAACTTAGAGGAGAAATTTACAGATATGAAATTTTAGCTCCCGGGGGAATCAATGTTGTTGCTACCTTCAAAGATTTTAGCTATGGATTTCAACAAGAGATCAGTTTTGTCAAGGGGATAGCTACTGAGTATATAAAACGTGCTCAATTATATGATGTTAATGAAGGGTGAGCAGCAAGTAATAACTAATAAGTATCATTACTTGTAACTTTTAATTTCAACTTAAATTTTTTATTTATTTTGCAGGAAGGGGCTAAAAAAGAAAGGAAAGGAAGTGCCAAATCTCAAATTTATTGGCTATACAGATGAGGTTATTGACGATTCCGGTGATTCTAAGAATGAGGGAACCAGTGATTCTGAGAAACCGAAGGAAGATCGCACCAGTGATTCTAAGAAATCGAAGACTAAACAGTTGAAAGGAAAACCTAAAGAGTCCAAGGCCCGTAAAACAGCAGCATGATCTCAGTATGATTACTGGTAGTTATGGAATTTGAGCCAAAATGTTTACATGGCAATTGGTTTTTTTGACGAGTGTGGTGAAGTAACAATACCTTTATTGGGAATTGCTTTTGTTTTTTTTATGACTGTCCTGAAAATACCTTTATTACGAATTGCTTTTGTTTTTTGATGACCGTCATGAAGCAAGAATGTCTTTATTAGGAATTGCTTTTTTTATGCCATTTTCATATTTTCCAATTTCTTTTTTTTTCTTAAGCCATTATTGGATTACAGTTTAAAAAGTCAAGTTAAGTTGAACTTAACTTTATAAACTTAAGTTTAGTTTAAAGTAGATTTAGTGTAACTTGATTTATATTTGGATACTTTTGTTTTAAAAGTACTTTTATCAGAATGAAACTTGTTTGGATAATATTATCTTAAAGTACTTTCATATGTATAATTACTAAGTATTTTTTTAAGTATATTTAAACTGATAATATATTATTATTACTTTTTTAAAATAATAGTGCTAATACTATAAATTAAAAATAATAAATTTTAAAAATATTTAAATATATACTGTACGTAAATAATATAATTTTTTAACCAAGTCACAAAAAAATTGCTAACGACATAGGATATTACTTCCTGCACCCCCTAAAAACCCAAAAGAGACAAATATACCCTTTGCCCCTCCCAAGCCCCACCTCCACCCAATACCCCTGCCGACCTAAACGCCACCACTGCAGCCACCTAAAAGCACCGTCGCAACCACCCAACATCACGGAACCAACCTCAAAACGCTGTAATCGGAGAAAAAACCACTTCCGGAAAGGCTTTTCAGGAATGAATTTTGTTTTCTGGAAAAGCCTTTATGGAAAAAAAAATCATTCCAGAACCTCCTTTTCAGAAAAAAAAAAAAATCATTCCGGAACACCCTTTCCAGAAAAAAAAATTTATTCAGGAAAAAAAAATTCATTCCGGAACCTCCTTTCTGGAAAAAAAAATCATTCCGGAACCCCCATTCTGGAAAAAAAATCATTCAGAACCCCCTTTCAAAAAAAAAAATTTCACTCCGGAAAGTAGTTTCCGGAAAACAACAAATACTTAAAATCTGTCTTTTACTTCCTGCAATTCCCTATTTGTTATATACACTCCTTTATTTTCCAGAATGAAAATTTTTTTCTGGAAAGGGGGTTATGGAATGAATTTTTTTTTCCGGAATAGGGGTTCCGAAATGAATTTTTTTTCCGTAAAGGGTGTTCCAGAATGATTTTTTTTTCGGAATGGGAGTTCCGGAATGAATTTTTTTTTTTCAGAAAGGCTTTTCCAAAAAACAAAATTCATTCTAGAAAAGCCTTTCCGAAAGTGGTTTTTTCTTCGATTACAGTGTTTTGAGGTTGCTTCCGTGATGTTGGGTGATTGAGACGGTGGTTTTGGGTGGCTGCGGTGGTGGCGTTTGGGTCGGCGGGGGTATTGGGTGAAGTCCACGGCTTGGGAGAGGCAAAGGATATATTTGTCTCTTTTGGGTTTTTAGGAGGTGCGAGAAGCAAAAAAGGGGGTGCAGGAAGTAATAGCCAAAGACATATTGCTTCCAATTTTAAAAAACCTACAATTAAAATAGCTAAATCAAGCAATTTTTTAAGTCTGCAATTAATACTAGATATCTTCCATCGTAGTGTGCAGTGTGCTAATACTTTAACATATTTTAATTGAAACTGAAATATAAAAAATGTAATAATTGCTCTCAATAGTCCCATCCAACAGAAAAGCAAGGACCTCCAAACTTTGGATGAAACGACTATTGAGCAAAATGACATTCAACTCAACCGAAATTGAAAATTGCCAAACAATCAAACACAACTTTCAATGCATACTAAACGTCCGTTTGATCACTCAAAGGTAAAAACAAACATACCCTTAAGCTATTTATAGAGGTGTCAACTAATGTGGGAAAGTAGCTGCAGCCATTGGAAAGTAACGTGGGAGACCATAAATGATGTGTTTTCAATCGGAGGACTATCATTTTTCATGGGTACCAGCTAGCGAAGTTACATAAGTTGTATTTTTTTTTACAAAAAATTAATCCAAGTCGACTAAAAAGAGTACATTCCCTAAGATTTTTCTGATTCTCTCTGAATAAACGAAGTGACCACAGAGCTTACTCCTATGCTATTCGGACTGCTTAACCATTTCTTCCTTCTTCCATTAACCAGCTTAGCCACAATCGTTGCCGCACTTCCATTCCCCAACCAGCTCCAACGGTGTATTTAGCTCCATAGTTAATTTTTTTTTTATCAGTGCTCTAGTTAAATAAACACTATGCCATGTTTGTGAACAATTTTTTTTTTTTTGATACATGGGAAAGCTGAAACAAGACAGAAAGAAAGAAAATAAAACAACAATCAACCCCTAAAATGGACTGCTCCCATTTTGTCAGTCATAACAAGAGTTGATAACTGAGATGGGCAAACATTCCATATTTTGTATGACTCTGCATGCGTTGCTCCATATTTAGCGAGCCAGTCAGCACAAGCATTTCCTTCCCGCAGAGTATGCTTGAAAGAGACTATCCATGTCAAAGCCAAAAGATGATGGATAAGCTGAACCAGAGGAGAGTATGGATGGTACTCATTAACTTCGTTCTGGATGAGATGTAAAGCGAGTGTTGAATCTGACTCACAAAGAACATGTGTATAACCATTATCCCAAGCAGTACGGAGACCATAATAAATGGCAAAAAGCTCCGCTTTGAGACTAGATGTAGTGCCGCACTCCCCAGAGAAAGCTGTAAGCATATTTCCAGCATGGTCTCTAATGATTCCTCCATATCCTGAGTCTCCTGGATTACCTATAGAGCTTCCGTCGGTGTTAAGCTTCACAAAAGGGAAAGTTGGTGGGTCCGAACTAACATTCCAGCCCATCCTTGGTTGTGTTGGTTGCTGCAAGGTGTTGATGACATCATTGGACAAAATGTTAACTTGATTAACAATCTTCCATGTTGTCCATCACTTGTCCTGGAAAATAAGAGAATTTCTACTCTTCCAAATTGTCCAACATGTCACTGCAAAGAGGATTCCTCTAACGCTGTTGATGTTGTTCACGATCCAATCCACACAATTTGCAGCGTAGAAAGTTGAATCATGGTCCAGTTGAAGAAATTGCCACACCTGGCGAGAGTAATGGCAGTCACGAAGTAAGTGTAAAATCGTCTCCCGTCCATGCATGCACCTGTTACAAGAGGAAACAACAGACAAGTGTCTAAAGACACGAAAATCATTAGTGGGAAGGCTACCATGGAAGGTAAGCCAAATGAAGTGTTTAATATTTTCCGGTATTTGCAATTTCCAGATCCAGGACCAGTTTCCAAATTGAATAGTAGGCAATGAATTTACGGCAATAAGCCATTTGAAGGCAGCAGTAGCAGTAAATATTCCGTCTCCTGAAGGGCCCCAAACAATGACATCCTCCATATTGTCATTAAGGATGTAGCTTTGAATTTCTTTCTTGGTTTCCATTGGTAATGGCGTGGCTAATCTTTCAAAATGCCAAATACCATCCTGGAAAATATCCTGAACCTTTAATTGAGTATCCTGGATATTCACGAACGGGACAAGATGGCAAAGGTAATCATCGGTGAGCTATTTGTCATACCACAAAGAAATATCACCCCTCCCTAGACGATACTGGAATCCCAAATGAAGATGGTTAGTGGCTTTGACAATAGAGTTCCAGGTATATGACGCTCCATCAAGAGTTGAGGCCTGAAGTAAAGATTCCCCTTGACGCGAGTACTTGGATTCCAGCATTTGAACCCAAAGTTTTTGCTTCTCATGCAAAAAATCCCATGCGTGCTTGCCTAGAAGAGATATATTTGCCTGTCTGGCAGGTCTAATATTAAGGCCCCCAAGAGCTTTTGGCCGTGAGATGGTTTCCCAGTTCACCCAATGAGAGTGATTTTGTTCCCAAATAAAACGACAAATAGTGGAATCAATTTTGTCACATATCCCTTCTGGTACCCATAGATTTTGCATGGTGTAAATGGGCATGGATGAAAGTACAGATTGAGCTAAGGTCACTCTACCAGCTCTATTCAAGAGTTTCATTTTCCAACCTGCCAGTCTTGAATTGATCCTTTCAAGAATAAAATTGAAATCTCTATTTCTAGTTCGTCCTTGAAGCATGGGGAAGCCCAGATAATTGCCAATTTGTCTAGTATGCTGGAAGAGTGAAATTGAGGCAAATTTCTGAATCTTCACATGAGAAATATTATTGGATGTCATAAATCTTGATTTTTGGAGATTAACTTTTAGCCCAGAAGCTTTACAAAAGATATCCAAGACTTCTTTAACCAATTTGACTTGAGATGATTTTGCCTCAGTAAACAAAAGGCAATCATCAGCAAAGAAAAGATGGGAAATAGATGGCCCATTTCTATCCACTTTCACAGGCAGCCAGAGTTGTTCGTCAACTTTTTGTTGTATAAGAAGAGAGAGCTTCTCCATACACAAAATAAAAAGATAAGGAGACATTGGGTCACCTTGTCTAAGACCTCTTTTGGGAGCAAAGGATTCCAGCTTCTCACTATTCCATTTGAGGGTCAAAGTTGTTGAAGTGGTACAGTTCATGATGAGATTGACAATTTGAGAAGGGAAGCCAAAATCAATAAGAGTAAGCCTAAGGAAATTCCAATCAACCCTATCATAGGCTTTTTCAAAATCAATTTTAAACATGACATATCCTTTTTTCCCCTTCTTTTTCTTATGAAAATGATGAACAATCTCCTAGGTAATTAAAGCATTATCAGACGTACCTCTCTTGGGGATAAAACTACTCTGAAGCGGACCAATGATCTTGTCCAAATGAGGCCGAATCCTATTCACCAAAACCTTGGAAATTGTCTTGAAAAGAACATTGCAGAGACTTATGGGTTTGAAGTCCTTGAAGGATAGAGGAGAATCAATTTTTGGAATAGGAACAATGAGAGTTTCTGCCAGGCCAGGATTGAAAGTCCCAAAAGAAAAAGCCATAGAAACCATCTCCCACACATCATTAGCAACAACATTCCAAAAGTTCTTGTAAAAAACTGGTTGAAAGCCGTCCACTCCAGGAGCTTTATAAGAGTTCATAGAGAACATAGCATTCTTAACATCCTCCATAGAGACATTTTGAATCAAAGAATTATAAAGGTCTTGGTCTACCTGAGGAATATGATGTAACTGTAGACACTCAGGCTGGCAAAAGTCAGAGGATTGGAATAAACTTCTGAAAAAACTCAGAGCCTCTCTCTTTATAACTTCTTCATCTGTGCACCAAATTCCATCAATATTAATTCCTGAAATCTTGTTCCTCCTCCTTCTTATGATGGTCTGAGTATGGAAAAATTTGGTATTTTTATTTCCAAATTTAATCCATTGCTCTCTGGACTTCTGTGAACAAATTTGTTACGTATTTCTCCAATAATGAATTAAATTAAATTAATTAATTTGTTTAACATACGTCATGAATTGATTAATAATTTAAAACTTGAAATAAGTTGGGCAAAGATTTTATAACAAAAATTAATAAGACATCCACATAGTAAAGTACTCTTCGATAATACAAAAATAATGTCAATTACAATTTGTGTTTTTCTTAAAATGTTTTTGTTGGTTATATGTTTGGAGCATTAGATAAAATTATTTAAGTATTAATTTCATTTATAATTAGAGTAAAATTTGTATGGGAAAATATTCATGTTGTAACTTTATTTAGGAAAACATTTAACTTTACTGTTCATGTTGGGAAATACGTGTATGGGGCCGAATTCACATATTTTTATTTTTAAAATGGTTCTCCTTTTTTATTTTTAATTTCCAATTTTGTTCATAAAAATATTATTTTATTTATAGAATAATATTCATTTTTTATGATTTGGCCTAAATTAACGTGTTTAAAATTATATATTCTAAGTTATTAATTTAATATTAGCCTACTGAATTAATAGAAAAAAAATTAAAGGAAGATTACATTGTCCAATAATAAAAGGAACGACTAAATTGTCCAATAATAAAAAGACACATATAATATCAACAATAAACATAAAATAAAAACAAGTTGCACAAACATCACACGAGGCAAATGAGGCACACCATCACCATCCACCAAGCTTATAATTATAACATTTTAATAACAATTTTGCGTAGGAGTGTGAAATTCATTGATATGTTTAAGGAAACTGACCTTGTGACATAATGAATTAGACAGCACAAAGCCAAGGATTATGTTAAAGTCTCGCTTGGTTTCCCGTACAACACACCTTATGAATTCTAGAGTGGCAAGGGGCTGGTCAGACTATCGATTCGTCATCACAGTTTTAACAGCGCTGGCGGGGACTGGGAATAAGGGACAATGGATTGGAATTATAAGGTCGAACAAAGGATGAGAGATTGAAGTCGTCGGTATTGAGAAATTCCCATGCTTCTTTCGCCATGACCATAGAAAGAAACCTTTTATTAGTCACTCAGAAAACTAAGTCAAATATATGAGTGTTTTGAAAATGAGGGTATTACAGTTATGAACCCTACATTACTCTTATTTATACAAATGGATGAGTCAAATAGTGAACAACCCAAATTGCACCAAAAAAATAACTAACCAGATCGTATTGAATCAAATGCATTTATTGTTCATCGTAAGAGAATCTTAAAGATTTTATCTTTTGTGGCAAGCAAAAGAAAGGACATAGATTACACGAAAGAAATCAACAGACCATATCTCACAAATTCAAGCTCTTATATTGTTCACATGTCAGATAATCTTACAAGGTTTGTCCTTTGTGGCAGAAAAAGGAGTAGCAGAGATTGCACTGGAAAAATTAATGGACCAAATCGCAACGATTCAAACGCATTTACAGAGTTTGAGAATCTTACAGAGTTTGTCTATTGTGGTAGAAAAAGGAGGGGCCAAGATTGCCCCGAAAAAATCAACGGACAAGATCTCACAAATTCAAACTCATATACTATTCACGTGTCAAATATTCTTACAGAGTTTGTCTATTGTGGTAGAAAAAAGAGCGACCAAGATTGCAATGAAAAAATCAACGGATGAGATCTAACATTTTCAAACTCATATACTATTTATGCGTCAGATAATCTTACAGAGTTTGTCCTTTGTGGTAGAAAAAGGAGTAGCAGAGATTGGGGATGGGTATTAAAATAGTGTATCGGGTTACCCGTGGGGATACCCGAACCCGATAAAACCCGATGGGGATGGGGATGAGTATTAAAATTTTAAACCTGCATCTTTTATACCCGAACCTGTACTCATCTTGCCTTTTGCGAGGATGGGACAGGGAGAGCCCATCCCATTGCCATCCCTATGTGTGTACTTGTTAGGAAATGAGAGGGGCAAAACACAGGGAGATCTGTACCAATGGACTATAAGCAAACCACACAAGTGAACTTGGTACCACCTTCAACTCAAAACCATAAGGGCATTAGGTTTGTGGATATTGTTGGAGTACAAGTGTGAATGTGAAGTCCCACATTGGGTAGGAATAGACAAGTTGAGCTACATATAAATGAGGAAGACCGGCAAACCTAATGCCTTACGATTTTGGATTGAAGGTGGTGTCAAATTCACTTATGTGGTTTGCTTGTGACTCATTAGTAAAAATCTCTTCAATGTTTGATTCCCTCATTTTCCCAATAGTATTATTCATGCGTGACTAATATTTAATTGATAAACTACTAAGATTTTAATTGAGCTGTAAAATTACAAATTTTATGTTTCATATTATCTTATACTACCTCTGGTCCTAATTATAAGCAATAAATTGACTTTTTCTTTGGTCCTAATTATAAGCAACAATCACTAGTTTTTAAAGTTACTCAAGGTTAATTTTTTTTTATATCCTTACTTTATTGTTAACTCTATTCCCTATGCATCCACTTATTCCTATAACAACCACTTAAAGCAAAGGATGTTTTTGGAATAAAAATTAAATTTATGGTAGAATTAATTAAAAAAACCTATATTAACTATTACCTATAGCATGCCTAGAAAACTAATAAATTAAATCACGTGAATTCTTTATTTTGCTAAAAAGTATTAGAAAGGACATGGGCATTATGCAATGACAATGTAGTAGTTAAAAAAAAATTAGAATGTAATATTACAATGATATGAATTCCTTTATGTTTTAAGTAGATTGGATAATATACACTAATATTAAAAGGTTCTTAATATTATAAAAGGTGTATTGAATAATATTTTAAAAGATTTAATATATGAATGGTATCTTTAATTTTAATATTCTAAAATAAAATTATATATTTTTCAAATTTGATGTGTCCCTCATGAGAAAAAAAAAATATTTTTTTTAACATTAGTCACTCTTAAGGAAAATAAAAAGAAATATTCATAAAAAAATTTACTCCTATATAAAATTTGTTAATCTTCTGTCAATTTTATCCAAAGTAAAATTAACTTAATGATTTCTATTTTCATTTATATATAACTTATTCGATTATATGAAAGAGTAACTTATTCATTTTAATATTAATTAATAAGAATTAATGAAAATAATTTGGTTGGAAATTGAGTTATGGGGAAAGTTCACGCATACTATCCTTTAATTAATAACATTGCAAATCAAAATCTTATATCCCTCCTACAACATTTGTTTTACATTTTTTCATTTCAATTTTTTTTAACATAACATATTTTGATGTAATTCTCGATCAACTCCATATAATTATTGATGACAAATAATTTCTATATCCGAGTTAATCATGTATACGTTTTATTTAATTGTATATGAATTCCTTTACATTTTAAGTAGACCAGAAATATAGAATAATATTAAAAGGTTCTTAATATTTTAAAAAGGTGTATTGATTAATATTTGAAAGATTTAATATATAATCAATATTTGTGATTTTAATGTTTTAAGATAAAATTATATATTATATATTTTTATATTTAACGTGTCCCTCTCGAAAAAAAATAGATTTTTTAGCATTGGCCACTCTTAAGTAAAATAGTAAAATAAAAAAGAAATATTCATAAAACTTTTGTCTTCTATAAAGATTTTGTTAATCTTTTGTCAATTTTATCCTAAGTAAAATTGGCTCAATGATTTCCCCTTTCATTTATATATAACTTATTCGATTATATGAAGGGTAACTTATTCATATCAATATTTTTTTACTCATATTCATATTTTAACACCCTCATTTTTATTGTGTCTACTTTCTTTTTATTAATAATTTAATATTAAAAAATTAAGACAGGATATTGAAATATTGATTCACACTATTGTGATCAAGATTTCATGTTCTAATTAATCGTGAATTTTAATGATTATTTCGGATCAAAGTCCGAGTAACTATTAAAATAACGATTAAGTACATAATTGTTTGTCTCTATGACAGATATGAGGAAAAGTCTCAAATGATTACAAAATAATTATTTGAACTTAGAATCATGTTTTATAGGTCTAAATAAGGTTAGAATATTTTTCTCAGAAAAATTATAACTTTCTGAGAAATTTATACAAAATACTCTAGACAGTCTGCTGATAAGTCAGCCAGTATAGGAATAATATTAGAACTTGATGAAACTGATAAAGTCAGTTTATTTTTGGGTTAAATACTTAAAAATATAATTTCCATAAAAAATTGAGAATTTATTGAGCTAAAATGAATTTAATATGAATTTTGACTCAAAAATACTTAAATAAATATTAAAATTTAGAAATTAATTATAAAAATTTAATTTTAATTCATGGTAATTAATAATAAATACAATTTAAGTCTCTTAAAAATTTTCAACTCAAAATAAATTTAATTGATCAAAAAGTTTAAAATTACGCATATAAACTTATGTCGACAATGTGTATAAACTACCGGGTATGAGTAGTGTGATCCAAATAAAATTTTTATCCGGACCAGGCTTTTTGCCAGCCCCATCACCCATACACACCACATGTGCCAAAAAAAATGATTTTTACATTAAAAAGCCTAAAAAGTAATATAAAATACTTCTACCACTTGTTCCTCGCTTCTCTCTCGACCCACTCCCTTTCTCTGAGTCTTCTTTCGGTCTCTCTCTTCTCTCACTCATCTGCTTCCTCTCAAACACCCAAAACCTCCATTAAAGCTAATTTCAAGCTTCCAAAGCTTCCTCCTTTCAACTCCAAGCATCATCAGGCTACAAAAACGTGAAGTCCTCTTGTTCCTCCTCCTCCTTGGTGAATCCGAACCCACTCTCTTGGTAAGGGGGGGAGTGAGGCTTTGATTCCCTTGTTGTTCATATATTTCCTTTGGGTTGTATTTCTTCCATTTCTTTGTAATTACTTCTGATTCTTGTTGATTAATTGTGTTTGTGTTTGGGGCTTGTAATTTTATTTCCCCCCTCCTCTGGATTTTGACTACTGTCACGTTAAAATATTCTATCCTAGGGGAGACTATGCCCAAATTTCCTCTTAAATCTTTCTATTTGCTTGATTGATGCTGATTCATGCTACTAATTACTTCCTTTCTTATTTTCCCTTTTGATTCTTGTCTAATTGCTGCTATACTTGAGCTTTTCTTGTATTTCTGAGCTGTTGTAAATTGTTCTGAACGCTCTTCTCTTTAAAGGAAACTCTGACCAAACTTTTTACTTTGATATGGTAAGGAGAAATTATGTGTTCTATTTTATATTTTGGATCCTCTATTAACTTAAGCTTTTATCATCTATTTTATACAAAGTTTGTTTTTGTGAAGCTAGTAGGCACAGGAATTACCCAAAGTCACCCCTTCCCTCTCTTTTTTGATTTCTGAACAACAATAAGTAGACAATTATATATATATATATATATATATATATATATATATATATATTAACTAAACTTGTTTTATACTATAAAAAATAAAGAATTTTGATGAAGATGGATGGTAGTGGTTCCGTCAAATAAGGAGAAGAAAAGGATGAGGATTTGTTTGCTTCTTCCCAATTCAAGATAAAGTTATTTTTTTTTTACTGAAAACAATAACAAAATAAAAGTGAACATTTTTTTTAACTCTAATTTTGGTGTGCGTATTCGGTTCCAGGCATTAAGGAGTAGTTTTGAAAAGTTGAAATCCTATTTTCTTGGCCTAATGGTTTTGGTTCTAGAGAATAAAAAGGGGATTAGAGTTTTAAATTTTATTTTAATATTATTAGATAATTATAGATTTCTTTAAAATTTAAATTATACTTTAGAACTTTCATTTCCCTAAGACCTTAATTAAGGTAAGTTTAATCAAGTTAAATGACAATGGAATAGCAAGAAAATAAACTTAATATATGGACCTTTGAACCTCTAACAGCCACGGTCTTGTGGCTAAATTTAACAAGACTCTAATGCACAAAATTTCTCAATCATTCCTTCACCAATTCTTTCAAAGTTTTACAAGAAGAATTTAAATCAATTCTTTCTTTCCCTTTTGGTCTCGGGTTTAGAAAGGAATAAAGGAACATTTGTTCAATTTTGTGCCATAGTCTGAACACTTAAATCTAACACTTAGAACTAAGTTTTAAAACAATGAGATCTTTTTAACCCACCAAGGGTCACGGCCTGGTAGCCCAGTTAGCAAGGCCTAACCTACAAAAATATTCACTATAGTTGCTTCAGTAGTATTTGTCAAAGTTTCAAGAAAATAGTTTCTTTTTAAATAAATCAAGTTTTTTGAAATTAATAGAAAATTTGGAATATGCTATGTGGTTGCAGTTGTATCTGAACTTCCACATCAGAAAAATGATTTTCTTACTGCTAGTTTTTAAACTTAGTCTATGGAAAATTCTAAGTATGCTTTGTGGTTGCAGTCCAATCTGATCTTCCACATCAGAAAGGAATTTTCCAATATTAAAATTTAATTATATAAGAAATACTTTATAACAAGTTAGAAGTTATCTCTTTTTAACAATTTAAGTTAAGGAATTAGGCAAAGGAAAAGATAAAACAAATAAATTTAACTTTAGATGTTTTTAATGAGAATTTAATAGAAGAAGAGAATTAGTTAAACATTAGTTAATTGTTAAATTAATGATTAGCAACATTAAAAATTAAGTATCTAATGTTTTGCTTTAAATGCTTTGTGGTATAACATAAATTTTTATATTAGATACTTAATATATGATAAGATACCTAGATGTGGTGAAATACATATGTGATATTATGAATTTGATGTGTTGACATAATTTGATAATTGGATTCTGTCAATATTATTCTTTGTCAATAAGACATAAGTGTTATTACCCTGTACTGATGCACAATGATTGAGACCAGTGATGTTAGATGTGATACAGTAAGTGGAGATGCATTGTTTGATTATACGCTAGTTATACTATTTATCTATCTGACGGACAGAAATGTCATTGGTGCTCAGTAATTGAGACCAAATGATGATGAGTAAAGTAAATTGTGAGTACTCTAGTGTGAGTAATTTTAAGAGAATAACATGCAGCGACATGTTGCCTATAGTGGAAGACACAACATGGCAAGCTGGGGAATGAACGACAGGGACTCACTTACGGAAGTCTTAGGGATATGGTGCTGAATGATGAAGTACCTAAAGGGCCAGGGCAGCACCCTATGTCGGGAACTTCATCTGACCAAGCTTGGCAATCCTGACTACTGCTTAGCATTCCATTGATTAGTGTGAGAGTACGCCCGAGTTATAGGACTGTGGATGTCCTGAATTGAGATATTTTGAGTTCATCTGAGGAAGATGAAGGTTTTGCCGTGGGTTGAGGCGTATGTACTCCCAATCACTTCCAATTGGGGAGTATGGATCCATACTACGTCTAGAGGATTGAGTTGTTAAGAGTTTGAGAGGTTATGACTAGAAAAACATTAGGTCCCCCACTATTATATAATTATTTAACTGATGGTAGTTATTATCGTTAATTATACATATATATATTAGAATCAAGTCTCACTCCTCTGCTTTTCTTTTCTTTGTATGTACTCGTTGGATGGATAAGCGAAGATGACAGTCATGCCTAGCGATCAAGACTCTTCGCCGGTGAAGATGGTTTAGAGGTTGTAGAGGACGATGTGAGGATGCCAACTTCGAAGGCCAGTTTTATTATTATGTTTGGGTCAGGGTAGAATTCATATACTGCTCTGACTAGGATAATTAATGTATGGGTTGGGATAGTTAACACATATTTCCTTGTATCTTCAATTTCTGTATTTATTTTGTATTAAGAACCGAGTTTATAATAAAAGAAGATCATGGTTCTTTATATAACTATTATAAATGTTCCTTTTAATCGTGAAAAATTTACCCTCAATTTTATAATAACTAAAACAAATAAAAATATTAGTGTGGTTTGTGTCTATCGGGTGTTACAAATATTAATAACAAGAATTAATGAAAATAATTAGTTGGAACTTAGGTAATGGGAAAGTTCACACACACTACACTTTAATTACATTTAAATCAAAATCTTAAATCTACCTACAACATTTATGTTTTTTTCCTTTCAAATTCCATTTTCAAATGTTTATTATGTTTATGTTTATGATTTGTTTTCATTTTCATGATATTCAACACAATAAAATTATATTATTATATAATTATATAATTTATTTTCTAAATAAAATTCAATTAACGTACTTGAACACATTAAACGAATTGACAATTTATTATTGAAAAAATTTAAAATTCATTTAATCATATATATTTATATATAATTTATAATTATATATAAATAATTACAAATTTATATCAATTAGTATAACAATCCACCCGTGGATGGCACGGGCATAGTTTTAAAACCCGGACCGACCCGGCCGGTCGGACCGGTCGGACCGGGAACCGGTGGTCAGACCGGGTCGAGTCGGTCATCGGACCGGTCATGCTATCGACCCGGTCAAACCCGGTGTGACCCGGTCAAACCCGGGGTTGACCCGGTGACCCGACCCGGTCATCGACCCGGTCGCCCTTTTTTTTTTTTAATTTTTTAATTTTTTTTAAAAAAAAATTAAAAAAAAATTTAATTTTTTTTTTAAATTTTAATTTTTTTTAAATTTCTTGAAACGACGTTATTTGGATAAAAAATCAAAAGAAAGAAAGGTTTTGTGACTGTGACCGTTTGTCAAAACATTGCTTGTTGTGTCGTGTTTGTGAGTCTGTGAATTTTCTTCTTCAAACTTCAAAGTGCACACACATAAATCCTAATACCATCATTTCAACCACATCGATCCACACCACATGATTCTATTTAATCCAACTTGAATGTTATTTTTAGTTAATTCTGTTTTTATTATTTATGAGTAGTGATTCTTAGGTAATTGATACTGTGATTCTATCACTGTGATTTTGTTTGAAGAAGTGATGGTACAGTTGATAGTGTGATTCTATTATTTTAAATTCTGTTTAAACTTTAAAAAAGTTTAATAAGTAATTTATAATGTGATTTTATTACTATGAATATCAATAGATTTGAACTTGAAAAATGAGCTTGTGGAATTATATTAATTTGTTATGTGATTTTTTTTTTTTACTTTTTTAAGACAGGTATAAAATTTTCAAATTTTTTAATACAGACCGGGTCATGCGGGTCAATTAGTGACCCACCGGTTCGATCACTGACCCAGTGACCCAGTGCCTTGACCGGGTCGGTCACCGGGTCGGTTTTTAAAACTATGGGCACGGGTCATCAAACTAGTACTATATACATTTGCAACTCACTTTCAGGGGAAACTTTTGCCATGTGTCATCTTTTGGTGCTTTTAGGGAAAATTTTGTCACATGTCATCTTCTGATACAATGCATGCATTTCAAATGATTCTTAAGGTCATACTAAAAAGGAAATGTTCATTTGAATTTTAAATCCAAACCAATCAGTATCAAATAATTGTTTTGTAAATCAATTTTAATTTATTGTCCCATAATTAAAATTATTTTACAGGGAAATAAAACAATTTCTCTTTTATAATGACACACTATCCACCTTCCCTTTTAAAAGGGTACACTCTCCACCTTTCCTCTTCGATCAAGAAGATTCGTCGTTGTTCAACAAATCCTATGCTGAGATGCTTGAGGAATTAGAAAAGGTTTTTTTTTATTGTTAATTTTTAATTGTTGTTTGTATATATATTACTTTTTTGAGTTATTTTTTGTAGAGTGATTCTGAATCCTATCGAAAATAGTTGTCTAATATGGTTGATAAAGAATGGCTCTTTAAGGTTGACTTCGAAAATTCCAAAATTCAAGATTCCAATTGTAAGAGGTGGAAGCAGTTGATTTGTCGGCGAATTTCGCTGAGTTTCATTATTTGAAGAGAAGTCTTTCTCAATAAGTATTGGATGAAAAACAATGAATAGAATGTGAAAAGGATGAAAAAGATTAACAGTGAAGAAAGATTAATTTCATATTTGTAATATATTTTGTTTATGATTTGGTGTGATTTTTATGAAAGTTTGTTTCCGATTTAGATTATTTGAAACAAACTTCCACACTTAAAATTATTATGAGCCGAATTTGAAATATGTTCGATTGCGCTTATTTTGTAGCCATTTTAAGTTCTCAATGTAATTACTTTGAGATTGTAATATTCATTTACATTGATTTAAGCACAATGATACATGCATTTGTTCTTTGATACAAAACAAAATAAACATTGGTGACTCAATCTCGAGAAAATTTAATAAGAGAAGGTTCATGTGATTGCTCCATATATCAATATTGTCTCCTAAAAAATGTGTGTATAAATAGACAAAATTATTATCTCACCTGTAAATATAACGAATATTATATTTTAAAAGTCTAATTAATTAGACAAAAAAAATATAAGTATATGATTTAAAAATAAATAGAATTTGCAATTGCAATTCTTCTTGCACATGATTTTATAAGAGTAATATGTCCGTATAAATATTAAGTGCAATTGCCCGTGCACAAAAAATTAATTAACTTATTAATATTTTTAAAAGATTTAAAATCTAGAACAAAATTATATTTTTAAATTTTAGCATTATCCTTTTTTAATATTTCTGAAACGTAATTATGTAATTAAAACATATAATTAAAATTATTTAATTAAAATTATATTTTTAAGGTTATAATTAACAAAAGCATATAATTAAAATTATAATTATTATTATTTGACGCTTATGTTTATTACTAATTTATTGTTTTGAAAAAAAATACCTGTAATATTTTTAAACAATTAAATACAAACCATTTTTCTTTAAAATCAAATTTAATGAGAATCAAACTATAAAATTAGTACGTACAATATAACTATGTAATGAGAATTTTAAAGTGCAGATTCTTATCAAATTTAATGAGAATTAATTTAATTTCTATCATAACTCGCACAATAAACACCCTAATGATATGATTTAAAGAGTTTGACTTTTTATTGTTTATTATTTATAGGGATACATAAAAATTATTTCTGATCAATAATTAAATGGCCCAAAACACCTGAGATTTTTAATATGTATTAATCGAAAGGATGTATGTAACTTTATTCTTTTCTTTCATGTTTTTCTTTCAGTTTAACTAAATTTTCTTCATATATTCAATTATATTCATATTCTTTTTATAATCATTTATCATTTATTTATTTATTATTTATTATTGATTATTGATTATTTATAACACGTGGATGCTATTGCTCCATGGCCCTTTTACAAAACTTACAAGGATGAAATTCCTACAAGAGTGTGGTTTGTTTATCCTATGAGTACTAAAATTGGTGTGATACTGTAAAAGTTTGACAATGAGGGCAATTTTGTTCATGGAATTTTAAATGTCCTTAACTTAAGCATTATAAATTGAAATATGGAGCTTGGGTTTATTTGTTTTACAAAGGTGGAAGAAATTTTAAATTGAAGGTGATGGATTTCAAATTTAAGGAGGCTATGGCTATTTACCCAAAAGATATTATAACATATCATTGTGTGATCAAGCACCTAAATGAAGACTTTCAAAGGGTCCATTGTCAACCTCTTCTCATGCAAAATGCAAAGGCTTCTATTAGGACATTTGAAATTCCTCTATCCAACAACCAAACAAAGACAAACAACATGGCAAGACATTTATGATTATTTAATTTAATTATATAATTATTTTTTGATGTTATAGTTTCTCCTAAACAAAATGTCTTGCCATTGAGTTCATACAGGGAAATACTCTGAAAAATTTGGAGATAGAGGATTAAGAGGGAAAAAGTTTACCTATGGAATAAGGAGAGGAAGAAGACTAGGAGAGACTCATCTTAAATTAGAATGGAAAAAGTTTTGTGTGCAGGGGAACCAACTCAATTCAAATTGATGTCATGAGCCATAATCCTTTGGAATTAAAAGTAAAAATCCTTTGTCTATGAGGAAATGTTGATCCACTTAATGTAGCTTCTGCTACATCGTTTTATTTATTAACCTTGGTTTCTGTTGATTGAAACAATTTTGGATTTGTTAAGTTTTTTAAATTTAGGAATAATTTATGTCTTCATGTTAATTTTTTTATTTTTAGTTTCCTAATTTTTAAATTGGGTGTACTTTTTTCTTTTACAAATTGCTTCATTGTTTATAATAGAATCTTATGGTTGTGCAATGTAATCTCGGTTTACACATCTTTCTTTATCCTTTTTGATTACTTCTCTAATGAAATAACCTTATCTTAAATTAAAATATATTTAAGATAGATTATAAACTAAAAAGTTTAGAATTATTAAATTATTCTCTAATGATATATTTATTAAACCATTACATTATTATATAATTATATATTATAATATTTCGTATATTACTTAAAATTTGCAAAATAAATTCTCAGCTTATCACGTTATTATATAAGTATATTATAATATTTTATATATTATTATATTATATATTTATATATTTTGCTAACACAACAATTTAGACCTTAGTAATAATTTATATCAAGATAAATTATATATCGTGTATTGAGCAATCCTATTTTGGACAATTATATTGGTTATCAATTTAAATAAATTTGAAATATAAATCAAATAAATGAGGAAATAATTTTAAAAATAAATTTTGGCTATTTAAAAATAATTTTATCTTATATATTTCAACATTTAATAAAAAAAAATGTTACCAATGAACAAAATAATCCACGTGCATGCAGGAACGGACGCACGTTAATGTGTGGGGGGGCCTTGACCCCCTGACTTTTTGTGATTAATTTTTTTTTGCAAGATAAATGATAGCTTTTAGCTAAACAACGACACAGTTAACACTTAGAAAAGCCATTCATGTTAAGCCAGCGAGAGCGTGCAGTATTATATACACGTTGCATCTGATTTAAGGCACCTGTAATGGTCAATTATGTACTTATTATGGGTTTTCTAATTACTGAACAATTGTGGAATGTAACTGCTTTTATAACAATTGTAGGATATTTTTCTAAAAATTTGATTAATGTAAATACCATTTTTATTACAAAATAATGAATTTTTTTTTGACATTAAATTACTGATAATTCAGTTTGTCTTATTACGATATTTTTTATATAAATATATTGTCTTATTACAATATTAGGAGAAAAAAGAAAAAAATCTTGACTTGAATATAAAAAAATAGCATATACAATTTGCATATTCTTCTTTAGTTACGATTATTTTCAATATATTAAAATAATGTTTGTTATGATGATTTTGTTAAGAAAAATATTTATTTTAATTTCTGTAAAAATATTTATTTTAAAAAACAAAATTGCTAAAAAAAAAATAGTGTATATTTAATTGTAGATTATTTTCTAATAACAAAAAAAATTATAAATAATTTTCATTATACATAGGAGATATATTTTGATATATTATTCATGTAATTAATGTTTTAAAATATATAATTACAAATATTATATATATTATTAGATGAACTTAAAATTTCCATACCAAAGATAAATTAGATGTACTTTAAGTTTTTGGCCCCCCCACCTATCGAGGTCTGGCTCTGCCCTTGCGTGCATGGCATAGGTCACCAAACTAGTTTAATACAAATGAATGTGATATATGACATTGTGCTTATATGTAATTTTTTAAATACGTGTTCTTAAATTTACATTGTTTTATTTATTCGCTTAATTTTGTTTCCAATATTTTTTACAGGATGTTAAATTAATAAACTCCATAAAAAATATTTCAATTGAACAATATGTGGGAGTTCTTTTAGTTAAAATTATTTTTCTTATTATTTTCATCTTATTTTTGTTATATAATTTTATTTTTCTATATATAGAAATTTTTTTACTTCAAGAAAGTGACATTATGAAATTTAAATTTATAATTGTATTATATTTTTCTTAAATAAGTTGTATTATAAAATAAACACATCTAATTATCCTTTATTATTTTTATTAATGAATAAGTTCTTCATTTTGAAAATTTGAATTAGTTTTAGATCTTTTTAAAGTAACATAACAAATTAACAACATACTTTTAGTCAACATTGTCAACATACTTTATACATACAAACAATTCATTCTGTCCTCAATAAAATCTGTGCATCGCACGAGTATTATCTACTAATATATTATTAAATAGGTTAGGCTTAAATACCTTTTTAGTCCTTACAATTTAGTATTTTTTTGCTTTTCGTCCTTGTAATTTTTTTTATTTTAGTCCTTACAAATTATATTTAATTTTTTTCGTCCTTAAAGCAGTTTAGATAGCGCTTTGAACAGTGAAAAAAGTGCAATCTAAACTGCTTTAAGGACGAAAAACAAAATAAACATAATTTGCAAATGACTAAAACAAAAAAAAAATTGCAAGGATGAAAAGTAAAAAAAACACTAAATTAAAAGGACTAAAAAGGTATTTAAACCTATTAAATATTCTAAAACATAGTTTTATTTAGATACACACATTTAAAATACTATAAATATTAGATTTACCTGTGCATCGCGTTAGTATAAAATCTAGTTACTTTCTATAATTGGCTTCTTATGTTTCTGGTTATTTAAATTTTGGTATTTTTTTCTTTAAATTCAAATTTATCTTTTTTCTCCATAAAAAAAATTCTCATAAAATTCTCATATTGATGGGATGTAATGTTTATTATTTTTATTAATGAGAAGAAATTAAAAAAGAATATTTTTGAAATTGAGAAATTAAAAAACACATTTTTTTCATTTACAAAAATAATTATAAATTCTTAAAGAGCTGTGGGATGCAGTGGATAACTAGTTTAATGATGAATTCTAGTGTGGAGACTAGCTTCAAATGGTCCACCAGTAGTGAAGTTTTAAAAAGGTCACTGTAACATAAAATAATATTAATCCATTTTTTATATCTTTTAAAAAGATACAAATTGACAGTTGTGCCCCCTATTAAAAATATATTCTCATGTCTCTTATTCATTATGTTTTCAGCCAAGAACAAAAACAAATTCTTCTGCTGAGATTGTAAACAACGCTATGACGCGCTCAACTCTTGTACTGGCGGCCTCAGCTGTTGCCGGATTCACAACTTTCATCTTTCATTGAGAGAAAACATGAAGCATATTTTAGCGTGTAACACTCCGATCATATTAAACAGTAAAATAAAATCCAACATAAATTCCATAACCCAATTGACGAAGAATCATAGTCATATTAAACAGTAAAATAAAATAATGTAACTGATGGGTGACACAACTCAACTCCGATCATCAAAACGGCGGCTCCAATTATGTTTCTCTGCCATTTTGGGACTCTAGATGCTGTAACACCCTTCTACCTCGAGATAGATATACTTATTAAGACTTTCTAATTATGTTTGCTATTGAATTTAATTTAAAGAATGTATTGACTTTTCAAAAACTTATCCCGCGATAAAAGAGCATTACATATCGTATCTCGTAAACATAAAGAAAACAACTCAATAAATAACATAATTCAAAGTTAAACAATTCTTGGCACTCCAAAAGGCCACACAAACCATGTTAAATAAAATATGAAGGAAACTACTCATGAATTGAAAACTTAGATGAAAGACTAAAACCCATGCCCCAATGTTACATTGTCTGAGGGTACCCCCTAACCATAAAATAAAATAAAAAAAAGATAATAAAGTGGAGGCCTAAGCCTTCCCTCCAACACCATCATCATAACCTTGTAGAGACTCACCTGCAAGGGTGGCATTCAGCCCAAACACAAACAAGACAAATAGACGGGGAGTGAGATACATCTCACAATACATTTGAAGCTTAAGGAAGTTTCATAAAGAGATAAGATGCATTTATAAACAATTATGTTCCGCAAACATGCCACATCCAAATCAAAAGTTCCATAAGCATAGACACACGTGAAATGCGATGCAGAATAGACTTATATGCATGTGGTACCATTTTCGAAAACACTGTGAATGTAGCCCGAGAGCCCATGTAGTCGGCGGATTGCCACACCATGGGCAATCCGATACTATCACTCTCACCGAGATGACACCGCCGGCGGCACATTAGGGCATTCCGACATTGCAAGGATACTTGATCCAACCCATAGGATCAACATGAGTTGGAAGGAGATTCTAAACCATTGCACCCCCAAGGTCAGAGTCATACGTCAACTCATTCATGACCTCCCTGGTTGGGTTCATAACGTCCTTCACTTAAAAACATGTATGCACAACATGATGCATGGTTCACAAACAATATGCACATGGTTTACTTTCAAAATTCCTTGGAGATTCCTATCCCACGGGGACTAGGTTCTCCTAACATTTTTGCAACATATACACATACCATGGCACATTGCATTCACATCTCATACACAAGATATCACATGTCATGGCAAGTCAATTTCATAACACCAATTCCCACGATTACACTCTTAGCATTTTATCATTCCATAAACAACAACTAGGAAACAATCCCATGTCAAGAATCCTTGTACATATATAAATATATAACTAACACATGCATAAAATCATACCTTAATATTTTCAAACTCCAACATAATAATAATTTTAATAATTTTTAGAATCATGCCATAGCAATACTATATCATCATAAACATCAATTGATAATAATATAAATAAATAAACATATTTGCATATAAATATAATATATATACCTATAATTATAATACGTAATATATATATATAGGCGCAAGAAACCAACACGATGACCTATAATTCACGAATCAAATATAAATGTATATGTAGTCAATTCACATAATATATATTATATATATATGAAATTGGAATCTTATCTATATGCAGCATATCGGATAGCAATTTATTCGGATTTCAATTTTATGTATATTCATATATTTATATACGATGATCAACGTGAAGGAATGCAATGTAATCGGGTTCGATAAGGCACAAGGAGTTCTTGATTCGAAGAAAAGATAAATCAAGAAAAGATATAGCAATTGAAATGATCGAATCCAATTCGCAGTGTAATTTCGCAAATCAAAATTTACATTGTCATTGCATTTCGTAAAATTCTCTGAGACGGAAATTGTCACAGTGAATAAAATATGTATAATTAAAAATAATTTATCAAAATCCCTAAATGGCATAGCAAAGGGAAAAACACCAAATTACAAATAAACACTCATGTAATTAAATCACAACAACAATTTAATAAACGAGCTTCGAGGTATTCACAACCCGTCCAATTGAATTTAAACAAGCGATGAACAAACCTAGGATCATACAATCTATCCATGGCTCATTGCCACTCATACAATAGAAGAAAAGAGAGAACCCATTCCCCTTTACCTGATTCCCCAAAAGCAAGGAACGAACGGCGTCAGCGTTTCCCACTTCTCTCACTCCTCAACACGTAACTCTGACGGCACGGAAAGTTTCAAGAAGGCAAACAGTGGGAATGAAAGGAAGAGTTAGGTTTTTAAAGGAAACCTAGGTTAACTTTCTATCATAAAAGTTGGGCTCATGGAGACTAAAACCCGACATAAGAGTCAAAAGTTTTTAACGCATTTTGATTGTAAAATCTATTTTATTTTTTATTTTTTTTAAATCTTATTTTCTTCACTTCTAAGCTCAAAACATATTCTCAATTATTTATTTTCATTAAAAACACGAATTAGAATATTTAATAATTACTAATATTTTATATAATTAGAAAATAAAAGTCGGGGTGTTACAGATGCCATAATGATAACATTCCATAATGAAACCCCAAAGCCAACAAACATGAATTCCAATAAAAAAAAAGGGAAAAATTTTAGTAAAGGAAAAATAACTTTGCCATTGTTCTCCATCAACGTATCCCTCCAACATTCTTTTTTTTTTTCTTCTCTTTCCCCCTCATATGTGCATCACTGCTGGAAACCCCTCTTCTCCCTTCTGTTTTCTTTTTCTTCTTTTAGGAAGGCGAAGGGTTTTTGTAGGCGAGGATGTTTTCTATATTGAGGGGCGAGAGGGAGAGGAGGGTGGTGTTGTCAGGATGTATCGGGATGGAGTTGAGGATGAGCGGTCGTGGTTGTTGTCGTCGGAGAGGAAATCGTCGTCAGGGGTTTCGACACGGGTGAGGTGAAAGACGGAGTGGTGGTGATAGTGGAGGGCATGGTCGTGGTAGTGGTGGGTCGCCTAAAGCGGGAGAGGAGAGGGTGGTGGTGGAGTGGATCATGAAAGAGAGAGGGAGAAATCAGAAAGCATCTCTTCTTAGGGTCAATAACGTCAATTCCTTCATTTTATTATTTTATAATATCATATCATATAACACAAAACGGTTAGCATCTAACCAGTATTGAATCTATTACCGTTCGCTTTAAAAAATATATATCCAATGGCTATTAACCAAAACGCCCACCCAAGAACCACATTTCTCACACTTCAAAACATCCTTTTTATGGTGGTTCACGAGTGAATCATTTATTTGCTGGTTCACCCTAGAATTTGCATAGTTTAAAGACAATATTGAACATAGCCTATATAAAGTGGGGCGGCGTCTACAGTGCACCTATAAGGGAAATGATTCACCCGTGAACCAATGTAATTTTCGTCTTTCAACATGTGTTGCACGGGTGAGGGTGTATGTGTTGACCGTTGGATTATTATTTTAAAAATTGACCGGTTTAGATTTAAAGTTAGTGAAGGATATATTTAAAAATGGTTTATGAGAAAATGACAAATGTAACCTTGTTACTGTTATGATTTTTTAAATATATTAAAAATAAAGTGATAGTCATTTAAAATATTCAGAAGACGATTTTGACCCTTATGCTTCTGAATACCAAGACGTTGTTTGTTGTGGTTTTTGTTTCCGACGAAGGGTCCGTCATTAGGGCCAAATGGTTGAAGAGAAAGGAAGGGAAGTACGGTGTAGGAAAAAGTATAGGAGTAATTTTCTTATGAATCGTATTTTGTCTTTTGTTACAACCCGACCCGCGTTATCGTTGCAATCTGAATGTAAAACCTCTGCAACTTCGCAGAGTGTGCGTCTCCGTTGAGCGGGAGTCCAAAACCCTCAGGTAAGTGCGTACGTGGTCTAACGATTTTTAATTGAAAATAAAATTGGAAATCAACAAGAAATCATTTCTTCTGTAATTTTTGTGATCTAAAGCATTTTGTTCTATGTTAAAAATGGCAGAAAAAGGTTAGGTCTTCATATGGATTGTAACAAGGTCAGTCTCAAGGTAGAAGATGACCAAAAATGTAGGAATCCTTATTGTTAATATACAAAAATGATACTAAAAGATTACATAGATATCTGTATGGTATAGTGGGTTCAACTCTACTCAGTGATTGGTTTTTATTTTTTTAAGTTTATTTATTTGGGTTAAAAAAAAAGCAACAACCACCTAGGATTCGAACCACCCTACATGGATTAATCGCATGTGAATCTCCCACCAAGCCAACATTAACATAATGAATTAATAAGACAATTATATATATATATATATATATATATATATATATATATATTATATGCTTAATTGTATTTTAAATACTATTTTTATCTATTTTTACACTTAAATTTTTTTATACATTATTATATCCACTTTTTGATTCATTATTACATAAATATTGCACTTAAATATAATTATAAATTATTTGGCAATTTTTAAAATCTTTAGAAAATTTCAATAAAATGATTTTTAATAAACTTAATGAATTTTTAAATTTTTAAAATAATTTTTTAATATATATGTTGTTCTAATTTAATTTATATTATTAAACATAGATTATTATAATTTACCTAATAATTGATTAAAATGTGTTTGAGGATGTCAATTGTTATTCTTATGTCTTATTCCTATGCATACAAATATGAGATCGTTTATAAAATAATCTAAATGGGTCTAGGTCAGTTGGTTGAGCATTGTGCATATTTGTTGTAAATGTCTTGGTATCGAAGTTTGATTTCTCCCTTTAAATAAACAAACTTTGATTAATAATATCATAGTTGTTAAAAAAATGAGATTTGACAATTTATATTAAATTAAATATTCAATATTTTTTTTATTGTCTAAAATCTTATAATTTTTTTACCACGACTATGTACTTAAGGAGTATGTCGATAGTGAGTATGGATATATAGGTAATAGGTAGATATGAGGATGAAGATTAAAATTGTTACCTACAGGTACGAGTATACTAACCTTATTAGTATGCTATTGGTAGAGGTAGATGTGAAGATTCTCTGGCTTAGGTCGAAGTCAAAATATTCTAGCAGAGGCAAAAGTCAAATTACTTTGGTTGAGACCGAGTTAAGAATACTCCAATTAAGGTTGGCATTGAGGTAAAAATACTCTAATTGAGGTAAAGGTGAAGATAATTCGACTTAAGTTGAGGTAAAATTACTCTAGCCAAGTCAAAGGTCAAATTAAGATTAAGTTGAAGATACTTTGGCTAAGGTTAAGAGCGAGTTGAAGATACTCTGCCCAAAGCAGAGATAAAGATACTTTGGTTTGGGCCAAGGTCAAATTACTTTGGCCTAAACACACGGGAAGATACTTTGGTCAAGGCAAAGGCAAATATACTTTGACTGCGGTCAAGTTGATGATGTTATCCAAATACTTGGCTCCTTATTAAGAATTAATTAATGATAAATTATTAACATAATTTTAATAAATTAATAGGTTTTTTTTTCCTGAATTAACCCCTTCCTCTGTTGACATTCCTTTACTGACTGCTTATTGTGCTTGCATTTGCAACTTCTTCTTCTAATTTAATTTTTTTGTTTTGTTTAATATCGTTGGAGATTAATAGGTTTTTTCTGAATTAATCCCTTCCTATATCTCCACCTGGCTGACTGGTTATCGTGCTTGCCTTGCAGAATGGAAGATATTTTGCCATATCTAATGCTGGATAAGTCTAAGCCTATGTCTTGGCCGGACGTGGCATGGGAGACACTCGACAATATGCTAGGTGACTCATTAGATTCGGGCAATTCCGAGGACTTGCTCAACGTCATTGATGATCTCAGATACACTCTAGATTTTCCTTACGACCTTAAATCTGACACCTCTTTATCTGATTCTGATCGTAGTGGGTTTGCCTTATTCTTTGACCAGGTAGGTTAAGTCCTCCCTCAGTTGAGTACTGGTGATTCATTGCTGAAATCATAACATAACATGATGCCTTGTCTTGTTTTAGTGGATGTCTAAAAAGGAATCTAGCAACTGGTTTAATGTTGTGATTCCGAAATTGGCAAAATTGCTCTTGAAATTGCCCTCTTTGTTGGAAGCACACTATCAAAATCCTAATATGGATATAGGAGCCACCACTGCTCTACGCATATTGCAACCACAGGAATCAGGGGTAGTGTTCCTTAGCCAGGTTAGTTAGTTAGTTAGTTAGTTTCTTATTACGCTTGTCTACCTTTTCCTGGTTTCAAAATCAAATTCCAATTCCAATTGTAGGACACATGATTGTGATTTGTGACATGCATGCTGAAGATCGTTATATCTACTTTTTCCTCTTATATTCTTTTTCTTAGAGTCTTCTAATGGCTTCAAAATCAAATTCCAATTTCAATTGAAGGATATAATATTTCTGATTTGTGACATGCATGCTTAAGATTGTTATTGTTAACATTTGCAACTTTACCTTTTCAGGAGTTGATTGCTGCTCTTCTTGCGTGCTCATTATTTTGTCTGGTCCCAGACAATGACAGATCTAAGAAAAATCTTCCAATGATCAACTTCAATCAATTGGTTGCGTAAGGAATCTTTTGCTATATATTTTTCGTTATTCACATGCTCAGTTGCTTGATTTAGTCTTAAAAATTTGATCATTTTTTTAGTAGTGTCAACATGCTGCAGCACTTCATATATCTTAGATACATGTTTGTGTGTGAGAGTTACTTAATGGGAGTGAGATAGAGATAGAACTGATATTTGTCTACTCTATATTGCTGTTATATTTTATATGTTGTATTTCCGCCCCCTGAAATCCAAGAATTTTCTGCATTTTCAGGGCTCTGTATGATGCTTCTCAAAATAAAAGAAAAATTCTAAATAAGATTTGGTGCATCATTGCCTATTTTGACAAGATAAATTTTGATAAGCCTAAGGGCATTGTCTCATTTGAGCGAAGAGCACTTTCCAAAATTCCTGATGCTGAATTTTGGAGCAAATCTACTAATCTTCTATGTGAATTTAAGGTAATTGAAGGAAATTTATTTTCAATTGTCAGCGAATCTAATTTCTTTTAGTTTTTTTTTTAAAATGATTCATTTGGTTTGTAATAGTTAATACTTTGGTATTTTAATTTTAATAGGTTGACACTTCAGGGCTCATAGAAGATCATTCGAGCAAAGCTGTCGAAGTATATTTTGTAGGTAAAAATCTTTGGGAAAATGCTGCTCTTGGCATGGGAATTTCACAGGTAAAATATATTTTTTATTTCCACATATAACCTTCATAGTTAGTTTTTGGCAATTATGATGGCTTTTATACTGTAATTCCTGATATAAGTATATGCATGCAGTCTTGTGTACATGTTGTATTTAGCACCTTCAATCATTTTGTAGATTTTTGTAAGTTGAGATATTCTTTTTGGCAGTTGAACATTTTGTTTTAGCCTATTGATGTTTAATAAATTTGCTTGTAAACATCTGATATAGGAGGAAATCCGCTTCATGCTCAGTCCAGAATTGATTGCTGGCATGCTTTTCTTGCCAGCCATGGAAGATAATGAGGCTATAGAAATTGTTGGTGTGGAAAGGTTCTCAACTTATGAAGGGTTAGTGTTACTTGATGGAAATAAACTTGAACAAGAAATGAATATTGTTGATGCCTTGCCTTTTCCATTTATATTTGAAGATGGAGGAAGAAAAACATGTTTATTGATTGTTATGCTTAGCATAGTGATTTTTCTCTTTTGTTTTGTCTGTGTATGTTGGCCAATAGTTTGCTGTAGCTTGAACCATTTAAGTTCTGTGTCTATTTTTCTTACTTTTTGTTTCCACACCTGGTTACGACAGTTTTTTAAACTAAAGTTTATGTCCTCCCAAGTATATAAAGATTGAACATTTTACTGTTTTTTGTGATGATGATATACATTATGCATATGATAGGGTGAACTAAATTGAAAAATACTCATTGTGATGTGATGTCACTTTATATGTTTTTCAGCTCAGTGTTACTATTATTGCTAGGTGCTTCCTTCATAACTCAATGGTGATAATATTTCCTGATTTCTTTAGGTACCGATCATCATTTCGATTTGCTAAACCTTATGTGGATGAAACTGGCCGAGACAATATTGGAAGACTGAAAACCAGGATTGTTGCAGTTAATGAATTATGTACCCCAAAGAATGGCGAATACACGGAAGATATTTATCTCCGGTATTTTAATCTTGGTTTATCTGGCTACATTTTAGGATGCAGAGTCACTTATATATGGGAATAGGAGAATACACAAGGATAAAATTTATGTTCTAAAATTCATTGTTTGATGCTTGAACTTTGAAATTTGTAATTGTTTATAAAAGGTGTGTTTTATACGCATGGATTCCCTGCAAGGTGGAAACTCATTCCAGAGTTGCCTTTAGTTTCTTTTTTCTCAATCCTTTGCACATAATAGCTATATCTGCTTTACTACACATAATAGCTTTCTGTTTCTTATTTCTTCTTTCATATAAAGCAAAGCTTTCTTTATGTTTAACAATTTACACTCTAGGTATTTAACGATGTTCAAGGCGGTTATATAGAACAAATTCTGAACTTAGCTTGTTCGCTCCTGCAGTGAGGTCAATAAGGCATTCTGTGGTTTCCAATGCAAACATCAGTCCGATAATATCGGGGTTGCAACTGGAGACTGGGAATGTGATTCCTCTGGAAAAGATCCTGAAATGAAGGCCATAATTAAGTTGCTTGCAGCTTCTCAGGTAATTTTATATTTTTAGCTACCAACATATGAGTATGTGGCAGTTATCATTGTGTATTTATCTGAATAAATTAGAAATGCTTATGTTTACCCTTACACTAAGGAACCAACTTATTTCCCATCACATTTGCAGTCTTTTCAATGAGTTGAAATATTTTTTTCAATTTTTAAAACCAAGAAAACAAAACATCAGGTTTTGGTTTTCTATTTCCAGTATTCTACTACTCATTCTTTTTTTGACACTTTCACATCTTTCCTCACTTCTATTTTCTACAAATCAGTTTTTGAAAAAAAAAAAAAACCTAAAAAAAAAAAATATCAAACACACCCTTATTGTTTTCCAAAACTGTTTTAGGAAGTCTGTCTTGTCAAACAAGTTTTATTGTGCTTTTGATACGAGACAAAAGCAAACTTGTATTTGTTGAACACAGCAACTGTGTTACTATTCTCTGTAATACTGCTTACCTTTGACTTATTGTGCTTGGTGACCTTACAGGCTCGAAGACCTTTCATAGCATATTGCACATTTGGCTTGGAGGCATTCCATAACCTAGGCGAGGTAATTTGATCTCCTTCGTATTGACAGAATCTCAACCCATGATAGATGGCATTCCGGATAGGCATCTGCATTGGAAAGTCATTTGTCTTTCTTATTTCACATTTGAATATGGATCATACTATTCAATGTGATATTTACATTCAGCATTTCAGATTAAAGTGGCATCAACAGGATTGACTGAGCAGGGCTTAGATTTCAAACATTAATTTAAGTTCTCATTTTGCTTTATGGTTTGTTGTACGAACAAATGTCCCATTTTCTGCGTTACTTCCTTCCTAACTCATTTCATTGTAATTAGTTGTAATGCTGTGTCTGGTGAATCAATTATCTTCATTTAGCTTAGCCACTCAACTGGGACTTATCTTTCTCTGAAGATTTCTAACTGTTGTGGCAGGTTGCTTGTTGGATTTCGTCGCAGAGATGGACAGTTGGGGACCTATGGAACAAGCTAATTGAGTACTCGACAAATGGATCACCAGGAGGAACTAATGTCGGCTTCTTCCAATGGCTCCAGCAGGGACAGGGTCTTAGGAGGGAGATGAGTCAAAACAATTTTTAATTTCTCTTAATTTTAAAACTAAAACTTCGTAAAATACTTTGTCTCCATTTTCAATTACTTAAAATTTAGAAGACATTTTCTTTGAAAATGTTTATCAAAATGGGCCCAAATTAGAAAATAAAAAATTGTTGTTTTCGGTGTTTCTGAAAATGTGGTGGCATACTTGTAATAATGTTGAAATTACCCGCACCCTTCTGTTTCGCTTCCAGCAATGGAACGTGCCCTTTCGCAGAAGCCATTCGCTCCATTTGCTCTTCGAAACTGTTAACCTATGGATCGGTAACTACACTCCCAAACCTCGTTCCACAAGGATCACTGCAGCAATCTCTACACTTTTGTCACTAGGAAGAAGCACTTCCCATTGCTGCAAACCCTCCAATGTTCTCTCCAATATTCATTCAATTGGGATTCAATGCAAAAATTATTTTAACAAAATCCATGATAAAAGAGTTACATAACCATATTAGATCTAAAATAGAACTTTTCCTCTCCTCTCCACTCACGTAGAACCATTCCAACACTGTCAATGTTGCAAAAACTAGAGCTGTCAATTTGGACTCGGCCCGATGGGCCAGCCTAGCCAGCCCGCAAATAAGGTCAGACTGGGCTTTAAAAAAGAAAGCCTAAATAGAATCGGGCCTTTTTGGTCTGGCCTGCTTAGCCTGATGGGCCAAATGGCCTTAGGCCGGGCTGGCCTGAAGACTGGTATAATAAAAATTTTAAATAAAAAAATATATGTTGCATATAGTATTAAATAAAAAAATAAAAAAAAATATAGGTTTCATAACTGGTACGCTAGCTAAGTTGCCTAGTGGAGGGATTTTATTAGTGTTGAAAATCAGAATATTATATTCTGATTCTATTAATAATAACGGTTTTCAGTTCATTATACCTCTGTTTTCTCCTATTTTAACATGGTATCAGAGCCTGACAGAGGAAATAACAAAAACCGTGCCCCATCGGGGACCTACTATCCCCGGTGGACCTCTCTGCTCGTCCTTCTTTCGACGACCTGTTTTCGCTTTCCGGAGACATTTTCCCCCTTTTTATCAGGCGCATTTTTCGGCAACCGTCACCGTCCGCTGCCGGAGCTTCGGCGACCTTTCTGGCCGGTGACCCCACCACTAGCATCGCCGTCCACCGATCTACGCAACGGTGGTGACGGTGGCCTCATCGGAGATCCGACACTCCCTCACACGCACTTCCTTTGTGTGCCAAACACCATTTGAGCACCCAACTGTTACAGCGCGCGATGGCGCGTGAAGGTGCCATTCAGGCTGCAACATCACCAGCTTGGTCGCCCCTTCATTGCACCCTTAACCCTGCAGTTTCGCCTCCATCAGAGTTGTTTTGCGTGCCCAGCTCTTTAGCCTAGGTTTTGCGTACGTGTTTCTTTTGCAGTTGCTGTTTGCTCACGTACGGTTTCTTTCCCTTGATGGCTTCAAAATCCTAGCGCCACTGTTGCAGTTGCACGTGTTTTGCTCATTTTGTTTTAGCCCGTTATGACCCTCAGGCAAATCTTGCTATTGATGAAGATTCTCTTCTTTTTTTTTTTCAAGTTTTAAATATTTTTGGGTCTTCACTAATATTGGTTTGAAGCTTCTAAATGTTGGTTTTAAGAAAGTCGGAACTTGCTTTGCTTGCCATGAATTTTCTTAGGCTGATGGGTATTCCAGCTCTCTGGCAATGTTATCTTTCTAGCAATATTCCCCGACTTCACCAAGATCCTAGAGTTGTCTTCAAAATATTGTTTTTAGTGGAGCTTAATTTTTATGTTTTTGTTGGGAATAAATTTTCTTGTAACAAGTTGAGAGCTTAGTAAGCTTCAGCTTGAGGGGGAGTGTTGAAAATCAGAATATTATATTCTGATTCTATTAATAATAACGGTTTTCAGTCCATTATACCTCTGTTTTCTCCTATTTTAACAATTAGTTTTTGGTTAATTTGCCATACTACATGCTATGGCTTTACTTTGTACTTTGTAGTGTAGTTTTTAATAAATTGTTCCTTTGCTGTAAAAAAAAAGGGTAGTGTAGCTACTAAAGCTAGCATCACGTAATTTAAGTGGTAGATGTTGGAATTTTAATTAAACAAAATACCAAATAAGCACCAATACACATTACGTCATATTATCAAGAAGTTTTAAGGAATACCTGAATCCATACAGCTTGATCAACACGTAGCGAAATCTAACAGCAGTCACGAACAATTGGTTTAATGACATTCCTCAACCAAATCACCTTCTTCCTTATGGGACCTTCGTTTTCTCTTCTAATGGGGAGAGGAGAAACTGTTTCTTGATTTGGTATGTCGGGGACCATAACCATGCCTTAGATTTTAACCTATTAGGATTCTCATTATTCCCTAATGGGCCAAACTGGTTTCGCTCATTAAGCCCATATCAGCTTTTTGTTGCAGTCTAATGGGCTCACTAAATTAGATCACTTTATATTGAGCCCATCTAAATGTAAATAACTAATATAAATGTTATAATATAATATGTAGCCCACATTAATTAATTAGGAATTATAAAATTCCTAACAATCTCCCACTTGGGCTTCATATTAACCTTAGACATTTGTATCACAGAATTCTTTAGGCATGCAACCGTACATTATTTGCTTTTAGACTCCCTTTATACAATCTAGTCCATCTCATATAGAAACATGAAACCACTGTAGTTTTCATCACAATCCAACGTGACTAATTCACAATGATCACCACTGTTACTCATACTCAATGACATAGATCAAATATGGATGAGCAGCATGGAAATTATACGTGATGTGATCTTAATCATGTTTATTTCCAACTAGTCCAAATTTTATTCTTTATAGAGATCAATCCAAAACCAATACCAATATCGCACACAAAACTAACTCAAAATATAATGATAAACATCAACTTTATTTCTGCAGAAAATCCAAACAATACAAATATATAAAAAACATAAGATATATAACATAAACTGGACTCCCACTAAACTAAGGTACTATTAGGAACTAGACCTATATGAGCAGTGTGCTCATGAAAAACTCTAGGTACCAAACCTTTAGTAAGTGGGTTAGCTAGCATGGAATCAGTACCTATATGCTCTATGGAAATCTGCCTATCCTGAACTCTTTCCTTAACAACCAAAAACTTGATGTCAATGAATTTTGACTTGGTTGTACTCCTGTTGTTGTTGGAGTAAAGAACTGTTGAGTTATTATCACAGTAAATTTTCAATGGTCTTTCAATGCCATCAACCACACGCAAACTAGTGACATAGTTTCGCAGCCATATCCCGTGATTAGATGCCTCAAAATAAGCAATGAACTCTGCAGCCATGGTTGGAGAAGTTATAAGAGTCTGTTAAGCAGACTTCCAAGAGATAGCCCATCTAGCCAACATATATATATGTATCTAGATGTGGAGCATTTGCTGTATTAACATCCAGCAAAATCAGAGTCTGAATATCTGATGATCTCTAAATTGTCAGACATATAATAAGTGAGCAAGTACCTTTTTGTTCTCTTCAAGTAACGCATCACGCGTTTCGCTACCTTCCAATGTTGCAATCCAGGATTACTCAAGTATCTGCCTAGAACTCCTACAACAAATGCTATGTCAGGACGAGTGCAAACTTGAGCGTACATTAGACTTCCTACTGTTGACGCATAGGGAATCTTCTGCATATCAATTCTTTCAAGGTCATTATTGGGGCATTGTTTGAGACTGAATTTGTCTCCTTTAGCTATTGGGGGTATCTCCTGGTTTACTATCTTTCATGTTGGATCTATCAAGTACCTTATCGATATAGCTCTCTTGTGACAACCTTAGGATACCTTGAGAGCGATCTCTTAGTATCTTAATACCTAACACAAAAGAAGCTTCCCCAAGATCTTTCATTTCGAAATTTTTCGTTAGAAATCTCTTGGTCTCTTGCAAGAAGCCTACATCACTGCTAGCAAGTAGTATATCATTGACATATAACTCCAAGAATATGTATTTATTCCCACTGAACTTATGATATATATAGTCATCAACTACATTTGCCTTGAAACCATATGAGGTAATGACATGATGGAACTTGTAGTACCATTGATGGGAAGCTTGTTTGAGACCATAGATGGATTTCTTTAGTTTTCATACCATGGACTTTGAGTCACCTAACATAGTTTTTTGGTTGCACCATATAAATCGTTTCTTCAATGTCACCATTTAGAAACATAGTCTTGACATCCATCTGATGTAGCTCTAAGTCAAAATGAGCTACTAGTGCCATTATTGTTCTAAAAGAATCCTTTGAAGATACTGGAGAATAGGTTTCTTTATAGTCAATGCCTTCCTTATGAGTAAAGCCTTTAGCAACTAGACGAGCCTTATATCTCTCGATATTACCCTTTGAATCCTTCTTGGTTTTAAAAATCCATTTACAACCAATAGGTTTCACACCTTCAGGAAATTCGACGAGATCCCAAACGTCACATTGTCTTGTATAGACTTCATCTCATCCTTCATGGCACCAATCCATTTTTGAGAGTTAGAACTACGCATGGCTTGATAGAAATTGATTGGATCATCCTCTGTTAAACCAACGCCATCTTCATGTTCTTAGAGAAAGATAATATAATCACTTGGGATTGCACTTCTCCTCTCTCTAATGGATCTCCTTAATGACACTTCTTGAGGTTATTGAGGTTGCTCTAAAGGTATTTGAGGGAGAACCTCATTGTTGTCTTTTTCTGGAACAATGTCAATAGTTTGAATATTGTTTTCTGTTACTGGAGTTGTGTCTTGAACAGTAATAGGTACGAGGACTAAATCACTGTCAATAACAAGTTCTTCCTCAAAAACAACATTCCTTGTGTTCTCTTCCTTCCCAAACTCAACTTCCTCAAGAAATCTCACATTTCCAACATAGCCCCGAGAGCGTTCAGCATAGCTAACAAAATAGTAGCCAATCTTTCTTGAATCCAACTTTCTTTCATAATGCCCATAAGGTTGTGCCTCAGCTGGACAACCCCAAATGTGCAAGTGTTTAATGCTTGGCTTTTTGCCAGTCCAAAGTTCATAAGGGGTTTTGTTAACTGCTTTACTTAGCACATTATTAAGGATGTAAAATGTGGTCTTTAAGGCTTCTCCCCAAAGTGACTCTGGCAAAGAAGAATGATTAATCATACTCTTCACCATATCCTTAAGAGTTCGGTTTCTTCATTCTACTACACCATTTATGCTAGGTTTACCCGGCATAGTGTATTGCGAAACAATTCCACACTCTTTGAGGAAAAGCGCAAAAGGTCCTGGACGTTGTTCTCCTGATCCGTCATATCTACGATAATACTCACCACCACGGTTAGATTTAACAGCTTTAATTTTCTTCCCAAGTTGAAGTTCAACTTCAGCCTTGAAAGTCTTAAAAACGTCCAGGGATTGGGACTTCTCATCTATCAAATATAGGTAACTGTATCTAGAGTAGTCATCTATGAATGTAATGAAATATCGTTGTCCATTCCAAGAAGTTGTAGGGAAAGGACCACAAATGTCTATATGTACTAGTTCTAAGACGTCCTTAGCTCTTTCGGCACCTAATTTCCTTATGTTTGTTCGTTTTTCCTTTATGCATTCAACACAAACCTTAAAGTCTGATAAATCCAAGGGTTCAAGAATTTCATCCGACACAAGTCTTTGAATTCTATGTTTAGAGATATGGCCTAAACGCTTGTGCCATAAGGTGACTGAATTCTCATTTAATTTTCGTTTTGTACCATGTGAACTTGTTTGAAGTATTTCATTATAGGAACTAACAACATCAAGCACGTAAAGATTATCAATTAAAGAACCAGAACCAGCGATATTTGAATTTTGATATAGACTAACTTTATTATTTCCAAATGAACAAGAAAATTTAAATTTGTTCAAACTAGAAATAGAAATCAAGTTTCATCTAAAAGACGGTACAACAAGTCTCAAATAAAATCCAATTTCAACTGTAATCTAAAAGTTCCAATATCCTCTATCTTGCCATCGCCCACAAAAATGAATCTTTCATGATCACTTGGCGTTTGGCTCCATAGGCAACCTGCATAGTTATACTTATGTGAGTAGTAGCACCAGAATTCACCCACCAAGTATCCTAAGGTACAAAAGCCAAATTAACTTCAGAACAAACTAGAGTAACAAATTTACCTTTCTTTACATGTCATGCGGCATACTTGGGACACTTTTTCTTCATGTGTCCCGACTTCTTGCAGAAGTAGTAGGTAAATTCCTCATCCTTCTTTTGTATCTTTTGCTGAGAAGACCCTTCCACAACACCCATAATCTTCTTCCTTTTCTTATTCTGAGAGGTCGGAGTCAGGTGAGTGTAACACTGTGATTTTTCGTAACGTATATTAAGTGCTTGATATACCGTAAAAGGAAATTAAATTTAAATTTATGATAATTATAAAAGAATTAATAAATAGATTTATTTTGTTATGTGCCATAGTGTTATTGTTAGATTTTCATGTATGGTTGGACTTAGAGTGTAAGGTTGTTGTTGGATTTTTATGTGAATTCCTTGAGTTGTAGAAAAAATAATAATAATAAGAGAAGGGGGTGTCCTTAGAGGAAGTATAGATGCAAAGAGTAAAATTTCAAAATACTCCCAAGCTTAAACGTTCAAAAGCTTCTCTCGTTCCTCATTCCGTTCGTTTCTTCCTTCCTAAGCTTTTCCTTCTTCTCCTCACAAGAGCTTGAGGTTTGTGGGAATTCAAAGAAAGCTTTGATTTTTGGTGTTCCTAGAGCTTCCTTGACTAATTCCTAGTGGGTAAGCAACACTTTTCTTCTCCTTTGGTTTCTTGAAGTTCATCTTCTTCCCTCTCAAGGAGTTCTCAAATGGGTTATGGTTAAAATTTTGATGGGTGGGTGAAATCTTGATTGAAGCTTGTTTTGATGTTGGTTTAGGTTCTTTCTAGTTGATTTCATAGCAAAAGTTGAGTAGAGATCATTCTTGGATCACCAAGTTTCCTCCACAGCTTTTTTTTCAAGGTTTTGAGTCAAGAATTTTGGGTAAGGGAAGCTTTAAATTTGTTTGAATGATTTGGTGGTTTTATGTTTGAATTGATGATGTAATTGATGTTTGTTGATGTCTATTTATTTGGGTTAAGCCATTTCATAAGGTTGGGATGATTGGGGTATGCCATGGATAGCCATGGAACTTGAAAATTCGCAAACTCATTTTCACTCGGCCCAGTTGAAATTTGGTACAGCTGGGCCGAGATGTGACAGAGAGGAGAAACTAAATTTAGGGGAGTTTCGGCCCAGCCAAAACTCGGTGCAGCTGGGCCAAAATTGGCCAGAGGAGAAATTAGCTCCAGGGGAGTTTTAGCCCAGCCGAAACTTGGTGCAGCTGGGCCGAAATGTGACAGAGGAGAAATAAACATATCAGGGGAGCTCTGGTTGGGCCGCGATTTTGGCCGGCTGGGCTAGAATTTTATTTTTTTTAAAATTCTCTTAAAATAATTCCCTTTTGATTATTTAAATGGTTTTAAATATTTATACAAATGATGTATGAATTATTGATGAGATGATGATATGGTTTTCTTTTTCTCTACATGAGTCACTTAGACTTATGCTTTTCTTATGAAAATATAGTGATGTGCATTTGATTTATCAATGTTGAATTATAAATGATTATGTTAAGTTGAGGTATTTATATGTACATGAAGAAACATAAATTACTATTTGTTGAATGTGATATTAAAGAGATTACGATGTTTTGAGAAATTGAAATGGAATGTTGATGAGATAACGATATATGTGATGTGTATGTGAATTATGTGTTGGAACCATCCTATATGTTAAAGAGGAGTTAGCTATGTCCTTTGGGAAGATTTTTATAGAAAAATGGTATACTTGGGAGGGGGAGTTTCACGCCAGAACTCTGGCCCACTAAAGCAACCCGGGGGTCTCGCCTAGTGGGATATCTTTCTAAGTACTACCCCTATGTTTTGACTCCGAATGGTGTGTTGGAGTGTTGAGAACTACTTTCCAAGAGGTTTAGTGACTCTTTTAGTGTATAGGGGATGGATTGTTGTTGTAGTTAATTATTGTGGATTGTTGAGATGTATTTGGATACTTAAGTCAGGCCATTGGAGATGGCGGGTACGGAGGTGCCGTATCTAAGACTTAAAGGGGTTCCAAATATGTTTTGCCGCTGGAATACAGTGGGTGCACAATTGGTGTATGAAAATATTCCAAATGTTGTACTTGCACAGGTGCACAGACATATGGGTAGGTACGTAAGTTGAGGGTGCTAGGTGGGCTCTCAACCTAGTGCCAGAGGTTTTTGTGGTGGCTAACGGTGGGCCTATAAAATAGCCAAGTGGACCTTACATAGGTAAGTCAATACCCACATTTGTCTATATTCGATTAAAACCACACTTCCTCCACAGGGTAGCTCAAGGGACTCCCTGAATGGTCAAAGGTGAGACTATGGTAGGGGATGGGGCCTTTGAGGATCGCTCATATGATGTTAAAACTCCATCGAGTAGAGTCAGTGTTTGAGGTTTAAGGTTTCCTAGTGGCTGTTGGTGTGTGACAGTTGTGATGATTGATTTATGATGATACTGTTTATAGTTGATGTATTATGGTGATTGAGGATTTGTGATGGTTGACACTTAGATGTGATTCATGATGTTTGGTGGTTTATGTTGATAATGGATGTTTAAACTATATTGTGGATGATTGGTTGAGGATATGAGATTTCTTATGACAAATTAAATGTACATGTATTCTTTCTTTTAAAATACAAAGTTTTAACGTTGAGAAAATTATATATATGTATCTTTATGTTTTTATTTAATAGAAAATTGTATTTAAATGTGTTTATCTAGTAAGCTTACCCTTGCGTGTGGTACATGTGGTTGTGACTGTGATGATCTCGAGCTGTGTTCGGGGGAGCAGATGGAGTGTAGATGGATCTTTCTCTTGGAGGCTTGGTAGATGGAGCGAGCATGAGATTGAAGATTCAATCTCTTCCTTCTTTCCTTTGTTTGGTCTCATGTATAGAATGAACTAGTTTAGGGGTATTTTGTATTTATCATGTGAAAATGTATGTACGCATAGTTTTAGTTAGTTGAGCTTATACAAGAGATGTTTATAATTTGAGCTTTGAATTTTATTTGTTGGATTTAGGAATTGCGAAAAATTCTCCAGTATTTTATCAATAAACTAATTAGAGAGTTTTTTTTTAAAAAAATTAATGAAATAAAATCTTTAATATAACAAATCTGTTACGAAGACGGGTCGTTACAATAGTGATATCAGAGCAGTTTGATTCAAACCGGACTGTGCCTTATGTGTCTTCTGTGTTTCTTATGTGAACTGTGTGAAATTGCTTTACATTGTTGGAATGTATTGGTTGTCCGTTATACCATAATTCCTTGCTGTGCTATCATGAAATATTGAGACTGGTCATTTCAATACTTTGTGTGACGCGAGTAGGATATTATGGCAAGCGAAAACTGAGACCAAGAGAAATTTTTCTTGTACTTCCTTGGTTATATGTATGTCTCAGAAGAAATAAGTTTATTTTCTTATGTGTGAAAGATGCGCAGTTGTTTTCAACTTGTTGGTTTTTGTTTGAATGTTGTTGTTGTGATGTGATGGCCCTTAGGTGGGAATGTTGTTGTGTTTAGCACAATTCACTCTTAACCGTTGTTTTATATTAAGTGGTTCTTTTAACTGTTATACATATGTGCCTTTTCTTTTCATTAGAACATGAGATACGTATTTAATTTGTTTTCTAGATTAAAAGTGTAAAATAAATGTATCCCTCTGCATGTGTTCTCTTCCTCATATTATATTTTGGTGATATTATATTTCTGATTGATTGAGATGATGCTATGTTCATTTTGTTGTTATTTTTATATCTTATCTAGATATGATATGTCTAAATTTATTGGGGAGCTGAGTGATTCACATGATTGAATGGTGTGAGACAAGGAAGTCAATGTAGAACTTTTTTATGAATATGTGAGCACTAGTGCATACATTTCTATATGTTCATTTTGGCGTGCATTTTGTACAAGTTTTTATGTGCGCCTTCGTACATGTATACCTGTGTTTGAGGGGAATGCGATTTTTTCCCAACCATTGGGATGTCTCATACATATGATTATTGTGAGTAATTTGCATGTTGAGATCATTTTCATGGGAGGATGATTATTGGTTGTTGAGCCATGTACACTCGATTCTCTTAGGAGATTGGTGACTTGGTGTTTATGGTTTGTTTGAGTGTAGTTATTTCTCTGGAAAAATAATTGTTGTTAGTGAGTCATGCTAATTTAATTTCTTTCACCCCCTAAAGGTTCCTCTCTCACACTTCCATTTTAATTTCTTTCAGCAATCGCGCAAATGATACCAACAATTATTAGTATTGTTGTTGTTCTTGTTAGAATAAGATTTGGATACGGTTCCGGTGTTTTTCTCCGATTGGAATGAGAGTTTCACCTTGATAATCTATAGTGAGATTGTAAACTTTTATTCCGCGGATTTCTATGGTGAAACTTCAATTTTGATTAGAGAATAAGATCAGAAGTATATGAAGAACTGTATCTAAGTTTTGTCTATTATTATGTGTTTGTTCCTTAAATTAGAGTAATTTTAACTTTGAGCCTGCTCTATTTTTTTTTTTCTGCAATGAAGTGGTATGCAATGTTTGAAATGAGAAGTCTGGTGATTGATGTACAGGATTTTTGTTTTTTGTTTTGTTTTTTTTTTTTTTAATTTTTGGGGTTTTATCGGAGATTTAAGGGCATAACTGAAGTTTGCACTAACGCGTAGATGTGTTGAGGTGCGTTGTAATGATTGAATTGGAAGTTTTAGATTGTGGGTATTTATTTTTTGCCGAGGAAGATGGTGATTGGTGAAGAAATTGAAATTTTGGATTGTTTTTGTTAAGGTTTTGTGTAAGGGTAGCTTGCTTTGATGTATCAGAATGCCTCTGGAATGTTTCAATTTGACCTTAGGAATGGGTTTATTTCTGGAAGAGTTGATTGAATACTGTGTTGGTTGTGTTGGGTGCTTCTTCTTTGAAACAGATATGTGAGAGATGGTTATGCACTCGGATTAGATTCAGGGTCTTGATTTTACATGCTTGTTGATTATGTGTGGTAGTTATTGTCTGTTTCACTCTATCTTTTCCTCCTCCTTGGAGGGTGTTAGTGCAACTTGACATTTTGGTTGATTTATTTTGTGTTTGCAGTGTTTTCTATGAGCAGCACAAGTTTGTCTTTTGGTACACACGTCGATCACCTGGAGTTCGAAATCAAACATCGTACGAGGACAATATAAAGAAAATTGTTGAATTTAGCACGGTGAGGACTTTGCTTTGTTGAGGGTTGTAGTTGATATAAGTTCATACTTCATTACAAATTTCCTTACTTTGGTGATTCCGTGATTGTCTAATAGGTTGAAGGATTTTGGGTCTGCTATTGCCATCTTGCTTGTCCTTCTTCTTTGCCTTGTCCAACAGATTTACACCTTTTCAAGGAAGGAATCCGTCCTTTATGGGAGGTAGATACTTAAAAGTTGTAGCCGAAGTTGCATTTTCTTGCTGATCGAGAATTTATAGTAAGCTGTTCCATTTTTTTGAGGGGGTAGGGGAGGGAGAGAAAGGGGAGAGGTGTGTCCTTTAGATATCTTTTAATTTTAATCTTCACCGACACACTGCATGATTTTTTTTTTCTTGAAGGACTCTGCTAACTGCAATGGTGGTAAATGGATTATTCGATTCAAAACGGTTGTCTCAGGTCGTTTTTGGGAGGACCTGGTAAGTGCAAATATTTTCATCTGTAACGTTTTGTATCTTCCTTGACAAAATATCTGGCATGATTATGGAAAATGTTAACACTTTAATTTATTGATAGACTATTTAAATTTGTACTTGCACCAAATAGTTATACTGAAAATTTGTTTATTGATAGATCCCAATGGCATCGTTTGATACATGTAGTTGATCCCACTCAGTAGTATAAATCTTGGTTGTTGTTGATAACTCTAAATTTTCCGTTAAAATTAGAGGAATGTTAGCAACACACTCATTTTAACACTCTACTATTAGTTAAAATTTATTAAAAACTACAAAATTATAAGACTCATTAAATAGGAAGTGAGACCTATAAAAATTTGTGATTTTCAACAAATTTCAGCTTAATAGTAAAGAGTATGCTGCTAGCATTTCTCTTAAAATTAGACAATATTCAAGTAATTGAAATGCTTTATGGGTCTCAAATGTTTTGTTATTGATTTTCACCTCTGAAACTGAAGACAGAAACCTAGATTTAGATTCCAATTTATAATTTAGAAAATTTTCTCTCCATTTGTAAAGCACGATTTCCACAGGGTTGTTCACAGTGCATTCATTTGAGGTTGCCAAAGCCTGTTAGCAGTTGTTTTTAAACTGAAAAATGAAAATGAAAAAAACATGTTTTTCAAAGTTCAAAGAGTGAATTCTTCTAGTTCTTGCAGCTGTGGGGGGTGTGAGACCAGTATGAACTACACATTGGATCCATTGGACCTACATTTCTTGTGGGGAAAATTTGAGATGTTGAATGCTAATTTAACCAATTTCCACTTATATCATAAGAAAATCATTTTCCAAAATGGCTGCCCTCAATAAATTTCTTTTCTTCTCTTTTGTGTAATATAACTGTTAAGCTCTTAAATTTTTCTGGGAGTTTATAGATGTTCAGTCTAACCCTATGTGCAAATTAAGATCCAATTAAAGGCAACCAATTCATTTTTGGAAGAACCACTGACACCTAATCCTTTTAGAAACACTAGGGCATGGGGGTACCTGGTTTTGCTGCCCTAATATTTTTCACCCATGGTTCTTGTAGTGGAATAATGTTGAGTAGCTAGGCTTGCATTAATTCTACCTGTTATTTGAATTTGTGCAAACTACATTTTGTACATTTTCCACACAATTTCCAATTCATTATATGATGTGAACTTGTTAATGAGTAAGTTTCTATCAGAGAATTTGTCGAGATTCGAGAAGTGGAAATAATTCTGCATTTATAATTCTAAATGACATGTTTCTTGAATCCTGAGTGCCCTCTCTTTTGTTTAGACCACTTTTCTAAATATGACAGGTGATCAGTACTCTATCTAGTTATCATAAACCTTACAATGGATAACAACTCACTGCTTACTGGGATATAGTAAAATGGTGTTCAATGTGCCTGGGTGAATAATACTGATTCTTTGCGCATTAATATAAACAGTATGTAATGGCAACTTAGCAAATGGTATGCTTTTTATTTGGTTTCCTCATTATTTAATTGATGTGAAGTCTTTTCTTACACTGTTGTAATTACCATTTGGAATCTCTTGCTTGGTGAATTTGATTTCATGATTTATACCATTGATTACAATTATATTTGTCTTCTATAGTTGGAGACTTTAATTTTTAATAGTATTACATGGCTAAGTTCAGGTTCTTGCCTTAGTGGGTGACCAATTGGATTATGGGGATAACATATGTGGTGCAGTACTAAGCATTCGTTTCAACGAGGATATATTGAGTGTCTGGAACCGCAATGCTTCCGACCATCAGGTTGGCGTTATTACTGAGCCTATATGAATATACAAATGTGCATTCAGGCTTGTCCTTAGTATTGTTCCTGCTTTCTCATTACAGGCTGTAATGGCTCTGAGAGATTCAATCAAACGCCACTTAAAGCTTCCTCACAGCTATGTTATGGAGTACAAGCCCCATGACGCCTCTCTGCGAGACAATTCTGTAAGATAAATATTTTGCCAAGAACGGCACAATTTATATGAATTTAGAACACCGATAAATAGATAGAAATTTACTCACTTGTTGAAGACATGATTAAGAGTGATGAGAATTGTCTGTGCGTTGCGCAACCTTCAGAAATCCAAAAGCCAAGTCTTCCTTTGCCTAATCACACGCTCCACGTTCTAGAGTTCTCAATGGGGAAGACCCTAGTGAGCAGTTGAATGACGTGACGGTAAAGGGGACTTAGCCTCTCTATTTATTGACCCTAGGCACCTCCCATTATGGGCCTAGTGGTTCGGCCCACACTGTTTCCCACACTGATCAAAATTAGGTGTACAAAGCCCATAAAAATCAATCACATTATTAGTGGGCTTAAGTATCATGAAATGGATCATAATATTAGCCCGTTTTTGGCAAAACAAAATATTACAATTAATTGTAGCCCACATAAATTCATAGGAAAATTCTAACAAATTCCTCCTACAGGAACACTTGGTTGAGAGGCTAGAGAAACTGTGTTCTTGCCCAAGTCCCCGCTGTGAAGCTATATTGCATACATTACTGGTGCAACTTTTACTCAGCCAGTTAATCATTGCTACAGTCTAGTGATGGTGGTGCTGGGTGTTCCAGCCTTCCAGGACTGGTTTCTTTCTTTTGAATTCAGTGTACGACAGCTACATTACATTGCGACTGCTGTTAAGTAGTTTCATTTGGTTACATGGGGTTCACTCTAATTTTGTGTAATGTGTCACTTAGTTATTGTAAATAACGTTGCTTGCGTTGTTGCTCTTCACCGCGTTGTTGGAATGGAGAGAATCATGGCTTTCTCTCCCCGAAGATAGATTACTCCTGTGGCGCATTGGCATAAAGGCGTAATCCCTTTAAACTGAAGTATACTATTAGGGGCTACTAGTATGAGGATGGGTTCTAGTATGCCAAAGTTGCGAATGTCACGCACGGTGTCACAGTATTTTTTGAGCGTCAGATATAAAGTAAAATAATGTACGGTCAATGATAGTTTTAGGTTTATTATTTTTTTAAGTTCATTTATTTTTGGTTAAAAAATTTAAAAGGCAACCAACTAAAATTCGAACTGTGACACAGATTACGTACTGATGATTCTACCACAAAGTCATTGTCGAATTTATGTTCCATTAAAACCATTACGTATATTATTATTTTAAGCTAAATTCCATTTTAAATACTTTTTTATCCATTTTTTCACTTAATTTTTTTATACATTATTATATAAATATTTCCATTAAATATAATTATAAATTATTTCGTAATATTTTTAAAATCTTTACAAATTTCTAGTAAAATAATTTTTAATCAACTTAATGAATTTTTAAATATTTTTTTAATATATAAGTTGTTTTAATTTAATTTATATTATTAAAAATAGATTCTTATAATTTACCTAATTTCTAATTAAAATGCATTTGAGGATATCAGTTGTTATTCTTATCTTTCCTATTTTTATGTGTAATATCCTAAAATTTTTATATGATAATGTTATTTAAAAATGTTGATAGTGGATATGTTGACAATGGATACAAGTATATAGATACCTAGCGGGTACGAGGATGGAGATTAAAATTACTACTCATGAGAATGGGTATAATAATCTTATTGGTGTGTTATTGTACTTTAGCTAAGGCAAAGGTCAAATTACTTTGGTCAAGGTCGAGTTCAGAATACTCTAATTGAGGTTGCGGTAAAGATACTCTAACTGAGGTAGAGGTAAAGATAATTTGGCTTAGGCTGAGGTAAAATTACTTTGGCCAAGTCAAGGTCAAATTACTTTGGTCGAGGCCGAGTTGAAGATATTTTGGCTAAGGCTAAGAGCGAGTTGAAGATACTTTGCCCAAGGTAGAGGTGAAGATACTTCGGCTTAGGCCAATGTCAAATTACTCTGGCCTAAGCATATTCAAGTTGCCCTTGGTCAAAGTATCTTCTCCTCTACCTTGGGTAGAATATCTTCAACTTGTTTATGGCTAGAGTATCTTCAACTTTGCATTAGCCATAGTATCTTTAACATTGTCTTGGCCAAAGTATCTTCACCTTTGCCTTGGATAGAGTATCTTCAACTCGTTCACAGCTAGAGTATCTTCAACTTTGCATTAGCTAGAGTATCTTTAACATTGTCTTTGTTAGAGTACCTTCACCTCTGCCTCAACCATAGTAATTTGACCTCTACCTTAGCCAGATTAATTTGACCTCGGCCTAAGTTAGAGTATCTTCACATCAACCTCAACCATAGTGTCATCACTTATGCCTCGGTCAGAGTATCTTCAACTCAACCTTGGTCAGAGTATTTTCAACTCTACCTCAGTAAGAGTATTTTTAGCTTTGTCTAGAACAAAGTATCTTCACCTTTGCTTACTCTCTAGGATAACAATTTTAATCCTCATTCTCGTACCTGTCGGGTACTTATATACCTATACCCACTATCGACATATTCCTTAAGTACATAGTCGTGGTACAAAAAATCTAAGGTTTTAGACAATTTTCATTGAATATTTAATTTAATAAAAATTATCAAACCTCACTTTATTTTTTTTTACAACTATGATATTATTAATCAAAGTATTTTTATTCAAAGGGAGGAATCAAACTCCGGTACCAAAGCATTTACAACAACTCATGCACAATACCTAACCAATTGAGTTAGAGTTCCTTAAATTATTTTATAAATAATCTCATATTCGTATGGATAGGAATAGGAAAAATAAGAATAACATCTTATATCCTCAAATACATTTTAATAAGAGATTAGGTAAATTATAAGAATTTATTTTTAATAATATAAATTAAAACAACATGTATATTAAAAATTATTTTAAAATTTTAAAAAATTATTAAGTTGATTAAAAATTATTTTACTAGAAATTTGTAAAGATTTTTAAAAAGTTACGAAATAATTTATAATTATATTTAATTGCAATATTTATATAATAATGGATATAATAATATATCAAAAAATTTAAGTGGAAAAATGGATAAAAAAAAGTATTTAAAATGCAATTAGGCTTATACTAATATGCGTAGTTGTTTTAAGGCTTAATTACTAAATTGGTCCCCAAATTATTTAAAATGCATCAATTTGGTACCCAAATTTTAAAACGCTCCAATTTGGTCCTTGAATTGTTAAAATTGCATCAATTAAGTCCTTTTCGTGGATCAAATTGGAGCATTTTAAGGACCAAATTGACGCAATTATAACAATTCAAGGACCAAATTGAAGTGTTTAAAATTTGGGGACCAAATTGACGTATTTTAAGTAATTTAGGGACTAATTTGGTAATTAAGCCTTGTTTTAATAAAGTTTTAATAAAAATTAATTTGACAACGGCTTTGTGGTAGAATCATAAGTAATCTCTGGGTCAGGAATTCGAATCTTAGATGGTTCCCCTTATCATTTTTTAACCAAAAATAAATGAATTTAAAAAAAAATTAAAACCATCATTGAGTGGGATCTGACCCATCACTCAACTTTAAAAGAAAATCTTTCCTATACTTTCTCTGCACAATACACACTCAACATTGTAACCGTTCAATATTTTACTTTATATCTAACGCTCAAAAAATACTGTGACACCGTGCGTGACATTTGCAACTTTGGCACGCTAGAACCCATCCTAGTATGAGTATCTTCATTAGTAAACTGGAACTGTTGCAATAAGGTTTCAATACTGGGTATTTTAGAGAGTAATAATAGACTGAGTTTTTGAAATAAGAAGGTCTAAATGATTTACGTTTGATATTCAAAATTTTAATCTTTGAGCTTATAATAATGTGGTCTAAATGATTTACGTTTGATATTCAAAATTTTAATGAATAGATTGACATAAGACTCAATTTCAGATATTATTAAATTGGTGTATTATACATTTTAGAAATGTTTAATTTTAAATTGTTAAACGTGATTAAAATGTGTGCCCAAATTAATCCCGATCACAAATTTTATATTAGAATGTGTGGTGTAGAAGAACCGTAGGAGGAATTAGTTCAATGTGTTCACTAAATGGGGACACATTTTGCTGGGCAAACCCTTCAACAAATGATGTGTGTATAAATGCCTCAGTTAAGCACTGCCTACCTACTCAATAATAAACTTGATTATAATCTTTTGTTTCATTTATGGCTTATATGTACTAAACATAACAATCATAGCAACTCCACCCCAGTCCTCAGTCCTCACCTACTAGAGAGCAGGCAAACCAAGTAACATTGTAGTAGAACTTTTAATTTGTCAAGAGGGTTGCTATAAGAGTAATTACAGCATAAATGTAATTTCATACAAAAGTCAAATTACATTTTATGAGCCATCTTTGAATACATCATCTATAGGCAAACTATCCTAAACAGATGACTGGAGCCCGATGATACCTGATCAACAATTAGCATTTGTCAGGTTTCAACATACAAAGCAAGAAGCAGTAGGCTGTATGTATAAAACCAAACTGAACTTTAGATTTCACATGCTACCTTTCATGTCATTGAGCTTATAACCTACCTTATTTGCTGATTGTAATACTGTGTGCATAAGAATGATTATATTTACAACCACTTCAATTATATAATAGATAATAACTTATGAGTTTAACTTTAACCTTTCTATCATCCTGATTAAGAATGTGTTTCTATCCTGCCTATTGAATAGTTATACAAGAAAAAAAATTCATGAGGCACTAAACCACTAACAAGTTATGCATGCAATGGATTAAACACCTGGAATAGATAATAATTTGTTAATGTCCGGAAACAATATGAAGAACAATGAGTATTACCACATGCTACTCTTGCACCTGCATTCCCAGTAGTCTTGCTGAGTTCGTGCCCACCTGTTATATAATAAACGAAAGGTTAAAAACCTCATAAAAATGGTGATGAGATACAAAAACAAAATAGTGAAAGTTATGGTCTTAATCTATAAATAAAGGCTAGGATGCCAGGGCAAGTGGTGAACAGAATTTTAGTCCATCCTGAACTCTAGAAATTCAGAAAAGCTCAAGAAGGAAAAAAAATACATCTCAATTCGCCAGCCATTAGCTCAAACAAAGCCAGCAAGATCACTCCACTAGAGACATTAAAAGGAAACCAACAAGGACTCATCTGAAGATTACACTTGCATAATACTGAAATATTTGTTGGAAAATGTAAACAGCAATACTAGGTAGCTTTGGTTACGGCCCTCTTTAGTCTTTACCTATAATGCAGATATAAAGGACATGAAGTTACTTCATATAGATATTAATCATTCCATGGGTGCTTATATTCCTCTTTTTATTTATTTTTTATGTTCTTTTGCATGTTAACCAATAATAATAAAAAAAAAAAGCTTTTACTAGTGTAGTACATCAAGAAAAAACTATAGGCAGCAATGGAGTCTACTAACTAGACAAGAATTTAACTTTTAGTGCTCGCTTAGAATACCCAAACTTCTGTACCTACATCACATCCTTGCAGTGATTCCTAAACCTTTGATCTATATGGATTCATATCACACAATTGTCCTCTTTGTTTAGGTCATCATAGTTATGGAAGTCACAAACCTCTCATTTGAAAATATAATGTGTGGATACTTAGAATCTATAAATATGTAACAACATTTTGAAGCACAATGGAAAGGGGATCCAACTGCATACAATCATTTTCCACCATCTTATAACATATAAGATCATCTCCATAAATACATATGTTTCCGAAATGATCAGTAAGGTCAAGATAGAAAGGTTGAGACACCTTTGTTTAAAATAACATGTCACCCATATGTAATGTTTTTATGAGTAAATCGGGAGCTTAGACATTGGAATTACTCACCATTTGCAGTTTAGTTACTAAACTTCATTTATATATCCTTGTAGGTCCTTGAGTTTATGAAACTTGTTATTGTATTTATATTAGGTTGGTAGAATGTAGGAAGATAGTATGCAGACCCAATAGGCCAACACACCTGCTTTGATGTCACGTTGATAATGAGAGAAAGACTAGAGATGATATAAAAGTGTTCTATTATTTGTTAATGAGAAAGGGTACCCTGGGTTATCCTAGTCGTTTTCATCCTCTTAGCCTTTACAGGTAAACTGTTGTTCCTTCAGAGGCTCCTACTAACTTCCTGCTCCAACATCTCCATTTGCAACGGATCCATCTTTTCATGATGACCTTCCAATTGCTGTTAGGGAAGGCACTTGTTTCACTCGGAACCCTTATCCTATTTATAACTCTTAGATCTCATTGTTTGTCTTCAACATATAGTGCTTAATCCCCTTCCTAAATCCACTAGACAGACACTTCAGATTCAAGGTGGCATCTGGCAATGATGGATGAATGATTGCACTTTATGCTAATGGTACCAGGCAGTTAATTCCTCTCCTTCTAGGTAAATCACCAGTTGGTTGTCATAGGAGTTTACACTGAAAATTGGTTCAAATGGTCAGGTTGATTGCCTAAAGGCTCACTTCATTGCTAAAGGGTTCACTCAAGTTTATGGTCAAGACTATGGTGATACCTTTTCTCCTGTTACAAAGATATCATCTGTTCATCTATCCCTTGTCATGGCTGTCATGCATTCTTGGCCTTTATTTTAGCCAGACATTAAAAATGTCTTTCTTCACAGTGAACTTCAAGAGGAGATCTATATATAGAAACCTCCTAGTTTGGTTGCTTAGGGGGAGTCTGATCTAGTTTGCAAACTTAGTCAGGCTCTTTATGGCTTAAAGCAGTCTCCTTGTGCTAGGTTTTGAAGGTTTAGTATTTTTCTTCAACAATTTGGCAGGGTTTGAAGTGAATCTGATCATACTATTTTCTATAGGCATATTTCTCAGGGAAAATGCATTTATCTGATTGAATATGTTGATGACATTATTATAAGGGATGACCAGGATGACATTATAAACTAAAATAGTACTTATTCCATCACTTTCAAACCAAAGACTTGGGTTCTCTTGAATATTTATTAGGTATTGAAGTTGCTCAATCTTAACTAAAATGTTGTGTCTCAAAGTATGCATTGGACATTCTTGAACAGGCTGGCATACTAGGCTGCAAACCAATTGATACTCCTATGGATCCAAATATCAAGGTTCTTTCAGGACATATTCATCCTGAAAGGTATTGGAGATTAGTTGGTAAGTTGAATTATCGTATCACATGACCAAATATTTAATTTGTTGTTTCTGTGGTGACTGGCGAGTCAAGTTTTCCAATCTCCTTGTGATAGACATTGGGATGCAGCCATTTGAATTTTGAGGTGTGTAAAGGGGTCTCCTGTTCATATTTAGGTAGTTGATTACTCAGATGCTAATTGATCAGGGTCCCCTTCTTGATGGACGTTCTACCTTAGGATATTATGTTCTTGTTGGTGGCAATCTTGTCTCTTGGAAAACTAAGAAGTTTGAGGTTGTGGCTAGATCTAGTGCTGAAGTAGAATTTCAAGCTATGATCTTGGTTATATGTAAGCTCATATGGATTAAGCAACTAGTTCAAGAACTAAAATTTGCAGAAATTTCTCAAATGAAGCTATTTTGTGATAAATAAGAAGCCCTCCATATCTTCAAGATTGCAACAACAGACTTTATACACATCCACAATTTTATTCATCCATAGAACAATGCTAATAATGTAACGAAAAGAATCCAACTCCTAAGTAGGGCCAGTGAATGGAGCTTTGTGAGCACTAAGCAGGTAACCCAGAATGTTCATTGATACAAAACTGAGTACTCCAAGCCAATAAACACATTATCCCAAAGAATGGAGCTTTCATGAGCACATGTAACTAATGCTATGGTGAGAGAATGTTAGATTTCTCGTAATTTATTTTGTGAATTAGCATTATTTAATTAACTATTAGAATATTGTTGGATTATTAAATGATATTCATTATGGAAAATGGAGCTTTTATGAGCAGCATGTCAATCATTTAAGTTGTATGTGAATGGGTGTGTGCCACAGTAATCAACAGCACTTCAACTTATAGCCAAAAAAAAAGTGAAGTATGCTGTCAGTTGACTCAGTTCATAGTGTATGTTAATCACAAAACACAAAGATCATTTTATGGAGTCTCTAAGAAGTTCACTGTTATATAATCTGGAAGGAATAATTTAAAAATAAAAATCACAATAATATATTCGACGTAAAAAAAAAAAAATCCGGGGATTAGGAAAACACAAAATGTTTCACCAGAAGTGCTGATTTTACTAGTATAATTTTAATTTGATCACAGTTCAGTTACAAGCCTATAAAATTCATAATACATCCTAAAGGGTATCTTTTGAGTCATTGTTTTACCAAAAAGAACATCCACTGTAAACCGATTTTCACGATCTGATTAGCCACTAAGTATTCCTCATTGGCAAGAAGAGGCCACTGAAGAATATATTAAATGATGCATGATGCATCCATTATTCATTTATTTAATTCAAACATAGTTGACCATTGAAAATTAAACACAATTGGAAGCTTAACTCAATAACTCTAGATTAATTTAATTGTCACTATCAACCTCTTTTATTATTATTTTTTTCCCTTTGCTATAACCGAACAGATCGCAACACTGAAGAAAATTCATAAAAACTCAAAGTCAAAAACTGTAAAAATTAAAATAAAAAAAAAGGCTAAAATTGTATACGTTTGAGAACCCACATTCCCCAAACCCCACAACTTTCCTTCATTTTCTCAGCAAACAAACAGAAAGAGGCAAATCTAGATTGCACATTGTGCACAATTATAGATCTGACAAAATGCACAATCAGAAACACCCAAATGCATGAAACCAAAGAAGAGAAAATAAACAAGTTGAATCAACAACAATGAAATAAAATTTAAAAAAAAAAAAAGGTGGAGAATTGAAGGTTACCGTTAGAAGATTGTTCATTGTGGGAGAAAGAGGAGAAATTGAAATTGAAAGGGCAAAAAGGGAATGTGAGGAAAATGAGATTGAGATTTAAGAGCTTGTGGTGAGGACCTGGTTAACAAGAAACCAGGCCATAGAGAAAAGAAGAAGAAGAAGAAGAACAAGGCGTGTTTTCAAACTATTTTTTTTTTAGTTTGCTTTATTTATTTATTTATTTTTCTTAATTCTTTCTTTGTTTGGTTGTGTTCTGAGAATGGAAAGTTTGGAAATGCAACAACCGACCCAGACAGACAGGTAGATAAGATAAAATTTTTATTTGATATTATAATTTTTATAATCTAACTAATGATATTTTTGTTTTTGTTTTACACTGGACTACTCATCCAACAAAACCCAACTTGATATAGGGTGTGTTTGGAAACCAGTTGTGTTCAACGTAACGGCCGTTCAAAAAAAAGTTACCCTCACATTACTTTTGCTTTTGTGCCTTAGAACCTGTGTTTTTTCGTTGAACGTGGATTCAAACGGTTAACCAAACACACACATAATCCTCTATACCTTAGTCTCTCACTAAGATGTGTTTGGATTGGAATTAAAATGATGGTGAATCATGGTGAGTTGGGTCAAACTTGGTTTAACTGAAAACTGTGATGTTTGGTTATTAGATCAAAGGCAGTTCTGATGGGAAAAAAAATTATGGTGAAGTTGAAGCAATAGGAAGTTGCTTTTACTTCATGCAAAATTAATTTTGAATGTATTTTGTCTAATTTATCCTCACATTTATACCCTTATGCATATTGGATTTGTTGCATCAAGTATTGTAATTGTTTTTGTCATGCTGAAATCTCTTGGCTCCAAGGTGAGTTCATAACAGTGTCTTATTTTATTAGTAAATTCATTATGCACTGCTTGTAATGATCCAACAATAACAATGCTTTGCTAGATGAAAATGAAATGCTGGTTATCTATATGCCTGATAAAAATGATCTGCTTGCAATAAAAATGCACACCATCGCTTGTTGAAAAAATGTACCTCTGGTTTATATATGCTGGTTATCAATTTATATATGCTTGTTGAAAAAAAGTACCTCAGAGTATGCCACGAAGCAGCTAGCAACAATAAAACTAAAAGCATGATATAATAAAACATGTCCACAACATGATTGCAAAGAATTTTAATTGGCCGAAAAGAAAGAAGTGTTCTAAGGTGAAGTTTGCAGTTTAGTGGTACACGAGTGAGGGGCATTTTTGACTGGCTGTAACCAGTTTTTAACTTGATATATTTATAAAATTGTCCCAAATGAAATTTAAGACTTTGTTATTGATATTTATTAATTGACCCCCATCCCTCCACCCTCCCCAAAAACCCATGGTCGACGTTGTTCTATATGAAATTTGAAGGCAAGGTGTGTGTTCACGTTCTGTTGTTTGGTCGTGTTTAAGCAGAATGGGTCGTTGTAGTGCATGTTTGGGTAGCCATCCAAATTGTTGTAGCGCGCATTCCAATGCACTCTCAACACATAAGGGGTGGGTTTCTTTTGCGAACGTAATTCTAGAGCTATTGAACAGTTACCCAAACATAGCTGTAGTGCATGTTTGGATTACAGTTTGCAAAAGTATCCAAAGTCTTGCTTCTCCAAAACTGAGTTTCTAGACAAAATTTTAGTCTCAAACATACTTTTGGGGAGTAATTAAACATACATGTAGTTGGTCTGAAACATAGGTGAAGGAAGACGAGTATAAGTAAACGTTGTTTGCATCCCTTATAAGGTTTACTGAAATACTCCCTCCGGCTTCAAATATAAGCGGTATGGATGAAGAATGGGAAGTTGGATGCTGCAACAATGTACAAGGGGAAATTGATGTTTTTTTTTTTATCGACAAATGTTAGTTGTTAATTTGTTAATTTTTTTTTAGTGGGAGGATTCGAACCCGCGACCTCTCCCCCCTTCCCTTCTCCCTTCGCCACTAAGTCAACCTTATAACTCCCTAGGAGAAATTAATGGTATGGATGAAGAATGGGAAGTTGGCTCCTACGACAATGCACAAAAGGACATTGAACGCAAGGACGAAGGATATGAATTTGAATGGTGCAGTGACGAACAAGAGGACATGATGTAGGTAATAGTCTCGTGATGAAGTTTGTTTAATTTTAGTGTAAAGATATAGTTAGTGGAAAACCTTTTTTGGTTTTCTTGTTTTAATTTGAGCTTTTAATTCTGATATGTTGTTTTCATTTGGTTCATTTAATTGTAAGGATGAGGTTTTTTCTGAACATGAATGCGAAGGAGACCAATGCAATGATGCCTTTGATATAAATAAAGGTCATGTCGTAGATTGTATGCAAGACATTGTGGATCTCAACCTTAGCAGCATGAGTATTGAAGAATTACGCTAGTGTCATTTTTCAAGCCTGAAAGTTGCTTACCAGTTTTATAATTGGTATGCAAGGATGAATGACTTTGCTCCTCGTAAAGGAAAGATATTAAGAAATAGCAAAGGAGAACCTGTGCAACAAACATTTATGTGTAATAGGCAAGATTGGCGTGAAATAGTATAGTATATAGTTTAGGCTTAAATATCTTTTTGGTCCTTGCAAGTTAGTATTTTTTTGCTTTTCGTCCTTGCAAATTTTTTTTTTTGTTTTAGTCATTGCAAATTATGTTTGTTTTGTTTTTCGTCCTTATAGCGGTTTAGATAGCGCTTTGAACAGTGAAAAAAGCGCTATCTAAACCACTATAAGGACAAAAAGCAAAACAAGCATAATTTACAAGGACTGAAACAAAAAAAAAAAAATTGCAAGGACGAAAAGCAAAAAAACACTAAATTGCAAGGACTAAATACATATTTAAACCAATAGTTTAAGATCATTGTATTGTTTTTGTACTATATTAATTGATACAAATATTTCATAATTTCGAATTATTAATTTCTATTTTTTCGTTTCTTTTTCTTATATTCGAATTCGAAGATAGAAGAATTAAGTGAATTAAAAATGCAAAAGAAGTTCATGGAAAAGGATAAAAATTTCCGAAGCTAATTCAAGTAGAAATCAACTAATCATTGATTAAAAAAACCATAAAAAGTTGTATTGTAGGTACCGAAAGGAGTAATTTTTTTTTTTTCAAATAGAACACTCTAGTACAGTGTCAATCTTACAACAACAATAACAGAAGCCTTATCTAGTACGATCATCAAAATTAAAAGAAAAAAAAAGAAAAAAAGAAACAAAGAACTAGGTCCGAACTTTCAAAGGAGGACAACTAAATGAAACCTGAAATTTGAGAAGCTAACCTACGGGTTGCAAATTTAATTTGATTCCAGGTAAAGGAAGGGACATGTCCAAGTTGGTTAAAATGGTCTTGCAGCCTCTTCCATCATCTTCTTTACTCTGGTCAACTTCTCAATTTCCTTAAGAGCCTGAAATTAGATAAGAATAATAATTAATAAAAACAATGCTACACAGCCAGAAAAAAAAAAATTCAGTCAAAATTTGTCAAGATTCAATAATAACAGCTGGATAAGTCAAAATGGTCAGGAATTAGGAACCATTCATCCATCCAAAGTCAAAAACAATGCTTTACTCATTATACCAAAAATTAAGCTCATCTAATACTTCCTAACAAGAAACAGTTAGCATGGCATGCTTCAAATTGCTTGCATAAAAATTACAACCTCCAAAGCCATGTCTTCTCTTGTAATTTCATCTAAGTTATCACAACCCAACTGAGATGCTACTTCTGCAAAAAGAAAGAAGCTGTTAGGACTTGAGACAAACATTGTTAACCACCCCAACCACCCCTTGCTTAACAGAAACTGTAAACAAAAACAACCGGGGAGGGTTGTGTACTTTGAACTGAAATAATAGCATCAGCTGTAGCATATCCATTTCTGTATTTATGGTATAGAGCACCGAGTTCATCCTGTACCTAACATCATTTAATAGGAGACATTAACAATTAGGGATTTAGATTTACTGAAAGAAGTTGGTAAACTTGTGTCACTACACTTTTCACAGCAGGGAATAAACCTCTGGGTATGATCCTGAAATGGATATTTCAGATGGAGCAAATTGACTCTGGTCTTCTATTACATCCCTCGCCACAAAATCTAGAGGCACATCTATCCACAATGAAATCCCATATCTCAGAAGTGCCCTATGTCAATTTAAGAGCAAGTCAAGATGATAATGAGGTTAACATAGAGTTTGGCATATTATTTAAGCTGCAGTTAGTTTTTTCACGCATTCACACAGTTAACGAATCAAAACTGCTGGATGAAGATCGAGTGGATCAAATGAAATCTTGAATGCGTGATATAAGTGATAAGTCTGATTTACCAAGATAAAATGAATTGTTCAATCTTCAACATTTTTTATTCACTAACTGCATGAATGTGTGAAAAAACTTGCTACTACAGTGAATCCAGATTGTGAGCTGAAATAGCTAGCAGTTATAAATCCATACAGATTGGTTGAACTTGTAACAGCACCATTTCCTGCACAAACCACTAGTCGACCCATGGATGATAATTGCTTCAGCACTTCAGTCTGCAACATTTGACATGTAAGACATAAGTATTTGATATTCTAATTCAACAGTTAAGTGATGGAAATTAGTATACTAAGGTCACACCACTAGGCATGAGCCTTGTGCCCTTTTAGGGTCACACTGTTCTGATGCACAGAGGATCTGCCAATAGGAACTCATACAGCAATTAAGCACGCATCCAAAGTAACATTCAGTAAGTCTATTACAATCAAGGTTTAATATGTTTGTTAGTTCCTGCAAATATAGCGGATTTTCGTTTTAGTATCGGAATTTTTTTTTTGTTAATCTTGATCTTTATAAATTTTAAAAATAGTCCCTCTAATGACATGTCATGTATTTAGATGTATCACATCACATGCCATCTCAGAATAGTTGCTGATATAGCATGTTTTGTCATCATTAAATAACGATAAAGACCATTTTAAAAGAAATTAAATTTACGAGAACCAAGACCAACAAAAAAAAAATTATAGGGATTAAAACCAAAATTCACCATATACAGACACTAAAAACTGCAATCAATCACCTCAGACTCATAGAAGCCTTTTTCATCACTCTCTCTGAATGATTTTGCAGCCAGTGCACCCCCTACAGCTTCTTCCACCAAACTATCACTGGACAGAGTACAGAACCATCAAGTTTAGCTAATAATTGTAAGCTCCCCTTTTTATCAGAGAACAATAAACAGATACGTACCTGTCAAAATAATAATACCGTAATGCATCAGCCAGCAGCTTCCCCAAACTAGTTTTAAGAGAGCTCTTCAAACCTTAAATCAAATAAACAAAATTTGTCTTAGAATCAACCTTACAAAATCAGCTTTTAAGGTGAGAGTTGTCCTTGTCCCTACTTATATAATATACTTTGACCTTATCTCTAGTCAATGTGAAACTTGAGTTTTTTTTTTCAATATACCTGGATTTTTCCCAAAACATCCCTTCACGCCCCAGCACTAATGGGCTTGGTGCTAGAGATGGCAAAACGGACTACCCGGCCTAGTGCAGGCTGGCCTGATACGAGTTGCGGGCTGCAGGCTATAGCAGGCCAGACTAAAAAAACCCAAATTCAATTTGGGCCTAAAAAATGAAGCCGAAATCCTATAAAAACCTGATTCTTTTTGGGTTTTTGGCGAATTTTTGTAGGCTAACCCACATTGGGCCATGTTCGGATCAGACTAAAAAGGCCCGCACTACATTTTATCGGGCAGGTCAGGCTAACCCGGCCCATTTGGCCACCTCCACTTGGTGAGTGGATAATATGGTTTTCCCAATAATTTGATCGTGTCACAATAAGGCACAACAATAAACATCCGAGTCCTTTAATTGAAAACCTAGCCGGAATTCTTACCAACCAGAAATATGGAGGTCCCTTTGAGCTCAGGAGACACCTCTGCTGCTTTCTTCTGAACCAAAACTAAACAACACAGTTAAAACAATCTTCTATTCCATTTCCTCATATACCACTTAAATCTTAAATTCTTAATACAACAATCTCTCTCACCTTCACTGCAAGAGACAAGTCCATGCCACCACCAACCGAAGAAGCTGAATAACAAGAATGCAAACATAACAACATTCATCAACTAACTAACTAACTAACTGCACAAAATTTGAATTCAGAAACCGCAGGGGAATGAAAATGAAAATATATGAAATACAATACGAGGCTTACACGGAACGGTGCCGTCTGATATGGAGCAATTGGGCCTGCGCAGTCGAAGGAGGTTCGGGTTCGGGTTCGGGTTCGGGTTCAGGTTCAGGTTCGGATTCAGGTTCGGGTTCGGGAACTTGAGGAAGGAGGTTGGGTGCTTAAATGGAAGAAAATTGGAAGGGCGATTCGGAAGAGGGAGAGGAGTGTTCATGTGGCTCACGCTTGCCTTCTCCATTTCCAATCTATCTCTCTTCACTCTTCAATGCTCTTTCAACTATAAACTAAAAGTATATTATTATTTTATTTTTATCCCGCTATTTTATTTCCATTATGATTGTCATGTCTAAATATGTAATAAAATAAAAGTTTAAATATTTTTTATCAATATAATATATGATTTTTTTTTTTTGTTTTAGTCTTATTCTCTATTTGATTTTTTATTAATTTGTTTGATTTTATTTTAATCTCTGATGTTACGAAAAAAATTATTTATGTGATGATGCAACTAAAAAAAAATGGAAAAATATGATATTGTTTAAATAATATAGACTAAAATAAAAATAAAAAATCATACAAAAAATTTGCATTTTTATAGAGAATAAAACAATAACGTCAACAACTAAAATAAAATAAATAATTCATAAGAATCAAAATAGAAAAAAAAAATATAACAAAACAACTATATATTATTTTAGTCTAAAATAAAATAAAATAAATCTCTCACACACGAATATAAGAAATGATGTAAAACTGAAGAAGTTAACCATACTTTTTAATTTTGGTGAGTATTGAGAGAATTATAGAAAAAAGGTTATAATTACAAATAATAAAACCTATGTGGTATACTTCTAAAAACATGAGTTTAATTTTTATGTGCTGTTTTATAAAAAAAAAAAAAAATTACACAGTTTATTAATATCATATTTAGTGAGAGGACATTTTTTATATAAGAGTGAAATAAATAAAATTTGACCATTAGATCTTATTTTAAATGGTCAATATTAAAACAAATTAAGTTAGACGAGTTTTTTAAAGTGTACTTTCTCATTTTAGAGGAACCAAATCCTTAATGTATCTTAGTGATGCTATACATATTTTACAAATTAACACAAACTGCTATCTTAGTTTTTTTAACATAGTATTTTAATTTGTGGAGTTCATAAATAATTATTTATTTTTATATAACTAAAATTCATAACAAATAAATATTTTTAAATATATAAATTATATTTTAGATTTATGATAAATTATCTATTCTAATTGGGTAATTGATATTAATATACCTTATAATTAACTATACAATACTTTTAAATTGATAGTGAATGCCTGTTAAAGTCATTTTTAAGGAAAAAATTAATAATTATAAAATTTAATTTAAAATATTTTTAAAACACACATTTTTTTATAAAATTAAAATAATATAAGATATGCATTAAAATAAAATTATTTAAATTTATATTAATACCCATAATATATTTATATATATTGATATACATATTTACTAACAAATATTTTCATAAAACTAAAAAATGATTAAGAAATATATTAAAGTATTATAATTATAATAATATAAAAATTATAAATTATAAATTTAACACCCGTGCATGGTAAGGGTCATACACTCTAGTCTATCTATCTATCTATATTTTATATATTATATAAAACATAGTTGTTGACTAGGACTGGTAGTCCACGTATCGCATTCTGGTGAACTGTGTTTTATATAATATATAGAGATATAGATATAATATATAGATATAGACATAGATAGATAGATAGATAAATAGATATATAATTAATTAATTAATTATTGATTAGCACAATCACAATCTTAATATTTATAAGATATTTAATATTTAATATATTATATATTATTAATTGTTAATTATTAATTAATTATTATTTTTCATTCCAAATTTAAATAACAAAATTTTAAAATTATATTTTGAATGTTTCATAATATATATTTTAATATTTTAATTAAAGTAATTTTAAAATTATATGATATTTGTTTTGATTTTATATTATATTCTACTATATGTTATCAATTGAATAATATTTGTAAGACATTTAATATTTAATATATTATATATTATTATTTTTTAATTATTTATTAATTAATTTTCTTTCCAAATTTGATTAACGAAATTTTAAAATTATATTTTGAATGTTTCATAATATATATATATATATATATATATTTTAATATTTTAATTAAAGTAATTTTAAAATTATATGATATTTGTTTTGATTTTATATTATATTCTACTATATGTTATCAATTGAATATTGAAAATTGAATAGTCATTCTTTCCTCATTTAATTTTGGGTTGTATGATTACAACGAATTGAACAAATATTATGTGAAAATTAAAGAATTATTTCCTCATTTATATTTTTTTTCCAGATTGAAGAGTCTTATTTCTTTATTTAATTTCAAATGATGTTTGTGTTCTATTTATATCGTTATTCTCCTAAAGCATATTTCCAAATGATGTGGGTACTATGAAGAGACAATTGTGATTTCGGGTGACGTTGATGATCGGCACATGGTGTTGGTTTGACAGTGTTGTAGTGGATTTTTTTTCTTCTTCTAATGTTTTCTCTTTTTGTTCTTATTTTGTTTTTTCTTATTCCTATCTTGTCTTTTTTTTTCCTTTTATTTTCTCATGTTTATCTTTTGATCTTCGATTTAAGGTGACGACGTTGATAACCGACACATGGTGTTGTTTTGACAGTGTTGTAATGGATTTTTTCTTCTTCTTCTTCTAATGTTTTCTCTTTTTGTCCTTCTTTTGTTTTTCTTATTCCTATCTTGCTTTTGTTTTTCTTTTATTTTCTCATGTTTATCTTTTGATCTTCGATTCTACGTGGTGACATGAACTCTATTGCATATTTAGGAAGGGAAAGAGACAATTGTTGCTAATTATTTTTTGTTTGTAAAGTTTATTTTATTTTATTTTTGGTTCTACATTTTTTTATTAGATAGTTTAAAAGTTTGGTTTATGCTCATACATGATCTACATGGTTATTGGTGACTAATTCTTTATTGAGACACTGATTTGGTGTGATGGTAGAAAAGAGAGATAACAACAACCTCGGCAATTTCTGTGTCAAGGAGGGAGGAAGAAAGGAAGGCACCAATATAGGATTTAATGAGTTTGTTATAATCTTAAGGGAATATTATTTGTTTTTAGTTATGATGTTAATTCTTATTTGCCTATTTTTTTTTAATTATGAATGAAAGTTTTGTATAAAAAATATTAAAATTTAAATAAAATATAATTACAAGCCTAAACATTAATTACACAGTAAAGAGATGAAAACTTCATAACAAAATATATTAATATGCAAGGATTTTTTAAAAGAATAATCGTAGTTCATACTTTCACTATTCGATCTTAAAAAAATAAGGAAAATAATATTTAAATTTAAATTACAATGTGAATATTTGCATCATGAGAATGAAAGCTTTACAATAGCAATGACAATTATTAATAAAGTATCACTATAATAAATATATACAAAAACATATTCAAATTAAATTCTAAAATTAATTTAAATATAATTTTATTTATTGCTAATAAATTGGTGAATATAGTTTTATTATAAAGTATTTAAATCGAATCATATTTATCTTGCTAATAATATGAAAAATATTTTGAAAATAAGTATAAATGTGAAATACTTTGATATATTTAATAAACTATTTTAAGTGTTTAGTCAATTGTTATTAGGTGTTCTTTTAATATGTATCGATAAATGAAGATAATAACTATCTTATTTTAATTAATTTTAAATCAATAATTTATAAGAATAATCAATAATATATATATTACTTTACCTTACTTCCAAATTTTTTTTGTGCATCGCATAATCAATCAATTAATCAATCAATATATTATATAAAATACAGTTGTTGACTAGGATTGTCAGTACATGTGTCACATTCTAGTAACATCCCCCCTTTTTTCATTCCTAATTTTACTATTATTAATTAATTAATTATTGATTAGCACATCACAATTTAATATTTGTAAGACATTTAAATATGTTTATATTTATCTTTCCAATTTAAATAACCAAAATTTAAAATAATATACCTGATCAGCTTTATGTGGTGAGAATCAAAATTTAAAATTATTTTTTGAATATTTGATAGCCTGCATAATATATATTGATTTTAATTAAAGTAATTTAAAATTTTTACACATTTTATACATACAAAAAATTCATTCTCTCCTCAATAAACTCGTGCATCGCACGTGTACTATCTAGTAACATATATGTGAAAAAGTTAGCAAATAACTATTTCAGAAAGAAATAACGAAAAAAAAGGATATAAACATAAGTATTTATAAAATGAATACATCATACATGTTTAAAGTATTTAAGGTAATAGTAATATTTAATAGTTAAAGAAATATAATAATTTAGTAGCACACAATTATTAATTATCAATTTAATCAATTATATTTTATTCTACATTATTTTATTATTTTGTACTAATATATGTTTATAATTTCATTACGTTAAATATAAATATAATTAAATACTAATAGAATAAATACATTAAATACTAATCACATAATATAACGGATAACATGCAAATAAATTATACACGTTAATTATAAAAAAATTGTGATAATAATTTTTTTACTATAATTTATAATGAATATTTATGATAAATAATTATAAAATTATGATCATAATTAAAAGGTTATCATAATTATAAAAATCTTTTCGTAAAATTTTACCATATTATGTAAAATCAAAATCAATTTAAGTTTTAATGATTTAATTGATTAATTTTATCATGTTATATACTTGTTATAATAATCTTAATTGCTATATTTAAATATAATAATATATTTTTATGAATTCAAAAAATAAAAATAAACTCGATAAAATTTAGATGGAAAAAAAATAAATATTGTAATATCACGTGACATCTGTTTACGTGACAAAACCTTATTTTACGATATTTAATTGATTGATTGATGATTGATAATTGATAATTGATTTAATAATTTCTTTTAAATAAATATTAAAATTCAATTTACAAATAAAGATAAAAACAATAGATTAAAAGAGATAAATAATTAAGAAAATCAAATCCCTCTTCCTGTGTAAATTAGAATTAGAATAATTATTTTTAACGTTTTTAGTTGTCGTTCTTTGATGAGAACGTTTTAAAGATTTTTTCTTAATATTTTATTTTTTTTAATCTATCATTATTAATATCTAGATTAAATTTTAATATTTTTAAAAGAAATTATTAAATTATTAATAATTAAAAATAAAATTATATTATAATAAATCTAAAATATAGATTTATTTAACAATTTTAGCACAATTCATTTTATTTATTTAATTTTTTTTTTCTCTTCTAATTTTAAAAAACGATATAAACTAAACTTTTATCTTTTATACTGATAAAAAAGAAACTAATCTTTTATTCCGAAGCAATAAAAAAACTAATATTTTATTCAAGGAAAAAAAAAGTTCGAAGTTCCAACAAAACCTAACCTTGTTCGCTTCAATTCCACTGCTAATGCAGCCTCTTACCCCCAAATTATATTCTTTTCCCTCATCCAGCAGCAGCAGAGTCACCGATTACGCTCTATAAATTCACTCCCAAACTCCCTCTTCACAACTCTATATTAAATTCACCGCAATTACTTGCTCGTTCGATCGATTGTTGAAATTCTCGTTATTTCTCTTTCAACTCAAGCACGCTCGCGATTTCTGCTTCTGCACTAATTTCTACCCCCTTCTGCGGTTTCTCAAGGTAAGCCCTAACCCTAAACCCATCGTAGTTCATTTTTTTTTTCTTTCTCACGTTTTAAAAAGAATATATTTAGAAAAAAAATTGTGGGGGAGAAAATGTGTTATTGAATGGTTGAGAAGCACTTCATCCGGTACTTTTTTAATAAATAAAAAAAGTATTTTTTTTTATAATTATAAGAAATTTACATCTACTTTAAACTGTATTAATTATTAGTTTTCTTTTTTATCCTTCATCTTGTGAAATTCATTAATGAGATACTTACTCATTTTTCATGTATTTATTGATCTATTAATCATACAAGATAAACTTATTAGTGGAGGTACAATGTCGTTAATGTAATTACTACTTAAATCAATCAATTTAAAGAGTAATTTTGAAATAAATTTAAAATTTATGACATTATTAATTATAATTAACTAATTTAATTATTTTTATTGATCTTGATGATTTAGTTATTTATTTTTTATATAAAAGATCGGAGGAAGTAATATAAATATGACATAAGTGAGACAAAAATCTTGTTAGATGTTACCTCTGGTCCTAATTATAAGTAATAAATTGACTTTTTTTTTGTCTTAATTATAAACAATAATTACTTATTTTTAAAATAATTTTTTTTTAAATTTATTATATACTCTATTCTCTATGCACTATGACAATCATTTAAAATAAAAAGTATTTTTGAAATAAAAATTAAATTTATAATAGAATTAATTAAAAAAATTATAATAATTAATTTTCTTAATATTAATAATTTATCCTATGTTATTTATAATTAATACAAGTAGTAGTAACATTAAGCACTGAAGGAGGCTAGATATAACTTTGAATTTGAGAGTTACCTTGTCAAATCAAATATAACAAATTGAAAGTTACTTTTGAGCACAACTTGTTTGTCATATTTACATAAGGCTAGATACCAGTCATGTTTGGTTGAGCTTCACAGCAAATTGGTTATCAGGCATCTTCATCTTCTACACCTGTGTCTCCACTCCACTTAGATTTCATTACACTTTGCCTTTTTCAAATTTTCATTAGTTTTTTTTTAGATGTTAATAGCGGCCGTCGCGCCCGCTATTGCGGTGGGGCGGCGCGATTGCGGTTTCTGTCGCGGTTCCGGACCTGCGATTCGGAAGTTGAATGAAAACACCAAAAGGCCCTCACTATTTCATCGTTAGTGAGGGTTATTTTGGGTTTTTTCAGTTTATTTTTATTTCTTTTTTCTGCTTCTGAAAACAGAAGCTCGAACGCGAGAGGCATCACGTAAACTGCGACCCTTCTTCTCTCTGTGCCCAAGCAGCGTACTCTATTCTCCGACGACCATTCTGTCTTCGTTCGTCCGGCGACCGGTGACCGGCGTCTGCGGCGACCTCTGTTCTCCGGTGACCAGCGTACTCTCTTCTCCGGCGACCTCTGTTTGTTTCTTCTCTTTTTGTTTTGTTTTCTTTTCTTTTTCAATTTCTTTTCTTCTCTTATTATTAATTATTAATTCATTCTATTCTGTTATTCATTTTTTTTCTTCTTTTTCTTATTCTGTTATTCATTTTTTTCCTCATTCTTCTCTGGTTCTTTTTTTCTTCTTTTTTTTTATTCTGTTATTCTTTTTTTTTTCTTCTCATTCTTCTCTCGTTCTTTTTTTCTTCTTTTTTTATTCTGTTTTTCATTTTTTTCTTCTCTCATTTTTTCTTCTCCTTTTTGAAGAGGATGAAGATTGAAGATTCTGAATTTCTGATTAGTATTTAGTATTTAGAAAGCTGTATTTGTCTATTTGAATTTTAATGTCTTGTCTTTTATTTTAGTTACTTTATGCTTTAACTTTAGAGGGATTAAGACTTTAAGCCCTTTGTTTCTTGACTTTCTAGTTTATGTTTTGTTTAAGCACTATGTTTGGTTTTAAGTACAATAAGTTTTTATTATTAATGATGATTAGTGCATGAATTTATGTTTTTTAGCTTTTATATATATATATATATTATTAATTATTGAACATATATAAAAAAAAATTTGTGCTCATTTTTCTGCTCAGTCTCCTTTTTAATTTTTATTTTATTTCCACGCTTTTCAGATTTTTGTATGCAATAAGTTCAGGGTTGAAAAGAAATCTGGAACATGGAATGTACACTGTAATTTGTTCAGGCTGTAAACTTACTTTTTTTCTTTTTTAAATTACAGGCTTATCTACCCTAAAACATGGACGAGGATCAAGAGATGGAGAGATTTGGAATGGAGAATGATTATGAGGGTGGTCAATGGATTGGCGGCGAGTTTTACTATAAGAATCGTAAACAAAAACGCACTCAGACCAAGGATGACGTTCTTTATGGAGTTTTTGCAGATTCTGATGACAATGACGATGATGATTATCCGAGTAGAAAGCGGAGGAAAGATTTTTCGAAGAAGCCAGACCTCACCAAGCCTGTGAATTTTGTATCTACAGGCACTTTTATGCCTAATCAGGAAATTGATAACAAGTCCAAAGAGCAGGATGAGAAAGACGGTTATGTTAGTGAGGATAGGCCTGGGTTAGGGTTAGGTTTAGGTTTCGGTGTCGGTATGGGGTCTGCTAGCACTTACGGGTCTGGTTTAGGTTTTAATTCTGGTAATTCTGCTAATGGTTCAAATAGAAATGATGATTCTGATGAGAATGATGGTGATAGTTTCTTGCCTACAGCGTTTGGGAAGAAGATTAAGGAGGGGGCGATGAGAAGGGAAAGGGAACGGGAGAGGGAGAGGTTGGAGAAGAAGAGGGGGAAGCATCAGAGTTTAGGTCAAGATGTGTCTGGTGATGTTGGGAAATTCGAGAACCATACAAAAGGGATAGGGAAAAAGCTGATGGATATGATGGGTTATAAAGGAGGTGGGCTTGGGAAGAATGAGCAAGGTATTGTGGCTCCTATTGAGGCGAAATTGAGGGCCAAGAATTCTGGCATTGGGTTTAATGAGTCTAAGGAGAATATGCTGTTGCCTGTTTTGCAGCAAGAGAAGAAGAATGTGCCGGAAGTCACCCAACCTGTGGTTGGTAGAACGAAGGAGAGGTTATGGTCAAAGCAAGCAAGGTTGAAGAAGAAAAAGGAGGAAGAGTATGTAACTGCTGAGGAGTTGTTGGCGAGCAAGCAAGAACAAGAGTTGGAGGTTGTTCAGAAGGTTTATGATATGAGGGGGCCACAGGTTCGAGTATTAACAAATTTGTCTGATTTGAATGCCGAGGAGAAAGCTAAAGAAAATGATGTCCCGATGCCAGAACTTCAGCATAATGTCGCGTTAATAGTTCGGTTGGCCGAGGCTGACATCCAAGAGATTGATAGAGATTTGAGGAGGGAGAGGGAGACAGCACTTAGCTTGAAAAATGAAAAAGAGAAGTTAGAAACTGAGGCAGCGTTTCAAAAGAAGCAGCTGGATAATATGGAGGAAATAATAAGTGTGTTGGACCGTGTGGGAGAAGAAAACACTTTGGGAACATTAACACTGGATTCCCTTGCTCAGTGTTTTAGGGACTTACGCAAAAGATGTGCTAATAACTACAAGTTGTGTAACTTGTCATGCATTGCATGCTCATATGCTATACCTCTGTTTATCAGAGTGTTCCAAGGATGGGATCCTCTTCGAAATCCGTCTCATGGGTTGGAGTTGGTATCACAGTGGAAGGCATTGCTTCAAGGAGAAGATTCTGTTGATATATGGGATGTATCATCACCTTATACTCAATTGGTTTCAGAGGTTGTATTGCCAGCTGTCAGAATATCTGGTATCAATACCTGGCAGGCTCGGGATCCTGAGCCAATGTTATGGTTTCTGGAATTGTGGGAAAAGTTACTTCCTTCTTCAGTCCTTGCTACCATATTAGACAATATAGTCATGCCAAAACTATCAAGTGCTGTAGATACTTGGGAACCACATCGTGAGACCATTCCTATTCACACTTGGGTGCATCCATGGCTACCTCTTCTGGGGCACAAGTTGGAGGGTATTTACCAGGTGTTTCGTTTTAAATTGAGTACTGTTCTTGGTGCCTGGCACCCAAGTGATGGTTCTGCCTATGCTATACTGTCTCCTTGGAAAACTGTATTTGATGCTGCAAGTTGGGAACAGCTTATGCTTCGTTTTATTGTACCGAAGTTGCAGCTTGTCTTGCAAGAGTTCCAAGTGAACCCGGCAAGTCAGAATCTTGATCAGTTTTATTGGGTAATGGACTGGGCTTCTGCTGTTCCTATTCACCTGATGGTTGATATGATGGAGAAATTCTTCTTTGCCAAATGGCTTCAGGTTTTGTATAATTGGTTGTGCTCAAATCCTAATTTCGAAGAAGTTACAAAATGGTATTTGGGATGGAAAGAACTCATTCCAAAAGAACTGTTGGCAAATGAAAGTATCCGATACCAGCTTAATTGTGGTCTTGATATGATGAACCAGGCTGTTGAAGGTATGGAGGTGGTCCAACCTGGTTTAAAGGAGAATATAAGCTATCTTAGGGTACTTGAGCAAAGGCAATTTGAGGCTCAACAGAAAGCAGCAGCCTATGCTCAACAGCAAGCTGCTGCTAGCTTGGGCAGTGCAGTCAATGCAGATGGTGCTCATGAATTGAGCTTGAAAGAAGTCGTTGAGGCTCATGCTCAGCAACATGGTTTGCTATTCAAGCTTAAACCTGGTAGAATGCACAATGGTCATCAAATATATGGGTTTGGTAATGTCAGCATAATAATAGACTCTCTAAATCAAAAGGTATATGCCCAAAATGAAGAAATGTGGACTTTGGAATCTCTTCAAGGCTTGCTAGAGTTGCATAATAAATCCCTTAGTAAAAGACACTGAATTCTGCATTGGCCAAATGTGAAGTATCTCAATTCTCAGGTACTCTATTTATCTAGTTTCTTGTACAACTGGTATTCTCTTGATTACTAGTACTATTGTTGGCTTGGGATGTTGTGCTTTCTATGCAGCATATATTATATACCTTGATATGTTGTGTTAATAATTTTCAATTGTTAGGTATAACCTCTTAGGTGAAATTCAGAAATAGTGTGTTGATTGATAAATGTCTTAGTTCACTTTCAGTGCGCTCAACTATTAATCAAATGGTAGTTGCAGGCTACATTTCTATAATTTTCTACAATGACATTAATAATTGCAATTAATTTAGCCTTCCACATTCTGCATGAATAAATTACTGTTTTCCTTCTTCTTCTTGCACTTGTTTCATCATGTAATTATCAAGTAAATTTGCTGTTATTAATCTTTATTAATCTTTGAAGGTGTTTAAAAACCACGGTACTTCAGCTGGTGCATCAATGAGTCATTCTCACAGTCAGATGATGGCCCTGTCAATTATTCCACCTAGTGTTTCTGCCCGTCTTGCAAGTATGAAAGATCATTTTGATCAACAGGGAAATGTTTTATTTGTGAAATTCAACGTGAAGATCTTTTGATTGATTCATCTACCAACTTCCTTTCCCTGGTTCCTTTTGCTGCTACATTTCCTTTTGAGATATGGATTGTTCCTCGGTACGACTCTGCTCACTTCCATGAATTGGATGCTGAAAAGTTATCATTTCATTATTTGCAAAGTCCTATTAATGCCTAAGTTCAAATGTTTAGTTTGGTTTCAAATGCATCTGATACAAGGCATGAATTAAAGGCTTACTTTTAGTTGTTTTCTGAGAGATTGAGACTTGATGCCAATTCCCAATATGGGGTGATTGCATGTGACAGAAACATATTGACAAGTAGATCTGAAATGGTGTTAGACTGTTAGTCGTTCCTATTGCCATTATGGTATTTTGGATTAGAACTGCATTTTCTTTGGTGCTTTTGAATAATGAGATTGGATATGGCATGGACTGTGCTTAGAAATTATAATTAGACATGGGGATGCCAAGTTCTATTAGGGAACTGTCACTGTTAGGTGTCATAAACATAACCGAGTAGCAACTAGCAAATACTTTTCATGTCATCTTCATGTGTGCTAAACTGAGTGAACTAAAACCTTATAGCATGGTTTTCCTTATATCATATTTGTTGATAGCGAATAACACTTATAGCAAGAGGGGCTCTCATTGCCATAGCACATAGCATAACACTTAAAGTTAAAAAAAGGGCCATTAAAACCACTATTGTTTATGAAAAATTAAAAATACAACTCATACAACTCCATCTTCATTCAAAGTTTTAAGTTAATCATGAAATACATAAACTATTAAGGACTTAAACAAAAAACTGTCTTTGTTGAAACTTTGAATGAGCTAAGCAGTCTAGGCATTTGCATGTTGATGTTAGGGATTTGTAGTGACAGAGGCTGAAGCTGAGAAGCATGGAGTGTGAAACACAGACACAGACACACACCCACACACACATATATTATATCAACAACAAACTGCTTGCTGGGAAGTTCCCCATGTTTCTGACCTGTGAAGATAAAAGAAATATAGGAGAAAGGGGGGAAAGTTTCAAAAAGACAAGGTTTGAATTTGACAGACAGTCTGTTAAGATTGATTACCTGACCAGAGCTGGTAGAGAACGCTGCTCTACAGAAGGCACCAGCGATGTTGCAGCAGATGAACTTAGAACTTGGCCAGAATCTGCAAGAGGATGGTGACATCCTTGTAAGAGATGGATAGTGGATAGCTGTAACATTAGCTGTGTCCCGGTGTTGGAGGCGGTGCTTCATAGGTGGATAGTGATCAACAGACATTAGAATTCTGAGGATTTATTATACAGATTGAGCATCCTTGTAATGGCACACAGATAGCTTAAGCTATCTTGCACGTAGGGGATTTTGCTAATTCCTATGGGTTTAGCATAGCTAGCACTGACCCTCCTTGCTTGTATTGTGTAATATGCACTATGTCACGCCATTATCAACTATATACACATGTGTTAGTGTGTCCTTTATTCGTTTTTCTTGTTCCAAAGGTTAATCATTATTTCTTGACATTTATTTTGCAGGCAGTTGAACTTAGAGGTTTGTTGAAACCAATGCTCAGGAAGATAGCTTTGCAGTTGAACAATCCACCATTCAACTATATGATTCACACTAGTCCACTTCATGTTAATGGGCCCGAGTTAGCATACACTCTACTAATTGGGATTGCGGGTTTTGAGCTGGGAACTGGGTGTTGCATAAATCCTGTGTTCCCAGAGGATGTTGCAAAGGTTCTAAGGGAAGTGAAAGTTCCAGAGTTAGGATAAAGCGTGTAGAAACATGTTGATAACCTAATCTCAAACTTGTTAGGTAATAAATTTTTTTTATTCACATGTATGAGGGTCAAGCTTTTTTGACAGTTTTTATACTCTTGAGCCTCCTAGTGAGGGAGTTTTGGCTCTTATACGCGCCATTAATCTTAGTCCTGAAACGATGAGGTATTGGAAATTTGAAATAAAATATATACATTTTACTGGATTCATTGTGAAAACGACTATGCCGAAAGAGGAAAGTCAACTGCATTTTTGATAATTTCGATGTCCTTTTGGGGTTATGGTAAGGGTATCTATTTACCCTGCTTATGCTCCAAGAAACTAAGTGTGTTTGGACGTGCTTTTATAAAATTGATTTTAAGTAAACTCGAGTTTAAAGTAACATGATTTTTGTTTGAATAATATGTTGAAAAATTGATTTATTCCTTAAATGTGTGAAAACTTGGTATCAAAATTGATTTTGCGTGTAACTATTAAAATAGGTTTGAGTTTATATATAATTTTTTCTACAGATATCAAAATTGATTTTGCGTGTGTAACTATCAAAATTATAAGCTGAAAAGTTAAAAGTTTACAAAATAATTAATTGAATTGAAAGTATTTAATAATATTAGCTAATAAATATAACTCCCCCCTCCAAACCCCTTCAATTACTAAGCCCTAAACTTTAATTCAAGTAAGGTTTATTATCTTTTCTTTCTAATCATATATTATTTCTTTTCGTCAAACTTGAAGTTTTTAGATGATCGTGTGCATGACTCAAATAACACATTTACCATATAACATCTTTTTAATTTGAACAGAACATAAGGATATATAGTTATATGTCAAAAATAAATTTTGCGAATCATATGCAAAACATAATCGTGATGACAAGAGTTATTAAGCAAAATCAAACATATTAATATATGTTTTATGAACTAGTCAATACACATATCCTATGAAGTATAGTTCTTCCCACCATTACATAAAATAAAAAAAAGAAAGATCTTTAAATATTTATATATATCCAAACCTAGCTAGGCTTCTGCATTTCTTCCCCCTTTTTTGCTAATAGCATGACATAACCTACAAGGTAAGGTGTCAAGGCTTAGTGCTCTAGTTTTTGCATAGTTACCCAACACACCACATCTTCTCCATGCATGGAATTCTCCATAGGCTATTGGGTCATCTGCCAGGGCCTTCACATATGAAGCCAATTCTTCCATTGACTTGAATTTTATCCCTTCTATTATTGAATGAGGAGGCACAAAATCCATGATATTTGGAGCACCAAAATAGATTGGAATTGCACCAGAGTCCAAGGCATAAAATAACTTTTCTGTAACATAACTTTCAGTCCAAGTGCTCTCAATTACAAGGACAAACTTGTAGTGAGACATCACACAGTGTATATGATTCCACCATTTGGTAAGTTTTGCAGCATTATCTACACATTCAGGATACAAACGTAGTGCCTTATTTTTTCTTCCAACATTATTTAGGCATTTGCCAAGTGCATGGTGAGGCAATAGACTAAGGAGTTTGTGGGCAAGTTTGTTCCTTTGAGGTGTACAAGGGGATGAAGACCAATAAACAAGTGGGACCTAGAAATGATGAATCAAATTAATGAAAGTTTTACAATCCTTTTCTTTTAAAATGTTAACTCATACACAAAACACACATATAAACAGACAAGTAACTCCAATCTTATTAAATTAATTTTCTAAAATTATTCGTATTCAATTTTGATCCCAAAGTCAAATTGCTAAATTCTATCAATTATCCTAATGACATTTGGTAAAGAAAAAAAGTAGAAAATATTTAATAAAAAGAAAGTACTTATTATATGAAAAATATAAAACCATTCCATACGTACACACCTTTTAATGTTTGATAAAATAATACACACCTTTTAATGTAATGAAAACATTTAATATCGTATTAAATTGTTCTTAACTATTGTCTTTAAAATCCTTATTAATAACATCCATCTAATTTTGACTCGAACTCAAATGTTGTACAAATATATAAATTTTTCACCTGTTACTCTCCATTTCAAAACTTTAGTTGTTTAAGGTTTTTACATATAGATAAAGAAATATTTAATTTATATAAATTTAGACTAAATTATCCTTATTTATTATTTTATAGTTTTATAATATTTTCAACTATTTCATTTATACTCCTATGAAACAATTTTATACTATTTATACTAAGAAATAATATTAACACTTCACTATAAGTATTTTATAAAAATCAAAGTTATTAATACTCTATTAAAAAATAGTCTTAATTACTCAACTGCATATAAAGGTATAATTGAAAAAAATTGTACAAATACCTATTGAAATTCTAAAACAATCAAAGTTTTGAAACAAAAATAAAAAGTTAAAACAACCAAAGTTTTAAAATGGAAGGAATACATAATATATATTAATTTATTTTAATATTATATATATATATATATATATATATATATATATATATATATATATATATATATATATATATATATATGATGGCACCATTAAACATATAATCCATAAATTATTCTCCGAATTATCTATTGTCATACGACAAGTATTATTGTCTATTTGAAAACGGATGCAGATTCCTTGTAGTTGAAAAATAACTACAGGGAGTACAGTTTAATCTCTCACCATTCACTTTTCATTATTTATTAAACAAAATATTAATAAAAATAAAATAGAAAAGTATATGATGAGAAATTAAATTGGACTCCCTACAATTATTTTTCAGCTACAGATAATCCGCATGCATTTGAGAATTATTGCTAAATCATACAAGTTTAACTTTTTGTTATCTTTAAAATGGATTGAAATTACCTGTTCCAAAACCCTGTCTATTTTTTGTCCCACCATCAAATCACGTCAACTCAATTAGTAAAAAAAGCCATGCCATCTCTTCGCAATTTGGAAACGTTTAAGGTTGTGTTTAGGAAGGAAGAGAAAGGAAAAGAGTAAAAATTAAAAAATGTTGGTTGTTTGAAAGGATGGAAGTGTAGAAAAAATTTCAAAAAAATAAGTGAGATTCACTATTTTTTTTTTTTTTTGCACAAATTAGCGTGAGATTGCAAAGAGATACATACGAAGAGCAAACATAATCGGTTATATTTTGCAACATAACCAATTATGTTGCACATTAACAACAAAAATGCCAATTTCTTATGTTGTCACCATAATCGATTAAGGTAGGCTTCCCCCACTTATTATAATAATAATAATAATAATATATTTTTATTCAATATTAATTTTTCTTATTTTTTTAACTTTAATTTAAATATTTTTTTCTTCTATTCCACTTTATTTCTAGTTAACCAAATAACCTCAATTTCACCATTTTTCTCTTCTTATCTGTTAACACGTTGTTGCACACCAACACTTTTGTCTCTCACTGTATCACAAACTTCCGTTTCCCAAATTTTTCGGTGCCACGTTAATAGCTTCTTGTAACGTATTGTAGTAAAACTTGCCACCCCACCGTAACGTCCCGCGTAAATTACGCAGAGATCACTGGATTTTAACCTTAAAAAAAGGAGGAGGGGTCCATCACATGGAGAAGATAGAGAATACGCGTAGCATTAAAACCGTTTCCAAACAACGAAGAGATGACGATGGCTTCTTTTAATTGAGTTGGCCTAATGTGATTGATTAGACAAAGAAATAGACAGGCTTTATGAATGCAAATAATAACTTTGCATACATTACTAATCAATGCATTTGGAACTCAAGAAAAAAAAAAAAAAAAAAAACAAGAAGGAAAGCATTCAAAGAATAAGAAAAGGAAAAAAAAAAGTTTTGGGTCGTTTAGTTTAAGAAAATATTTTCTATTTCTGTCACATTGTTTTTACTATATTTTCTATTTTTAAACATTTGTATAATGAAAATAGAATTTTTTTTTTTTCTCAAACCAAACAATTCTTACATTAATGAATAAATTAACAATTATTTTGTGATAGAGTATATATGTATATAAAACATATAGCAAAAATTTAATGCTATATGCTTTCTTCCTTTTGCTATTTTTTTTTTTTTGCAACATTTAGTTTGGTATTTCAATTTTCACAAACAATTATCACACGAATTAAAAATCACTTACATTGTTCTTATACGCAGAAACGTAGTGATTTCGACCATTATGGAGTAGGGCACTGGCATAGGTTGATTGCAAATCATCCTTGGCATGATAACTAATAAATACTTCTTCATTACCTGATCTCTTTCTTTTAGGTTCAAGATCCATGTATACACGAAGTGGTTGTCCAGTGCTTCTCTGAAATCAAAAGAATAAGAAACAAGTCAATTCGTATAGGAAATGAAATTCCATTTTTGATAAAAGAACGACAAATATCATATATATGTATATATATATATATATATATATATATATATATATATATATAAAAGAGTAAAAGAGTTTTTAAGTCATTGGAGACAAATTTATTTATCATAATCGTTTCAACCGAGTTTCAAACAAATAACCCTTACAAATCGAACACTTCATACTAAGCATGAATAGGAAATTATTAATTACCATGACAATTGTAACATTTCTACATATAATTTCAATTTACAACATCAAGTATTACACTAATGTTACTATTATTACTCTAAAACAAAACATAGGATTTAGTGTGAGTTATTAAAGCAGGAAGAGGAGACAGTATGATGTTCAATAATAACATACTCATTTAAAATAAATGAGTTCTTAACTATTGCCAAAACAAAACAATTTGATTATCTTTTTTCTTCTTGTCAAGTATACACGTAACACACTCATGAGGTGCAAAGAGAAATATTGACTTGTGCCTTTCTAGCTAATAGAAATTTAAAACAGGACACATATAAGTGTAAATCCTTACTTGTTTTTCAATTACATTTGTTAGGTAAGTTATCACTATCTCTTAGTTAAAAAGAAAAGAAAAGAAACTTGTAATGTTACAATTAAAATTGCACATATTAAATAATATAAAATCACAAATTTTAACACACAATTTATTATATATTCAATAAATTATATGCAGATCCTATTTTATTTAATTGAGATCTAGACCCATATATATCTCACTTAATAACAAAAAAATATATAAGTAAAATTTATCATCAACATAACATATAATAAAAAAATAGACTTAAATATATTTTTGTCTCTCAAATTTAGGTCATTGTTATTTTTTGCTCTTTAGATTTAAATTTATTTTTTTAATCCTTTAATTTTAAAAAATGTTCTTTTTAGTCTATCCTGTGATAAAAAATCACCACAAATTTTGCATCTAAACTATCAAAAGTCAGTCAGGACTATAGAGAGCATTTTTTTTTTTTTGAAAAATGAGGGATTAAAAAAAATGCAAACTTAAATTTAGGGGACCAAAAACAACATTGATCCAAATTTGAGGACCAAATAGATATTTAAGCCTAAAAAATAATAAATGTAAACATCATAACCCAAATAAATTGTTACTTGTGCTGGAGGCTTAGTCGTTTCAAACAAGAAGGCATCAGGGTTGTCAGCAAGAACTGGCGACTTTGTCCATAAGCAGCTCAATCCACATGGACAAATGTACATGCTATTTAAATTATCAGGAATCCATGTCCACCCTTTCACCAAGATGCTCACATGTTTCATTTTCAACACCCCACATTCCAATTGGCCACCAAATTGATCTTGCAAAGAAGTAGAAAAACTATTTGAACCATTTCTTTGGTTTATGTCATTCTTGAATCGGGCACACCCCACTTCAGAGTCCCACTTTTTGAATGCACCAACCACATCGGTGAAAGCCTTTGATGAATTTGATTGGTCTTTGATTGGTAAGGTTGAGAAAGGTGACAATAAAGAAAAGGATGGGAACTCGATGATCCCAGATATGAAGAGGATTAAGAGAATGAAACCCAATGTGTTTACTAAGGTAATTAAATTACCAAGACGTAGGGGTGGAGTGGGGAATGATGAACAATTGAAAACTCTCATCCTCTTCGGATTGCAAAGTGAACAATGGGAAATGAAAGGTAGAAAGCACTGGAAAATAACACAGGCACTATCTTAAATTATAAGATATGATAATGATAGTTCCACACCATCAATTTGTTACACGTACTCCAAATCCTTCTTTTTATAGTATAAAAGAAAAAAATTAAATGAAATTTCTCCTTTTTTAACCCTTAGAGGGAGGAAAGTAACAAGTGATAGGGATAGTATAAAAATTTGATAATGTCATTCTTATACTATGGGTAGGAACCAATTCAAAAACAGCAACATTTTTGTCGTCATTATAGTGGATTATTTTGGATGGATTATAGTTCGTTCACCTAGTGCCTATATGTTTGATTGTGGCATGCTTGGCCTTGAGAAATTGACACGTGTCAACCTTAAAATGAGACACCTTGCTTTTGTGCATGCTTGAGTTGGACAATTACTGAGTTGGAGACAACTTACGCATCAACAAAAACCTACAAACACTACTACCAAACAAAATATCAACTAGGAAAACCGATACACATTTTCTGTGTCTTAATTTGCTTTCTGTTTTCTCTGACGTATGGTGCTTGTAATTGTAATACAAGCTTTAATTTGTTTAACAATAGTTTTTTTATTAAATTAATTATCATAAGCTCACAAAGGTTTAATATGTAAAAGTGAATATAAAACATGATCATTTTAGGGTTTTAAGAACTGATTTGAAGGTAATACCTATTCCAGTCAAAGTCTTCACTACAATTGAAAAGGTAGAATGATTAAACAATAATGCAAAAGGGTTTTATTAATAAACATATATTAACCTACCTTAAATTGTATGCATTTAACCCATTAGGTTTTACCTAGTGGTGGAAGGTTGGGATCGATTTTACAAATAGATATTTTAAATTTTAATTTTATCCCAATCATTTCTTAAAAGCTCATTAATATTGTTATGATTAATCCTTAAAAAGTCCTAATTAAGTGACAAAATTAAGAAAAATAAGAATAGATCAACCAATCCTACTTAACACAAAATGCATGCAAAACAACTAAGAACTCCATGTTAAATATGCTATGAAATACAACACATTAGTCCCACTCAAAAATTCATTATGGGTCAAAATTTGGGTTAATGTGCTTTGAAATGAACTAGTTTTTGGTCAAAATGAACCAAGGGATCTAAATTGAACTACAAAAGTTGGATGGTTTTGGATTTTTGTAGAGTTAGTCTTTGACAATATAAAACTATGAGAAAAAGTACTGTTTTAAAACAAGGTCTATGCAAGGAGTTATGCAGTTGCAAAGTTGACACTTTTACAAGTTTAGCTCATAATTTTGGTAACTAAACCATGTAGTTTCACCATGTCTCTATTTGTTTTTGGTGTTGGTAGATTATTGCTAAGTCATAAGATGAATCAGGATCCTCCGATATTTTGATTTATGCAAACAAAATACTAGGATTTTACAACAACGTCTTTATGCTTTTAGTTGAAAGAATCTGTTCGTTTACGTCTGTTTTAATAGACGATAACTCATTGGGTCTGTGTATTTATGAACACTTAATGCTTTGATGTTTTGATCCTTTTTGCATAGAATAAATGTTATATTCTTCATATGATTTGCCAAAAAGTATGAAAGAGAAAGGAGTCAACGAAAAAGCTACCTACTCCATCAAAAGACGTGTCAAAGCAAGTTGCAAAGTGCTTGAGTATACAAAAGCATATATGATCATTGACACAAGTTATGAAGTGCATAAATAGCAAGATAATCAAGTTGCTTTATCATATCAACATGAGAAGTTGGTGACTTGCATTAAATGCTTCAACGACCATTTTCACCAACATATGAAGATGAAAGCTTCATAAGTCACAATGATCATCCTTTGAAGCTACCTATAAATACATGAAGATTTGAAGTTTACAAGTTAGAGAAGCCACACACACGAACAAGCTGCTATTGTATTCAAATCTTTTTGTATTTTTCTCCAATTTAGAAACACAACTCCCGATTCATTTGTATATCCTGAGAGTGTAAGACGATATAGTCAGTGAACCCTTATCCTTAACCAAATTTGAGTGATTGGTTGAAGCCTGAAGAGGCTTTGTACTAAAGAATAAGTTTTCTTGAAGAGGCAATTGTAAAACTACTAGGGGTTTGAGCCAGAAGTGGCTTGGGAAAGAATACTTGTAACTGTTATAGTGGAACTTGCTAGTTTAGCCAAGAATTAGACGTAGTCTCAATGGTAGAGACGAACAAGTACAAAAATTCCTTGTCTCTTTAGTGTTTTATCTAACCTTGAATTGTGTTTCTCCTTTATACGTTGCTTTTTGAAAAGGTTTTGATAAAACAAAGTTTTTGTTCCTTTCGTCTACTATATCCTTGCACATGTTTAATCTGTTTTATAAGACGATACACGTTTTAACTTAGGTTTTGCAAAAAAAGTTTTAAGAAACATAATTCAACCCTCTTCTTGTATTTCCATGTGTTCTACAATTATACTCACCATTTCGGGAGTGATGTGTTAACATAAAGGGTTTACTTGAAACTTCAAAGTATTGGCTTTCTATCCTTAAATCATACTTGTTTAAGCACTTTACAAGGTAAAACTTAAGATTTCGATTGAACTACTAGGCTGCACTTACTAACCCTTTCTAGATACATCACATGAAGATTTTATGCCTCAATGTTGGATTACTGAATTGTTCATTAAGTTCGTTATGACTATGACATATCATTGCTACATAAAGGATAGAGACAAAAGTAACTAGAATCTATCTTGAGGGGTATCATTACCTGAAGGTCAACGTTGGAGGGTTTTGTTACTGAAGAAGAAATAAGTGCTTGGAGGAAGGTTTTTAATGGAGACTTGAGTGCGAGAATGTTTGGGTACATGCTTACTCTCACAACTCTACTAAAGTTCTTTCATCCAAAGGGACATCCACTTGACTTAAAATCAAAGATGCACATTCGAGAGATTCACAAACCATGGGTAGCTGCTCACTGACATTGGAAAATGAACTAAATACTAAAGGTGAGCAAATCAAGTTCATAGAGAAGTTATACCTTCTATAGGACATACAAAAATTTAGACATGCTTGAGATGGAACATAAAGATCAACTATAGGAGTAGGAACAACAAGATCACAAGGTAATGAAAATACAGGCGATTTCATGTCTCATAAAATCATATGAAATAAGAAAATGTGTTGCACTTGAATCATAGAGTTCATTTAAGAGATTTTCATTTATGGTACAATTACCTTGAATTAGATCATCAAATTGAGCAGCTTTAGTGCCACTAATAGTGAATACCCTCCTATAGTCTTCTACCTCCCGACTTGATGACTGTTGTTGTTATTCCTGCTACCATTTCCAGGTTTTTTCTTTGGTGCCCAACAATTTCAGCTAAAGTGTCTTGACTACCCATAATTATAGCATATGATAGGCTTTTGAGGGAAGTACTTCCCCACATGTAGTCCTCCTTATTGAAAGAACTTGATAATGTTGTTTGGTTTGAAGTTTTTATTCCTAGTAGTAGCATGAGCTCTATGCCTCGAGGTGTGTTCCCAAATGAACAAGCTGAATTGTAGTAAGGCTCTTTCTTGTTATGAAAGTCTCTCCTTTTGTTCCTTTGTGGTCCTACATGCTTCCACTTTGCCTACTTTGCCTTTATGTCATCCTCATAAATCTTGTAGCTATTAATCATGGTTGGAAAATGAGTGATCTCCATCTAACCTATTTCTTGTTTAATGTAAGTTGTCAGCCTACTTTGAAACTTGGAACATCTAAAGCGATCATCCTATACCTTATAAAAATAAGGCTAGTATTTTGATAGTTAATCAAATTTAGCAGCATATTCCCTAATTAACATGCCTCCTTGCTTTACGCTTACACTACTACATGAATGGCCTTTTACGTTGCCCTTTCTACATCAATTGTTAAACAACCAGTGTAGAAAGTGAATCAGTGGCATTTTTTAAATTAAATGAAAGTACACTATATCACACTACTATAGAAAACACTTTTAACATCGATTAAATATGGCCTTTAAGATAGGTTTAGAACCAATGTTGAAGCGACCGTAGTTGAAAGTGGAACACTTTTAACATCGATTTTTCAAACGTTGTAGAAAAGCACATTCAACATCGGTTGAAATAGTAATTGATGTAAAAACCGATTACTATTTCAACCGATGTTGAATGTGCTTTTCTAAATCGGTTATTAGTACAACCGATGTAGAAAAGTGGCACTCCCCGTTAATGCCAAAGTGAAACAAAAAAAATTGGCACTGTATTATGGATTTTATAACTAATGTGCTCAACCCAACTTTTCCAACAACATTGTATCAACAAAGGAGAAAATAATCACACACATTTCAGTATATTTCACTTACATGTATGAACAAAAGGCCAATTCTAGGGTGGACACCTTACATGTGGTTTAAAGTGAACCACTGTTCTTTTCCATCAGATCCATCTAGGTACACTTCTCTTATCCTACGCCTTCCCCACCAAATTTATGCTTCCTTCCTGGAGCTGCAGCAAGCCGTCGCCGGAGGCGATCTCCGGTGGCGGTGCTGTATTTTTTTTCCTCTTCATCCCTCCCCATATTGGTTGCGCTCCATTTGAAATAAACTCTTCCCTATCCCGTCACTCCTTGCTTCGTGTCCCCTGCCAAATGCCTCGTCCTCCTCGTTGGTACCAAACCTTTTTCCTCTGCTTTAACCAAAATTAATTAAATACTTTTCTTACTATTCAAATTCAAATTAAATTAAAACGCAGTTGATGGTTTACGCACTGACAAATTTTTCGAGCTGGACGCGGAAGGGGAATGACCAAGCGTCGTTTTTGAGGAGTATAATAGAAATGTAGGGTCATTGGGGGGTTTCTCATGCTAGGCCTCCCACAGAGTCTAGGCTTGGTTATGTTGCCATTTATTGTTGGCTTCTATGAAGATCCAGTGCAGTTACAAAAGGATTGGCAACTGGTTTGGCATCGTTTTTGAGCGGAGCAAAGGCGTTGAAGTGGAGGCTAGTGACTTTAGTGGAGGAGGAGGTGGGGTACAGTGTTGGAGGGTTCTAGTCTTTGACTCGCGGAAGACTAGTTTTTTGATGCAAGGGTTTGCTGGCCATGATATACCGAATGGGTGAAGATATGGAGGAGAGAGGGTCATTGGGGGAGTGGTTGTGTGCGGCGGGGTTCAAGGGAGTTTGGATCTGGAGGAAAAGCTATTGCTGGGTTTGTTCAACGATGGTGGTTGCATCAGAAAAATATTTGGTTTTGGGAGGAAAGAAAAATAGTAAAAAAAAAAATGCCACCGTCAAAAATCATCTCCGGCAGTGACGAATGGTGGTCGTCGGTGATAGTTGTTGGGGAGAAGGAAATAGGTAGTACTATTATGCAGAGGATACACCATAAGACTGTGAACACCAAATTAATCTAAAGGCCACTATTAATGGTCCAAAATGCACCACCTTGATACGTGGTCCACCAAAGTAATGCCCTAAACAAAAACTAATTTAAATTTAAGAGTATATTATTTAAGATTATTTTAGTATATATTACACTTGCTTTTAAGTGAATATCATTCTAGCCTCATTTTAGTAACAGAAGGAAAAAAAAAAAAACAATAAGAAACATAACAACTATTACAAACAGGTGTTTCATTCATTCCTTGACTACAATCTTTGTTACTCCACGGATCATTGCTATTGAAGTCACAACTTGCTTTGATTGTTTTGTAAGTTTCATCAGATATCACTGCATGGCTCCAAGCAAAATCAACCATACCTGACTAGTCCTCAACATCAGATGTTTTAGGGTTGCCTAGCTGCAAAAAAATAAAAATAAAATAGGATAACTTATGTCATCGAGGAACTGAAGTATATAGATATGCTTAACTACAATGGAAATATATATGCTTGGTAATAAAGCAAGGTTTTTTATATACTTGGATTTTTATTTACTGCCTCTTTGGTTGACGCAAAAGTCACATTAATTTTGAAAGAAACACAATTTTTAATTCTTGATTTCATTGATAAGAATTTATTTTAAATGTGAAACTATAAAATATATATATCTATAAATTAAAAGTGGTTCTATCATATCATCCAAACAATCAATTTTTTATAACTCATTTTTCAACAAACAGAATTTAAGTATAGTACATAAGTGTTTTTAGTAGTTTATATTCTTCAATAACTACAAATCAAAATTAGAATTTTAATTTGATAACCTACATAATAAAGCAGGTTTATGCAAGTTAGTAGGAGTTAGCTATTAAAATTATGGAAGACTACCAAAATTCCCTTGAGATCAATGTGAAGGGAAGGGTCCTTGTTTCTATCGTGGATGAGTACAGCCAGCTCCGGTACATACTTTCTTGAAAAGCGTGTCACATGGTCAATTTAGAGGACTATAAATGATGGTTCATTGATTTGTTTGTTAATTTCAATACCTGCATAACTCTCTCCTGCTATGTAAAATGTCCTTGTTCTATATAATGGAAGCTTGAGGAACCAATTGTGCAGAAAAGTGTAAGCATCATTAGCTGTTTCAAACAGTCGATACAGAGCACAATTAAATTTATTAGAGAACTTTGAATAATTAAGCTAGCTACCTAGGAAAAATAGAAAATGTAACCTTCATTAAATTAAAATTAGTAACATGTTAATATTTAGCTACCACATCTATATAGTAGCCACTGTAGCTCATATTTCCTACTCAAACAACTAAATGCTTAGGTCATTGCCACAATGTGTGATATGCATTGTACCATTAAGTGGCAATCTTTTGTTAGTCAAAAACATATATTACCAAGCATTCACACATAATCAACAAGAAATATATATTATTAAGAATTTATATTGAACAAGCAAGTAAATTAAACATAAGCTGGTAATTTAAAAAATGTATTAGTATACAAGTTAAGTAAACAATTCTCTCAAATCTCTCATAAATGAACTCATTAGCATGAATATTCAACTCATTTAAATAAGCTGCTCAAAAATTAGAAAAATAAAATTATAAGACAATAGGAAACTAAAGTATAATCAATTGCCAAATTTCAATCAACTTGGCAAGTTCTTAGCAAAAAAGTACACATAAAGAATAATATAATACAAAACCACAAAAAACATATAAGCACAAAAGAACACTTCAATCTTATTAAAGTGTCTAAAAAATAAAGATCATTGACTGTTGATGTTGCAGGAACTATAGCTCTAGGACTTGGAGAAACATCAATTCACTGGCCATTTCTTTCATAAAGGGGTCAAAATACAATGAAAAAAAAAATGAACTTATGTTGTCACTTTATCAATTGATCATCACATATCTAATCAGAAAGCTTCACAAAATCCTTTTCTAACTACTCAAGTTTAGAAAACATGAGGTTAAAGAAATTATATGTATAATACTTGTACTCAACCAATTCAGTAATAGATAAGTAAACAAATTCACTATCCTTTATGGATTTCTAAACTACTTTCAAATCCCATTGCAGTAAAATTCTCAAAATCAAAAAACAATTCCGTAGTATTCAAAATTATGAGAAAACATAATAAAAATACCAATAAAATTAAAGATATCAACCATGACAGGTAAGACAATACAAACTTACATATAAACAGCTAGAGGCAAAATGAAGAACAAAGGAGATTATAAGCTTCGTGTGACTTCTAGTTTTAACAATGATATATCAAAGGAAAAGGTATATGGTATTTTTTAATGGAGCAACTGCATATCAGATTACAAACTTCAGTATAATGAATGGCTATTTCAATATATTTAACAAGAGAACCTAATTGCATACAGCAGAAAATCATTGACTTAATAGTTATGCATTATTTTACAAGTCTATATATATATATATATATATTGGTGTATTGCCCTAATGATTCCATAAGTTAAAAGGAATTGAAAAATTATGCATAGCTCAATTTCTCAAATATGCATGGGGTTGCGGTAACCATAAAAGAACTAACCTGATCATTGCCTCTAAAGGAGTTTGACATGCTACCATCCACATTGACACTACCATCACCTCCCCCCATTTTATCTTGCTGATGCGTGCTATGATTTGAAGTCTGAGATTGCAGATTCGAAAGAGTATGTTGTTGTAGTTGTTGCTATTGTGGATTGGCATTCTGCTGTTGTTGATGTTGGTGTAAATGTGCGAGTTTCAACTACACAAACAAAAACATTTAGAAGATGCAACTCGCGATACTTGAGGCAACTCCAAGGAATTAAAAATAGGACTCTTGAAAAAATAATGCAAGAACCATAAATAAGATGAAAAGATAAAATACAAGAGAACATGCACATGCATTAGTATATCTGTATCACTGCCCGGAAAAGCATGGCCACCTGTTTGAAGAGGTGATCCAACATTTGATACTACATCACCAATAGGGTTTGAAAGACCATCCTTAGTTACACCCATATTCCTATTATTCAGCAGCATTCTAAGTCTTCTATTATCATCACGTTGTAAGCCCCTGCCTTAACTCCTCAGAAATGATCATTTGCCAAGGATCTGAACATAGTAAGCTTGTTTTTCAATTATTGTGCATTATCTACTGTTTATTAGGCTTATCCATAAAAAAGAGCTAAGGTGAAAAATAGGAGATTTACCAAACTTATCAGGAGGTACAACAATTGTCCCTTTAAGCAACAATGAAAATTGCATAATAGAAAATATGCAAGTGAGGGAGGAAAATATAGAAGTACATCTTCAAGGTTCAAGCACTGTGTATGAATTCAAACAACTAAAAAAAATTAATTAAAACATGCATATGCAAGTCCATATAGAATAAGACAGACAAACAGTCCCACTCCACAAGCTAAACATCCCAAGATTAAATGCCCCTTCCCTTTATAGAACTTCTAATATCCTCTCTTCTCTCCCTCCTACGAACAGAACCAACAAACTCTTATTATTTACAATTCAAAATATCTACGGGCCACAATCTATTGTAAGACCCAAAATGCTCATGTTATCCGTGTTCAGCACATCATGAGTGAAACCAACCCCCTATCATCTAGCAATCAAGGAAGCAGTATGCTCAACAATCTCCACCACCCATGCTGATAGAAAACACCATTATAAAGAAGGGATAGATAGTCAATACAATACAATGAAGATAACAGTACAATCCAGAAGATTTGAAGATTAAAAAATTTCACTAATTTGTCTTCCTTCAACCTCTAATAGTTGCTTGGCATAACACCACTAGTTTTTAGCTTCTCTGGTTAGCATAAAAGTAGCAAAAGTCACTTTGTGGTTGTCCATATATTGCTAGGGCTGTTCAGTTCGAACTAAACCGAACCGAACTGTTGTGAACTGTTTTGAACTACAAATGCGGTTTGCTCAAACTGAGCTGAATTGCAAAATAATTTGGACGAACCAAACTGAACTATTTTGTAGGTGCACTAAACTGGACTAAACCTGTTTTAAACTGAACTACTTTTCGAACTGTTTGAACTTCTTCGAACTGCCCCGAATTGTCCCGAACTTTTTTTAAGGGGCCATTTTTTTAGAAAATATTTTTTTTATTTTCACTTTTAATTACAAAAATATCATATTGTTTTAATTTTGCTTCTCATTTTTACATTGATTTGTGTTAGAATACATTTTTTATACTGTGTCAAAAGTTAAATATATTTTATTTATCAAAATAGGTAATGATTTTATATATGATTGTGATTCTCAAATTGTTATGAACAAAAAGATTAAAGATAAGTTTTAGCATTTTTAAAATTATAGGTTTTTAAATTTATGAACAACATATTTGAATTGCTTATGGAGGCCACACATGACAGTATTTATTTTTAAGTGCTACATCTTATTTGGCCACCTAATTGCCATATTTATTTTGATCTGCATGTGGCTAATATTAAAAAGATGAAAAAATAAATGTGTGGCACGGTTTCATTCTCTTGAACCTGATTGGTGTGATTCTTGCTTTTCTTCGTGTAATGGGAGGGTACAAGGGAATACTATATGTTGGAGTGGAGCGGGAGTTCCTAACATGAGTGGAGCGGGATTTTTTTTTTCCAAACTCTGATTCTGATAATAGTTTGGGAGTGCACTAAATTGCTCTTTTAGCAGTTCAGTTTTTTAAAACTGAACTGAAAAATTGGTTTAGTTCAATTTTTATTGAAAAATTTTAGTGCAGTTTAGTTTTTTTGGCCACCCCTACATATTGCCATCGCATGTGAAAATATTTTTTTTTAATCTCGCCTATCCAAAGTTGTGCTCCATCTTAGAATCTCCTTTGAACTAAAGGGGATTGTTCTTCCTACAAAGCAGATAGCCTTCTATACTCTACATGATCAACATCTCTTCTTTGTCTTGGTTCATATGCTCCAACACATTAGTCATTCGTTCTAGTAGACGTTGAGTAACTTTGTCATTTCTAGGTCTCTTGGTGCGTAAAATGCGTTGCAACCGTACCCTACATTGTAGTAACAGGGACTCTAAGAGTCCAGATATCGAACCCAAAGGATCAGTCGCATTCCTAAATAACTAATTTCTCAAATAATTAAACAATCCAATTTAAAAACCAATTTGAGAAAAAAAAGGTGTTCAACTATCCCATTTCCAAGAACCAAGATATAAAGCAGAAAGATTAATGTGAGAACAATTAAATTAGAAAGCTAAAGATTATGATTTCGCATGCACCCCTTTTCCCCTAATTCTAATTTCAATAAAAATCCCTAATTAAGTAAATTGCCAGTGACCTCTTAAGTTCATTAATAATCAATTGATCATAGTTTACTAATGTTGTTTCCCCTAATTTAATTCCCAATTGATCGTAGGTGAATTAATTTAGGATAAACGATAAATCTCAGATAGATTGATTAACAGGATTAATCCACTGGAAATTCACACAATAGGTTTGATCATGCAAATTGTATGAATTCAATCACTTTACAGTTCCATTAATCACAAGCAATTGATCATAGACGAGAGATTAATTTAGATTTAGAGTGATTAGCTCTTAGAACAATAAAAGCAGTAAAGAGATTCATTACTGGAAAACATCAGGAATTTCATTCATAATTAAAATGGGGTACACAGGGTACAACTACATCACAATCCTGGGCTAAGAGAAACTAGCCCCTCATGTTCATGATTAAGCCAAAAAACTCAAAGAAAGACATAAAGATTATAAAAGGGAAGAAACTTTATGGTGATGATCCCCAATGGTGCTCTCTACGTCCTACCGCAGCTCAAAGTCTCTCACAAAACCTCTTTCTCACTCAGAACCCTCAATTTTGAAAATAGAACAAAAGATAAAAAAAATAAAAAGGTTTTTCAGTCCCTATTTATAATAATTCAAAATTCAAATAAGCTGACAGCGCAACTTACCACGGCCCTGGTAAAATGACCACGGCCCTGGTCCTTGCATGGTACTCAAGGTCTAATTCTACTACGCAACTAGCATGGCCATGGTCCTTGCGTTACTTCAATTATGGCCCTTTTTTCTTGGTCCTCCAGTTAGTGACATTTTTGCTCCAAAAAGTGCAATTTTTAACTCTTTTCCTCATGAAGCCTCTTGAGTACCTATCTTGCATCAACTAACACCAAACAATGAGTTTTGCCAATAAAATATATTCAAAATGTATGAAAATGACATCTAAACTCACATCAAAATACAATCAAAATCCGATTTATCATCTCTCAATCATCTTTTCCTCAAAAAGATATATGCTTATATGCACATAAACATATACCTTCATTTGAGATATAACAAACAAATATTATCTCACACCATTGTTCGACAATAGTAAATGCAAGAGCACACAACACAAAAAAGTAGGCATGTCCATACCTAAGGCTTGACGATAAAGAATTGGTCTGATACTACTAAATGTGACACCCTTTGTCACATTGATTAAACTAATTATTCTCATTTATTTAGTTAATTGATATTAGTTAATTTTAATAGAAAAGTAGTTTAGGCTATTATAAAATTAGTGGGATTTTTCTTATACATATGAATAACCAATGCATTTAATTCTCCTCTTGTCCTTAAGTCCTAACATAGCCCCCTTAAATTTCAAAAATATAATTGAGATTTAAAATAAGTTAATGTAAAAATTTGTTAATTGTTGTAAGTCTTTTTTGTAGTCTATTAATATTTGGAAAAACATATAAATATAAATTTCTAAAATATTATAATTAAACTTTCAATTAGAAGAAAAATAATAAAATATTTATTAACATGTTATTAGTCCGAGTGGAACTGGACTCGGTCCCCTTAAACAAGGTCTTGGGTTCAAGCCTTGTTAATGAAAAAATCATGGTTAGGAGAAAAAACTCCATTAAAAGTGGTCAGTCAGGTTCCCAGCAAAAATTAGTCATTAGCAAGGCTAATGGATACTCCAACCAATGTTATGGTGAAAACAAATTAAAAAATAATAATGATAAAAATCATTAGAGTTAGAATTTTTTTCTAAAGATTACAAAATACATACATAAATAAAATTAATACACACACATAAATAATTTTAAAAAACATATAAGTAATAGGTGAGGGACTTCTCGTAAAAAGCCATGTTCAAGATTAATAAGCAACAAAAGCCATACAGATACTCCTTAAACAATATATAAGCCAATACAAAAAATAGATTCCCTTCCAAATTGAGAGCATCCGAAACAACAGTGGCGAGGAAGAGAGATGGGATAAACAATTAAGCATGATGAAAAAAATGAAAAAAAAGGAGAAAATTCTTTTCTTTGAGAGATTAAAATTTATATTGATCATAGACAGAATGATGTTGGGGAAAGATATAAGTTGGGAGTGGAAATATATGTTTGTATGTGTGTAAAATGAAGAACGAGTGAGTGAAAGAAAATACAAATAGTGTAGTATATGTGTTGTCAACCAAGAAGAGCATATACATGATTGAGGGGTCGTGATCAGTTAGTTGAGCAGGATGCGTGAGTTGTTGTAAACCTTCTGGTATTGTCTTTGATTCCTACGGATCAAAAAAAGAAGAGCATATACACGAGGACTTAAGTTCAATCTTCATTATTATCATTGTAAAAAAAAAAAAAGATGCAATAGCAATCTTTTAGGAGATGTTTGTTTCAAGTTATGATGTTGCATCATCAAGAATCACATTCCTAGAAATCTTGTAATTAGGAATGTTATTCATGGCATGGACATATGTAAAAATACATTTGGTTAACTTTTAATATTGTTAGGAATATTTTTTAAAATTTTCAAATAAAAATAAAAAATAAAAGTAAAAATGAAAATTATAGTGGGGTTAGTTCCCATATCACAACCATATTCCCATGAGAATGTAACTTTCTCACCTCTTAGCATGGAAATAAAAATTGTGTAAATATGAGAATGCAACTTTTTTGGGAATAAAAGATACCTGATAATATTTTTTGATAACCTTCTAACAAACAGAAAAATTAATATTTCCACTTTTCATATTCTCAAGAATGCAAGAAGATTCCGTGAAACAAACGTCTTCTATGTTTCTTACAAAAAAAAAATTCCATGGAAAAGATGAGAATCAATTAAACTTGTAAAATAAAAATAAAAAGGGAAACAAAACCTCTTTCCTTACCACGATTCTACAAACTCAAATTTTAAACAAGTTGGTTGTACTCAACCTGCAAACATGTTCAACCCAACCCAACCCAATTACATTTTTGTAGGTTAAGTTGGGTCATTGGGTTAGGTTGGATTTTTTTAGTGCACCCAATTAGAATTGGATTAGGTAATAGGTTTATGAGTTTCAAACCCGATGAACCCGACACAACCCAATAACATAATAAATAAATATAAAAAATAAAAATAATACTAATTGTTTAATTCTATATGTCGTATGTGAGATTATGAGTTACAAAAGAATAAACATAATACTATAATTGTCTAATTTTATGTTTTATGAAAACTAACTGTGAGTTGCAAAAACAATTTTATCCTTTATTACTTAAAGTAGTATGCACTCGGAGACATTTTTCTTCCAAAAAGTCCGCCTAAATTTTCAAAATCTCCCTCAAAATCCCACTGAATAAATAAGGGCCAATTTTGTAATTCCCAATTCATGTAAATAGTCATGAATTTTCAAATGTTGTATAAAAGAAAATTAATAAACTAGTGTTTTAGCCCGTGCATTGTACGAGCTTATTCAAATTTTTACTACCTAATTTATATAGTCAATAGAAAGAATTTTTTTAAAAAAATAAAGATTTATATAGCACAACGAAAGAAATTTTAAAAAAGAGATAATTATAAAAGAAATTAGAAACTATAATTTTTTTAAAAAAAAAAGAAAAGATAAGGGAAGATGTAATAATGTAACTTTAATTTTTTTTAATATTAACTTTGAAAATTGAAAAGTAAATTGAATTAAAGATTTGAAGTTATTGATGAAAGAGAGAAATACTTTGAAAAACTGATAAAAGAAATATTAAAAAAAAGCCTAAAAGATTAGAGACTATAAAATTTGGAAAAGAAATTATATAGCAAATCGAAAGAAATTTTGAAAAAGAGATAATTATAAAAGAAATTAGAAACTATAATTTTTTTTTTAAAAAAAAAGATAAGGGAAGATGTAACGATGTAACTTTAATTTTTTTTAATATTAACTTTGAAAATTGAAAAGTAAATTGAATTAAGGATTTTGAATTATTGATGAAAGAGAGAAATCTTTGGAATTTAAAAATAGAGTTAGAAAAACTGATAAAAGAAAGATTAAAAAAAATGATAGCATCAGATAAAGAAGTGAATAGAGGTAGTTAAAGAAATTGGTAAGAGAAATTTTAGGAAAAAATAGAAGAACCTCAAATGAGAGAGAGAGTGAATGTGAGGGAGAGTGGAGTAATTAGAGCACAAATAGACTTATATATATATATATATATATATATATATATATATATATATATATATATATATATATATATATATATAAGAAGATACTAGTATGGTGACATGTGCGATGCACGGGCTTGATATTATATTTTAAAATCATAAAGTTGTTATTTTAATTTACGTTGATTGCATATATTATTTAAGAGTTTTTTTTACTCAATTATTAAAAAGTTATAAAAACATAAAGTTTAAAGTAATAATTACAAATAATTAGTCTAAGTTTTATAAAATTTCTTAATACATCATATATTGTGATTTGTGATTGAATAATAATATAATTTTTTTTTTTACAGAAATAATATAAAAATGTTTTACAAATCTAGTACATAGCCTATTTTTTTCATAAAATAATACTTTAATCATCATTATTGATTCTTGAATTTAAATTTAAATTGATGAATATGACAATTGATTTTTCTAATTTTTAATTTCTTTTAATTAGTTTGAATTATTTACTTTTAATTTAAATTAATTTGTATTAGTTGATTTTGTTAGACATTGGACGATGTCTGACCTCTCAATCTTTGGTTTTGATGATAATAAATGAAATTAAATTTTAAAATATCTAATTAATATGTTTAAGTATTACAAGAAACACACCTTCCAATACACTTGTGGTATTGTACTCTCTATATTCAAACTCCATATGAAACTTGTTTTTTTTTTTTTTGGTATTGAGGAGGGGCAAAGCCCCAAAGGAAAAAAAAAACTACAAATGAATAGACCGGGGTAAGCATAACCCCACAGCATCTGACAAAAGATGCATATGACAATCCACAGGAGGATTATTCAGAACACTAACCCCAAACTCCTGGCTGTGCGCAAGATTAGCTAAGCAATCAGCTACTGCATTCATTTCTCTAAAGACATGCAAAACCTGCACTTCCCAATCCCATGCCATGCATCGACGAATCTGTTTAACAAGGGCACGATACGGATGATCTCTACCCACATCTTCTTGTACAAACTTAACAACAATGCTGGAATCACACTCCAAAATAATTCTTCTATACCCCGCATCCCACGCAAGTTGGAGTCCAGTGAGTACTTCCCACAATAGACGGACCTGATATGAAGCAGTGTTGTCAATATTACTCCTCCAAGAATCATAAGCCTCAGTCCCCCCCAAAAGCTCTATAGAGTATACTGGAAAACAGCACAGGCCACAAGATTCCATCATGCCTCAGCCTTAGATTACTAATATTATTCTAGATCCAATCCCCCAAGTTATCATCCATGAAACAAGTATATAAACTTGGAGTCACACACTACCACACTTGACGAATAAGAGTACAATCACGGAAGATATGAAGCCTTGTCTCATCCTCCGCATAACAGAGAGGGAAAAGGGAACAATTTGATATACTTCTATACTTCCTAAACACAATGGTGACAATCCCGTCATGAAGGATCTTCCAGATAAGGCACTGCTGACGTGGGGGAATACAAGGATCCCAAACATTTCTCCAACAACCAAACCCCAAGAGAGGGTTTGTTTCAGCCAATAAAGTATATGCTGACTTGGTGGAAAATTTACCATCTGCAGTGCGTGACCAAATAAACTGATCTGTATCATTAGACTCTTGTGGTGGCAATACTCCCCTTATTTCCTCCAACAACCAAGATGGAACAAAAGGGCGAATCAAATCAATAGCCCATTGGCCCATAGAATTTATGTACTGAATGACAAGATTATGCAAATGAGTATCAGGAATGATTCTAGTAGCAAAGTCCTTGATAATTCTCCCGGACGGAAGCCACCTATCTTTCCAAAATTTAACATCAAGACCATTACCCACTAACCATCATGAAGCAAGGGAACCCCAAGGTACTTTCCCAAATCGCCAGTAAGCCTATATCCCTTTTATAATGAACTCTATATAGAAAAAAAATCGAGAAAAAAAAAAGACCAAGTTACATATGAAGGAATGAATTGGTATAACACCTTTTTTAAATTTGTAAATAATGTGATTTATCCATAATTTTTCTCCATTTTCTTCGTCAAGGTTGTACCTTCGTTAACTACAAAAAAATGAAGTTAGAAAAATAAATTAAATAATCATATGTAAGGTATGATCGAAGAAAAGATATATAAAATAGTAGTACTAATATTTAAGAAGAGAATAAATAATAAAATGAATAAATAATGAAGAAGGAAAAGAAAAATATTGATTTACCTATAATTTCTTCTCTGTTTTCATCCATGGTGAATCCTTGCAAAATAGTAAAAAAAAAAAAAAACTGGGACGTGCAAGGGATGATTAAAGAAAAAACAATGAAAGGAAGAAGAACATATATAGTAGTAAGTATTCTAATTAATTTAAAATCATATAATTATCTTAATTTAAAATAATCTTAATTACCTTAATTAAAACATGTATGTGTTCATTATAATTAATTAAATTATTTCAAATTAGAATATATACTTGTTTTAATTACCATAATTACTATATTTATATAGTTTATTGAATTAAAAAGTAGATAAAAAAAATTTTCTAAAAATTTTCCGCTTAATTGCATAAAATTTTCTCAATCAAATTTCTTTACTTTTATTATTATAAAGATAAAGATTTAAAAAAAAAAACTTAACTACATGTGTTGATAATAACTAATTTAATTATTTCAAATTAGAATATACACTTGTTCAAATTATCTTTATTACTATATTTATATAATTTTACAAATTGAAAAATAGAAAAAAAATTCTCTAAAATTTTTCCGCTCAGTTGCATAAGATTTTCCTCTCAAACTTGTTTACTTTTATTATAATAAAGATATTCTCAATAAAGGATGTCATATATATTATGATAATGTGATCAGAAATTATATCTATAAATAAACACGAATAAAATTAGATAATTATGACAATGTGTAATCGATTTGAAATATTATTCTTTTCTACTAGAGAATTTTTACTCAGTTTTCTGAAATAATTCAAATAGTAAATTATGGCAAAGTGTAATCGATTTGAATCTGATAATAATATATTGTTTTTAATTGAATAAAATATTGAATTAATTTTGCTATTTTATAAAATAAAAAAAATTTAAATTAAGTTCACGTCATAAATACATTACAAAATCGAATCCTTTACATATTCAAAATTATTTAATTTTTATATTAAAATTATTTACAATTTTAATATATTTTTATTTTTCTTTTATTTATTATTTTTTTATATTCTATATACTATTTTTTTTCTTTTCTGATGAGGGTATAATTAAGAAAATAATTACATAAATAAAAAATTCATTAAAAATGACAAATAAAAGGAAACAAAAATAACAATCATTTAAAGAATGTTTTTTTTTTTTAAATTGTCCATTGCTCAGTTAGGCGAAACTGAATCTTTCTCTTAGAGCATATCCAGTGGGCCGGGATGATTACATGAGTTACTTAACTTTAAGTAACTTTGTTTAACTTTTTTTCCCCATTAGAACAAATGACATGAAGCATCTTATTATAGACCCCATATGCTAAATGTCCGTTTCAGTAATTATAACAACATAATTGAGTATAAATGTACGTTTTATTTTTTATTTTTTTTGTGAATGAAAGGGAGAAAAACCCCAAGAGCAACACTAAAACCCACGAGGAAAAGCAGTAGAAATTACATAAGCTAGAACAACATCAGAAAGAACATAATCAAACACACTCATTTGACTATCTAACGACAAACCAAAATTAGCAAGTCTATCTGCCACCTGGTTAGTCTCTCTCAAAGAATGATTCCAAATAATAGATCCTCCATCAGATATCACCTAAAAAATGCTCTGAATAATGCTGAAACATGATAGCAACGATGGGCCTGAAATCATTTTGATATTTAACGCTGATAGAAATTCCATCAACCTCTCTAAGGATACTAAAGGGGGTCTAGCACTTGAGCAAAGTGTATGAGTTATTATAAATCACTTGGTATCTGTTTTCGTTAGGAGTCATCTGAATACTCTCAAAAATCCACTTATTCCTTGACTGCCAAAAATTGTCCAACGCCACAGCAAAAATAGTGTTCCGAACCCTCCCTGAAACAGTATGGTCTGCACGTAAATTAGCCATGAGCCACTGTTTCAAATCATGTTGGAAAAAATTGGCATGCATACTAGCAGGCAATAAAAGATACCAAACTGCCTTAGCAATGCAATAGGACAGTAATGAAACACATGATCAGAATTCTCTAAATCTGAACCACATTCAACCCAACCCGCGCCACTTACACCCCTAGGCGTAACCATTTAATTTGTTTATTCACATTTTTTCATTTTCATTTTTAATTTTTATTAAATGTTTCTTTAAGGAAAAATCAAAACTAATATATTGATTCACATTCTTTATTTTTAATTCTTTTCAAAATAACCAGTTTTAAAAATTTTAAATAAAAACCATTTTTTAAAATTACTTTCATTTTTTTTATTGTATGAAATACTTAAAAGTAATAAAAATAAAAATAAATACATTTGAAGTTTAAAAAAAAATAATTATGTTTATGATGAACAAGAGAAAATTTTGCCTAAAAAAGAATCATGTCTCTCATTATTGTTTTTTCCTTTTTATGTGAAATTTTGAATTAACTGTGACTTGGTTGATTAAAATATTGTTATTTTAATCTGGTATTGAATGTACGTTTTGTAAGGGTTTAATTATGAATATTATTACGAGAGTTTCTATTCCCAATAATTTTAGAAGTTTTAATACTGTTGATTTTTTTAACCAATCAAATTGAATGTCATCTTTCTTTTCATTAATTAAAAAAACTTTTTTTTTTCAAATTAATCATTGATTAATTAAAATATTTTTTTAAAATTTAAAATTATAACTATTTTAAATTAGAAAATCTGAATTAACTGATTGGCACTATTAATTCTAGGATATCCTATATATTCAAACCAGAAATTTAAACTAAAATTTGTAAATATAATCGTAGAAGCATAACGTAAGAAACAAACAATAAACAAGTAGATTAATAAAAGCTTATATATGGGTAATAGACTATATATTAATAGTGTTGATAGATTTTACAACTTCTAGGGAGGTGTTTGTTTCAAGGCATCGAGTGAGATTCGGGGAAATGTGGACTTGGAAATATCACATTCCCATGCTTGGTACAAGTTTTGAAAAAATATTCCCATGAATGGTTGATTCCCAGGAATGTAAAATACACACAACTGCCTTGTTTCTTATTCCCATGGAGAATGGTGGATATATTGGATTTCCATGTGAATGAAAGTTATTTTCTAAAATAATTATCTATCCCCACTTCATTCTTCCACATTTCTTTTTTTTACTTTTATTTTTTAATTAAATAATTTTTTTTTTCTAAAATTCCTATTATTAAACAAACATGTTCATGGGAATGTGATTCCTAGGCATAATATTCCTGGGAATGTGATTCTTGGGAATAAAATTTCATTCCTTGAAACAAATGCCCCCTAGAAAGTAAAGATTACATTATTTATTCTTCTATTTCATGAATAACTTCCAACTCGAAATTGTGATGTTTCACTAGAACAAGGACATTTGTTCTTGAAAAACCGGTGATGTCAAAAGGAGTAGCGGGTGCTGTTAACTGGTCTCCCTCCTCTTCAAGCATTTGTACCACGGTTCTCATGGACGGACGGTCCACTGGGTTCCACTGAATGCACCAAAGTCCTACTATGGCAAGTTTCTTGGCAATTTGAACATCTTCATCATCCTCAACACTAATTTGCACGTCTCTGCCTTCAAGCAAATTATGGATCCATTCAGGGTATAGAACTTGGAAACTTTCCTCAGCAGCTTACACATTTGTATTCTTTCTTCCTCCAACCATCTCTAGGAGCAACATTCCAAAGCTGTAAATGTCAGACTTGTACGACACGTTACCGAAGTTCCTTGAGAAAACTTCAGGGGCAATGTAACCCAAGGTTCCCCTGGCTGCAGTCATAGACACCGTGCTCTGATTTTTGGGACACAACTTGGCAAGTCCAAAATCAATGAATTTTGGGACGAAGTGGTCATCCAGCAAAACATTGTGAGGATTGATGTCAAAGTGAAGTATCCTATGATCACAACCAAGGTGGAGATACTCAATGTAACACTCCGAAAATTACAATATAGTAAGTAGGAACGTGAGTAACTTAATTAGAAATTAATGGAAATTTATTTGTTTGTTTTACATAAGAAAAAAAATGTTTTGAGTAATTAAATATAGTTAGTAATTAATTGATTAAATAAGAAAAATGATTTAAAATAAAATAATATGATAAATTCTTTATAATATTCAAATAGGAAAAATTTATAAAATCAAGGATATAATATTTTCAATAATTAAACTCTATGTAATTAATTTCTTGAAAACTAATTGCTCGTAAAAATTTCTCTGTAAGTAACTCCTTGTAATTAATTCTCTAGAATTAATTAGTATAGGATGTAATTACTTTGTAATTAAAATTCTTTGTAGTTAAATTGTCTGTAAGTTTGTTTGTAGGTTTGTCTGTAAAGTTTTAGGTAATTATTAAATTTCATGTGTGTGTATTTGGATTTAATATCTTAATGTGCATATAATTAAATTCCTAAGATTATTACTAGTAATTAAATTACCCATGATCAATTACTATTAATTGATCTAAGTAAATATTACAAGTGTTTAATTAACTAATTGTGTGCATTTACCAAAACAAAAACAAAAAAACTAATTATGTGCAAAATTCTATTTGCAATTATTTTCAAATATTAGTAATAACTTGTTAAGTTAGTCTTTGTAAAATTTTATCTGAGAACAAATTCTCTACAGATGAAATTTTACTTAAGCAATTAGTTTTTATTTTAACACACAGTTTTATAAGATTTCTAAAATTAATATTTTTAACTTCTAAAATTTCAAGTGCATAACCTTTTAATTACACAATGTAAAATTACACTGTGAAAACTAAACTTAGTATACCTAAACTCCTAAATCTACCTAAGCATGACACCTAATTACATGCAAATTATATGATTAACACCTAAGCATCTATTAATGACACCTAATCTACATGTAAAGCCTAAGACCAACACCTACCCTCCCCCTAAACATATCACCCCCCATCTCATCACCTTAACCCACACCAAACCCATCCTAAAGCCTAATCCCTTCTCAAATTCCTCTCTCTCTCTCTCTCTCTCTCTCTCTCTCTCTCTCACTTAACACTCAATTCTCTCATCACACTCACACAACACAAATGCTAAACTAGAGGTTCTCTCATTTCTTTTCCTTCTTAGCCATGACCTTGGAGGAGCAAAGGAGAGGCCATTTCAAGTTTGCATGCAAGCTTTTGAGCTACACCACCATCATCCTTATACCTTGTCATCTCCGTTTCCATCTTCACTTCCTTTCTTCCTTTTTGAAGCATCTAAGTTTAGGTAAGGGGACTCTTTTGTGAACTCAAGTTTTTTGATTTTATACTATGGTTGTCTTGGGAGAATTCAACCATAGGATTGTATGTATGCCTCCATTGAAATTGGTTGTGATGTGTTTTGAGTTGATTTGGCTGAAATTGATAAAATTGGTTTAATTTCTCCTTTGGCTGTGACTGTTTTAGGCTTGCATGGCCTCAAGTTTTCATTTTTCTAACCCTTGAAATGTTGGGTAAGGCTCCTAATACAAAGGAGACCATGCCCAAATTTTATCAAAATTGTTTGATAAGTTTTCAATGTGAAACTCATCTCAAAACTCATAGTGGCAGTGGCTATCTACTCGCTAGGCACTGGACCGTCCCCACTGTTTTGATGATATCTAAAGATCTAACCGTTGGTTTTTTATGAAAATTTTCCTCAATGTAAATAAACGCAAAATGAAATAACTTTCATGTTGACACTTCAAGAGATAACCTCATCTCGGGGTTCATCCATGACTCGTAATTCGACTGTTCTGTTTACTTTTCTTGCATGAACATGGCTCGGTTTTTGTTGAATTTCTCTTTGTGTACTTATTGTTTTCGAAACATGATTACACCTTTAAAAACTAGATACAACAAGTTTTTTTAGCCGTGTATATTACAAAAATTACCAAGTACAATTCCTAAATTAACTTTTCAAAAAGAAACAGAACAAGGGTTTAGGACCCTGTTTTGAGTCAAAATTGTAGGCTGTTAGGAATATTTTTACTGGGAACAATAGAAAATGAATTTGGAAGCAAGAAATACCTTTTTGGAAAGATCAAGATGTTAGCTTTAAACTGTAAAAAGTTTCATTTAATTTAGCTTTGGCAAGTGGGAGAAATTTACATTTCTTTGAGCTATGTTTAGTGAGCACTCAAAATCCAGGGCTGCTGACTTAGAGATTTTTTATAAAATTTTCTAGATGTCAATTTTATAAGTGGGATACCTTTCTGTAAACTAGATTTCAAGAGCTTCGACTTGATACAAAAAGTTTTAAATTCTGAAGTCATTTGCTTATTTTAGTGAGAGCTCACATTCAGTACTGCCAATGAAAATTTGACTAAATAGTCAAATGTGATTATTAACACTTGTATTTTTTCCACTTTACTTTCAATTAATATTTTGATTCTGTGAGATAATGGATAAAATGCAACCATTATTATGGTTGATTCATTCAAGTCTCAGGGAGGAAAACCTTGAGCATTTGATATTTGAAAGTGTGATTTTCTCTGTTTTGGTGATATGGTCTATTGACTGTAGTTTGAATCTTGTGGTGAAATTGTTTGTCAGTGTGATGTGTTTACAAGACTCAACGCGAGTACATGTAGTAACTATAATTGATTTCTAGTGCCAATAGCAGGATTGCTATTCAAAGATAAATATAACTTGTATAGTGAGCACATTTAAATACAAATTAATAAATGAACTCTTTCTTTTATACATTGGACATAGAAAAGGATTTAGGACCTTTGTATGGAGGAATAATGGTAAGTATAAATATCTTTTTTTTTAATAAAAATCATAAGACACTTGAGAGGGTAAGGAATATATAAAATGAAATAAAAAATATATGACACGCTGTGACTTATGTGAGTTGAGAGTCGTACTATGAAGATACGAGAGTACGGCGGATCTCTGGAACTTCAAGAATGTAAGAAGGCCGCGTGGGATATTTCGGCTGCGAGTTATTTATGAACCAAGATCGGATTGTGAATAACGCATCACCTGGGGTGATGAGATCATTATGATGTAGCAATAAGGGCAAAGTTATTATTTATATACATGCATATGTGAGCGTAGAGGTGGTACCTTTAGCTCAGCGTCAATTCGTCCGCACCTATACCATGTGCAGTGGAAAACCCATAGGCGACGAAGAAAGAAAGTAAACTCTGTGAGGAGAGTGTTGAGGAGTCAGTCCTCAGAGCATTAGATGACCATAGTTGGTACTTGGGAGATGATCGTAAGGAGGCAGTCCTTAGGGGATATATGGCGTCGAGTTGTGACGCTAGTCACATAGCCGACTTGGCAATCCTAACAGAAATTACGAGTCATCATCGATTGGTGAGAGCCCTGCCATTGTACTGTGGAGAATGGGTGTACTCCCAATATGTCATCTAGCTTAACTTTGTGTAAGACCACTGAGTTCTGGGAGTTCTAGTGGTAGCTGGCCAGTGAAAAAGAAGTCAATTGTTCTAGTAATGAAAACGATTAGGTGTCGAGTGTGATAAGAAGATATCCACACCGAAGTGGTTGATCATAGATGTTTGTGACTTCTAAAGTCATTGTGTGTGTACTGCTTGACGAAGCAGAGAGTTTACCCTTACATTTTTATTTTAGGAGCAAATGGCAGCACCTGCGGAGGTCATAGAACTATCGTCCTCATCATCTTCGTCACCCTCGACATCCTCTTTCTCTTTCGGAGTATCTTCAAAGGGTCCAACTGTAATCGTTACTGTTCCTGATGCCACACCATCCGAGGAGCTCATGCTTGGTCCAGCGCTTCCCACCTTTCACCGAACCCTTTATGTCAAGAATCCGAGATGTGATTGGGTGAGTGCCCATTAGTGGGATCTGCTACTAGTTGTGAACTTAGGGGACAGTAAGTCGAAGGTTTCGAAGGAGGATTCTGAGGAGGATACGGTGGATGACGGCCATGGGATTTCTTCTCAAGGATCTTGTTAGAGATCTTCTGTCGTCATATTTATTTGGAGGTTAGTCTAACATGCAAGGTTGGGTATTGATGATGACTGCTCTGAATCCTAGGATCTTCTTTTCTTTTTCATGTATTTAATATGGGTAGACCTAGGCTTCAAATTTAGACAAATGCATATTCAGTCATCTTACTTTATCACCTATGTAGTTGTATATACTCTGGGGTTGTACCTATTATTTTCGCTTAGGGAAACATCTATATTGTTGAGTCATAAGACGAATCAGGACCCTCAATTATTTTGATTCTATGCAAAACAAATATTAAGTAAAAAGATTGTGTCTTATAAATTCAACAGACGAAAACGTTGTATCTGCGTCTGTGAGATACAGATGATACGCAGACAGACGCTTAAGTCTGAAGAAGCATTTAAAGGTATAGTAAATGCACTATCGCTTAAGTTTGCAGGGAATGTTCATAGAACATCCTCCTAGGATCCGTCGAAGTGCATAAAAGGGAGTAGAAAGAAGAGTCAAAGCATCAGAAGTTCCCCTCACCTCAAAAGATGTGCTACAGCTAGCAATAAGTAATTGTCTAAGCAAGCGATGTGACCATTGTAACAAAAGGATATGGAGTATATCTCAAGAAAGATAAGCAGATTGCTTTATCAGCTCAAAATGACTAGTTGGTGACAAGCATTTAATGCTCGCATTAAATTCCCCTCAACCACCCTCCTTCAAACGATGGTTAGATGCAAGAAAGAAGACCGTTTAGAGACAACGGTTACTTCCTCAGCAAGTCTATATATAGAAGAAGATTTAAAGTGCTGCATAAGAAGAAGATAACACACAAACTAAATTCAAAATTCAAGCATTCTTTCAAGCCTTCATTCTTTCTCTTGTAAACATTCTCTTTGTAAAAGCTCTTAAATCACCTTGTGTATCCTGAGAGAAGAAGACTTAGCTCTTAACCTTGTATATCCGTCTGTAAGATGTTAGCTAAAAAGTCTATGCGCCCTTTATCGAAACAAATCTTGTGATTTGTTTTAGAGCCAAAAGTGGCTTGGTAGTAAAGAATACTTGGGTTTTTAGCTTGGAGAGGCTAAGTGTCAAAAACTACTTGGGTGAGCCAGAAGTGGCAGTGAAGAATACTTGTAACTTGAAAAAGTTAGTGGAACTTAGTGGTTTGCCAACAACTGGACGTAGTCTTGGGGTGAGATGAACCAGTATAAAATTTTTGTGTTGTCTTTCCTGCTCTTTCATTATCTATAACTGCTTGAACTGACTTTGTCTTGTGATTTAGATATGTTTTCTTAAAAAGGGCTTTCATCTGTGTAGTATTATTTGTAAAAAGGTTTTTCTTCAAAAATGATCTCTTTTGTTCAACAAACGTTACAAGCTGTTTATAAAAAAGTTTGCAAAATTTTTTATAAATCACAATTCAACCCCCCTTTTTGTGATTTTTGCCTTTATAGTTTGGTATCAGAGCTCAGTCTCTAAGGGTTGAGCACCTGACCGTTTCTAGAGGAAAAGATCAAGATGGCTAGTCACGACAACCAGTTCATTCCTGAGGGAGCCTCTCTAATAAGACCTCCAGCCTTTCTTGGAGATGACTATCCCTACTGGAAAGACCGCATGGAGATGTACATCAAGTCCAACTAGTATCAACTATGGAACATCATCATAAATGGAGATATTCCCATCACAAGGCTCGAGGATCAATGGACTTAAGATGACTACAACATCCTTTAAGTCAACAACAAGGCCAAATATAGGCTAAATTACTGTTTTGATCCTCTAATTTATTTTCGATATTCGATTTGGTCCTCTAATTATTAAATGGTTCAATTTGGTCATCTAATTCTTTAAAATGGTTCAATTTGGTCTTGTCGTCTAAATTGAGTTAACGACGTTAACATTAGCTCACTTTGTGGCGGTTTAAAACCGCCACAAAATGCGATGACGTGAGCATTCCCTTACACCGTTAGTTCAATTTAACGACAGGACCAAATTGAACCATTTTAAAGAATTAGAGGACTAAATTGAACCATTTAATAATTAGAGGACCAAATCAAACATCGACAATAAATTAGAGGACCAAAACAGTAATTTAGCCCCAAATATACTTTGACTTGTGCTTTAACCAGAAATGAGTACAAGAAGGTGCGTAGACTGAAATCGGCCAAGGAGATTTGGGATTCTCTCTGCACCAACTATGAAGGAACAAAAGATGTTCAACTAAGAAAAGCTGCCACTCTGACCAGATACTATGAGAGTTTCTCCATAAAAGAAGGAGAAAGTGTCGATGACATGTTTGGGAGACTTCGGGTTCTTCTCTCAGACCTGGAATATCTTGGGTACACGTACACTAAAGCTTAGATTAATATGAAGATTCTTGATTGATAGTATGCCCAAAGTATGGGAACCCAAGACCACAACTATCCAAGAAACAAGAAACATGAGAGCCTTGTCTTGGGATAAGTTGCTGGGAGTTCTACGAGTGCATGAAGTGCATTTGCAGAACAGGAATCAACTGCCTACAAACAACGCTGACAATTCCACGGTTCTCAAAGTTGGTGAAACCAGCACCTTCAAGGAAGAAAAGAAAAGAGCCCCCAAGGCTATGAAAGTTCAAACAGAAGAATCAGACGAAAGCTCTGTCGAATCTACAGAAGATGAGGTTGTCCTCATGGCAAGGAAATTCAAGCAGATGCTGAAGAAGAAAAACAAATTCAGACAATCCTCCAGGAAAAAGGATTCCAGATTCAAAAAGAAAGATAAGGAGGACAGTCAGGAGATCATCTGCTTCAAATGCAGAAAGCGTGGACACATGAAATCTGAATGTCCAAGGCTAAAGAAAAGGAAGTCCTACGGTGGCAAGAAAAAGAAGAAAAGTCTGATGGCCACATGGGATGACTCAAACAGTGAGCAATGCAGTAGCTCAGATGATGAATAAGCAAAAATTTGTCTGATGGCAGAGACAGAAGAAAAAGTTAAGGTAAAAACTTGTTCTAAATCTGAAAGCTCATCTGGTTCTTCATCAGAAGATGAAGAAGAGATGTCTTATGATGTTTTACTTCAGAACTGTCATATGATCTCTTAGCAATGTAGAAAATTTAAACAAAAACTCAAACAATCTGTTTGAGAAATAGAATCGCTGAAGAAATCAAATGCAGAACTGGAAGAAAAAGTCAAGACTCTGGAAGAGAACCTAAGTCAAACCAGTATTCCTAGTCAAACAGACGATTCATCTATAGTTGAAAAACTAAGGGAAGAAGTAGCCTGTTTAACCAAGGATTTTGGGAAGTTTCTAGAGAGTTCTAACACTCTTACTATGCTTTTAAAATATCATCAACATCCCTATGATAAATCTGGTTTAGGCTTAGAAAAAGATGCATATGCTTCTACTCAGTCTGATCCAGACAAAAGTGACTTTTGTGGAAAGTCTGGACACTCCAAGTTCAGATGCATACACAAGAAGAAGCAAATGTCTAAGGGCACTAATGCTACTGGACCCAAGAAGATTTGGGTACCAAAGTCTTAGATTATTCCTATTTCGGATATCCTTGGTAGGAAAAGGCAATGGTTTGAGTTGGTACCTGGACAGTGGTTGCTCACGACACATGACGGGAGAAAGGTCTATGTTCCTAGACCTAAAGCCAGTTAAAGGCGGAGCAGTTGCCTTTGGAGGCATAGGAAAAGGACGTATCACAGGAGTAGGTAAAGTTGGTATGTCCTCCCTAACCTCCATAGACAACATCCTATATGTTGAAGGTCTGAGGTATAACCTTCTGAGCATAAGTCAATTGTGTGACAATGGTTATATAGTCTCCTTCAACAAGGATAGATGTATAGTCAAAACAGATGATGGCAAGTCTGTCTTCTCTGCCAGACGACACAATAATCTGCATGAAATTGATCTTATAGATCTTAGCAAGCAGAAGGTAACGTGTCTGCTATCTAGAGAAGATGAAATATGGATTTGGCATAAAAAGGTTGGGCGAGTGAATCTAAAACACATTTCAAAAATTTTGAAAAAGGGTTTAGTAAGAGGATTGCCCGAGATTTTTTGGAAAACTAATCTTCTCTGTGAAGCATGTCAAAAGGGGAAACATATTAAAACTTCTTTCAAATCTAAAAATACTATTTCCTCCTCCAAACCATTACAACTTTTGCATATGGATTTATTTGGTCCTACTAGAACGTTGAGTCTGGACAGAAAGAAATATGGCTTAGTTATTGTTGATGACTATTCTAGATATACATGGGTATACTTCCTAGGCCATAAACATGAGTCTTTCAAGGTCTTTGAAATATTTTGTAAACGAGTTCAAAATGAAAAAGGGCTTTTGCATCTCTACCATAAGAAGTGATCATGGAACTGAGTTTGAGAATGCTGAGTTCAAATCTTTCTGTGAAAAGAATGGGATTTTCCATAACTTCTCTTCATCGAGAACACCTCAGCAAAATGGGGTAATTGAAAGGAAAAACTGAACTCTGCAAGAGATGGCTAGAACTATGCTCTATGAGAACTCTCTTCCTAAAGATTTCTGGGCAGAGGTTGTGAACACTGCTTGTTATGTTCAAAACAGAGTATTGATCAGACCTATGATTGAAAAGACTCCCTATGAACTACGGAGGGGAAGAATGCCCAACATTTCTTACTTTCATCCTTTCGGATGTGAGTGTTACATCTTAAACACCAAAGATCAATTGGGAAAATTTGATTCTAAGGTGGATAAAGGTGTCTTTCTAGGATATTCTGATACATCTAAGGCTTACAGAGTTTTCAATACTAGAACCTTAGTTGTAGAAGAATCTATCCATGTTAAGTTTAATGATGGACTAACGTCTGATAGGAGACTATCAGATCTTGAGGATGATTTTGCAGATATGCAGATAGGTCCGTCTGTAGCACCAAAATCAGATGAAATTCAACCTCCTCAGGAAATTATTCCCCAGATTGAAGGAGCGTCTGACTCTCAACCATTGACAAGGGACTGGAAATTCGTAACCTATCATCCATAAGATCATATCATAGGAGATCAGAAGGAAGGCGTAAAGACTAGATCATCCTTTAGAGATCAAGCATCTTATGCTTTCGTCTCAGAAATAGAGCAAAAAATAATAGACGAAGCCCTGACAGATGATGACTGGGTCTTAGCCATGGAAGAAGAATTGAACCAGTTTACCAAAAATAACGTCTGGACCCTAGTTCCCAAGCTAAAGAATAAAAGCATAATTGGAACAAGATGGGTTTTCATAAACAAATTGGATGAGCAAGGAAAAGTGGTAAGAAACAAAGCTAGATTAGTAGCTCAAGGTGATAATCAGCAGGAAGGTATAAACTTCACTGAAACTTTTGCTCCTATAGCTAGACTAGAAGCTATAAGAATCATGCTTACATTTGCTGCTCATAAAAACATTAAGCTTTTTAAAATGGATGTTAAGAGTGCCTTTTTAAATGGTTTTATTGAAGAAGTTTATGCTAAACAACCTCCTGGTTTTGAAGATCCCACTCTTAGAGATCATGTTTTTAAACTCAAGAAGGCTTTGTATGGTTTGAAACAAGCACCTCGTGCTTGGTAATGACAGACTGAGCTATTTTCTTTTAGAAAATGATTTTATGAGAGGCAAAGTAGATACTACTCTTTTCAGAAGAGAAGTTGGCAAAGATTTCATTATATTTATGTTGATGATATTATCTTTAGAGCTACTAATGAATATCTTTGTAAGGATTTTTCTGATATGATGAAAAGCGAGTTTGAAATGAGTATGATGGGAGAACTTAAGTTCTTCTTAGGACTTCAGATCAAGCAAGATAGCAAGGGAATCTACATTCATCAGCAGAAATATACAAGGGAGCTTCTTAAAAAGTTCAAAATGGAAGATGCTAAACCAATGAAAACACCTATGCACGCTTCCAATCCCTTGAGCAAAGATGAATCATGTAAACCAGTAGATCAGACGATCTACAGAGGTATCATTGGCTCACTTCTTTATCTTACAACCAGTAGACCTGATGTTATGCATATCGTCTGTCTGTGTGCTAGATTTCAGTCAGATCCTAGAGAGTTTCATGTTAAAGCTGTTAAAAGGATCTTACGTTATCTAGTGGGAACCACTAACCTTAGTCTGTTCTATAAGAAAAATCAAGATTTCAGGCTAGTAGGGTATTATGATGCAGACTACGCAAGAGACGGAGTTGAACGAAAAAGTACAAGTGGAGGATGTCACTTTATAGGACCTTGTCTCATTTCATGGGCAAGCAAGAAGCAAAACTCAATTGCTTTATCTACTGCAGAAGTTGAATATGTGTCTGCTGCAAGTTGCTGCTCATAGCTACTATGGGTAAAATATCAGTTAGAAGATTACTCTAGTTTTGAAAATAATATACCTATATATTGTGACAATACTAGTGCAATCAATCTATCAAAAAATCCCATACAACATTCTAAGGCAAAGCATATTGAAATTAGATATCATTTCATTCGTGATTATGTTAAAAAATGTGTTTTTGATATTAAGTTTGTAAATACAGATCACCAATGGGCTGATATGTTTACAAAGCCTTTGTTTGAAGAATGTTTTGTCTGTATTAGGGATCATCTGCATACACACATGCTCTCAGATTAATGTTTGCATTCATCAGATGATACCCTTCGTCTTATCTTTTTCATTAATATGTTGGAACTAATGTGTGTTCAAGTGTACAGACGTTAGAGTGCCCACGTTCACAATGGTTATAAGTCTTTTTGTTTTCACTCAAAATGTGCACCGCCCTTTTATGTATGATGAGGCAGTTTCCAAAAAAGTTTTTAATGTTTTTAAAACCGCTCTTTTTATGAGGTTTTCTCTCCTCTCTCATCTCCTCTGGTATAAAAGGACGAAGTGCATAAAGAAGAAGGTTCCTTTGATCTTTCTAATCTCTGTAAAATTCTCAGAGTTTCTCAAGAACTTCAAAGATCAAAACTTTCTCATCTTCTCTTTTCTAAAACCTAACCTTCTGTGAACAATGGCACCAAGGAAGCAAGTTCCATCCTCTACTACTCCTCTCATTCGCAACATGGATGAAGCCACTACAACCTTTCTAGAAGAGCTTTTCATCCCTGGAAAGTGGGCAAGTCTGAAGGAGCTTGCAAAAGAGGGTTTTGATGTTCTTGACATGTTTACCAGAGTTGGGTGGACCAACTTTGTTGGAAAGCACATCGTCTGGTATTATGGTCTCTATGCCCTCTTCTGGGGGACTTCTAAGATGGATGATGACCAATGCATCAGGGGCACGATTGGTCAGACGACAGTGGAAATCAGCCCTGCAACCATAGCTAAGGCTATTGGTTGTGCTGAAGAGGGACTGATCTTCGACAAAGACTGGGAGAAGACCATCACTCAAGAGACGGTGGATAAACTTCTCTACGATGGGGTGAGGCCAGCAGATGAAGACCCCAAGAAGAGAGCTGCAGCCATGAAGAACTTTCTTAGGTCTGCCAACACGACCCACATCTGTAGACTTCTTCACAACATGCTCTTCAACATAGTGCTCCTAAGGACGGGGTCAAGGGACCACGTAAGTGAAAGAGGCAAATTCTGCATCTGCAACATCGTCATAGGAGAGAAGATCAATCTTCCAGATTTGATCTTCTATCATTTAGAGCAAGCCTTCAAGGACAAATTCTCCATGAAGAAGCAGAAGAACCCCATCCCTTACTGTATGTTGTTCACTCAACTAATGAGGGATGCTGGTGTTGATCTGACGGAGTTTGAAGTCTTTGGAGGACCCACATAGGTGACCTTTGTGAGAATGGGGATACCTCACAAGTTCCCTGAGTGGGTAAAGAAGCAAGGAATAAAAGTGAAGAAGAAGCCCAAGGAGGAATCATCTGAAGCACCTGAGTCTATAGCAGGGACACAGACTCAACCCCAGCCCAAGCCTAAACAGACACAAAAGAACTAACCACTAGACGCACCCAACCTCCTTCCTCAAACCAACCCAAGAAACCTAAACAACAACCATCCTCAAATCCTCCCTCATCTCTTAAGAGAAAGGCTATAGAAACTCCATCTGAGCCATTCTCTGAACCTCCCCTCAAAAAGCCTTTCATCCGAACCACTAAAATCTCAATCATCAAAGCCAAACTCACCACCTCACTTGAACCCCAACCTGAACGCAAACTTCACCTTCCCAAAAATCTGATGCACCCCCTTCTAAACCTCACACCTCTCCAAAGCCCAAGCCTGCACCCAAGCCCAAACCTTCATCTTTTCCTTTAATTTAATTTTAAATATTTATTGATTATTTTAATTACTGTTATTCTATAAAAAATGTTTGGTTATTAAGCGTCGTGCATAAAAATTGAGCATAACAATGAAATATTTTAAAATACTTCAATTTGGTTACCATTTACGTACTACATTTTAAACCATAATATAATTTAAAAAAGTTGATAGTTTATATTTTTTATTTTAATGAAAAAATACTCATTTGCTTAAAATATTACCTACATTTAATTACTTGCAAATAAATTATAAACAAGTAAAAATTGTTTTCTTAACATAGTTATTGTATGCTAAACTTGCGCTGGTATTATATCATGTTCAAGACTGGGTGTGTGTTATGAAACAAGGATTATGACTTGGTCCACACCTCACGACTATGTTCACTCTATTATTGTGTGTTAGAATTTAATGCAATTGCTAAAATATTTGAGATTCTAATAACATGATTCGTCACCTATTATAAAGTTTTGGTTGTATTAACCATGACTAACGGTAAAATAAGTATGATTTACATGGAACTATCGAGTTTATAACCAAGAAATTCTAAGCTTAACGGTGTATTATAAAATGAAGACACATTTGATGGCACTGCTATACACAATCCTACATAAACCAATGTTAATAAAACCGTGCTTGAAATTTAATGGACAGCCCATTTTACTAAATTTATGCCATGATGCAACTAACAAACAATGTGACATGACCTAGATGTAAAAGGTACTATCTCGTTTCTTTCACGTACTTTCACAAAAAACATGCTTGAATTTATTTTTATTTAGGTCATATCCTTTTCTCTCACTTTTAAAGTTTTGCTTCATTTCTTTCATGTACTTTTTATAAAAATTCCTTATTTTATTTTTGATCAGTCCATATTCTTTCCTCTTAGTTTTAAAGTTTGCTTCGAAAAAGAAAATACTATTTCTCATTTAAATTATCTGGGATGATTTAGTCTTGAAAATATAAGATTATTTGAGATGCCAAATAAGTTGAAGTTTATTTCACATACTTAAAAGTTTTCACAGTTCATATCAAATGCATTTGTTATGAATATAAGAGTATTGATACGCGACTATGTTTAAGTGAACTACGGGTTCTTTTTGGGTTCAACCTAAAAACCTCACATCATTTCTCCGTTTATTAATTCAATGATTGGTCGAGCTGTATAAATAAAACAAATATCGACGATGTATGAAACAAAAAGTGTTCAAGACTTAAAGTCATTAATTTCTCAAGGATACAATGATAGAAGACATGTAAGTTGCGTCAAAATCTTTTGGCAGATAAATGATTTTTAACTTCATGTATGTGTGTATTAACTTTCACTACATAGAATCAAGCTTAAAGAAAGGAAGGTGAACCAGAAGAACTACAATCATTCCATATCTTCTCACTCCTATTCAAAATTTGAGTTTTGTTTTGCGTGTACGTTGGTAATTGAACCGTGTACTTTGTCACATCTGTGTGACACGACTTTCCCATATCATGTACAAGGCTAAGACAACAACGGTCGCTAACAGTCTCGTTACCGACAAATACGGCAGAGAATATTTGTTTACCACAATTTGGCTTTAACTTGCTTGCACAATTACTCAAGTATTTCTCATATGCCGACAATGGTCTTGGTGCACCACTAGCCTCAGAAGGAGCCTGAGGTGAACCGGAGGGTGAACCGGAAGAACTACAATCATTCCATATCTTCTCATTCCTATTCAAAATTTGAGTTTTGTTTTGCTTGTACGTTGGTAATTGTACCGAGAACTTTGTCACATCTGTGTGGCATGATTTTCCCATATCATGTACAAGGCTAAGACAACAACGGCCACTAACAGTCTCGTTACCGACAAATACAGCAAAGAATATTTGTTTACCACAATTTGGCTTTAACTTGCTTGCACATTTGGTCAAGTATTTCTCGTATGCCGACAATGGTCTTGGTGCACCACTAACCTCAGAAGGAGCCTGGGATGGTTGCAAAGTTTTAGATGCAAGTGATGTTTCAATTAACAAATTAAAACTTACAATAATGGCCACAATAACACGAAAGGCATTGAATGATGTCATGACTCTTTAAACAATGATAATTGAGTATTGGTCCTGAAAACACTTTTCTTGTAGAACTACGTCATCAATGAATCTATATATATAGTAGATGATGCAATTTTAACGTTTAGTTTAATAAATGCATTACTCTAACTCAATTGAAACAATTAAAATAAATATGTTGATTTTTCCTGATTAGTAAGTTTCACTTTTACATTGCCATCATATATGATAACAATCATCCTCCCTAGTCTTGAATGTTACAAAATAAATTTTTATTTATGCGTTTAAATGCAACATTTATTTTTTCAAAGAATATCTTGCACATGCATGCACAAGCGTGCAATTTTATCGATAAGAGCCACATTTCTAATATTCTATCTATAAAAGTGACCGCACATTAATATAAATTGTTATAATCATTAACTATAACATATCTTTAGAAGTTCATTAAAATTAATATATTAAAATGACTTTATTATCAATTTTGTTTATTATAAATGTACTACCTGAAAATATGCACTAAAAAGTGTTTGTTATTCTTTATTCTTATTAAGAATGGTTTAAATTTAATTATACCTAATATGAATGACATTAATTGTGTATTAGTATTAAAACTTATACTTATTAAATATAATGCATAATTAACCTAAATAGCACAGTTGAATTTAACATTTATTAATTATAATATATTTTTTAGATGTATGAATTTTTATGTCAATAAATATATTTGAAACATTTTATAATATTAATCGGTTATATTAAAATACATACCGTACGATATAGGCTAGAAATTTTTTTAATTTTATTACCATTCAGAAAAAAAGTATTATTTAAATACATATTTGAAAATCACAAATTCAAATATATATTGTCATACACACACATATATAATAGTTTGAATATTAAGTGAGATGTGATTTTAATTTTTTTAATTAATTTATTTATCCTTTATTTTAATTTTAAATATTTATTGATTTTTTTTATTTTTATTTGCTGTTATTTTATAAACAATGTTTCTTGTCGGTTATTAGGCGTCGTGCATAAAAATTGAACATAACAATGAAATATTTTAAAATACTGCAATTTGGTTACCATTTACGTACTACATTTTAAACCATAATATCGTTTAAAAAAGTTGATAGCTTATATTTTTTATTTTAATGAAAAAATACTCATTTGCTTAAAATATTACCTACATTTAATTACTTGCAAATAAATTATAAACAAGTAAAAATTGTTTTCTTAACATAGTTATTGTATGCTAAACTTGCGCTGGTATTATATCATGTTCAAGACTGGGTGTGTGTTATGAAACAAGGATTACGACTTGGTCCACACCTCACGACTATGTTCACTCTATTATTGTGTGTGAGAATTTAATGCAATTGCTAAAATATTTGAGATTCTAATAACATGATTCGTCACCTATTATAAAGTTTTGGTTGTATTAACCATGACTAACGGTAAAATAAGTATGATTTACATGGAACTATCGAGTTTATAACCAAGAAATTCTAAGCTTAACGGTGTATTATAAAATGAAGACACATTTGATGGCACTGCTATACACAATCCTACATAAACCAATGTTAATAAAACCGTGCTTGAAATTTAATGGACAGCCCATTTTACTAAATTTATGCCATGATGCAACTAACAAACAATGTGACATGACCTAGATGTAAAAGGTACTATCTCGTTTCTTTCACGTACTTTCACAAAAAACATGCTTGAATTTATTTTTATTTAGGTCATATCCTTTTCTCTCACTTTTAAAGTTTTGCTTCATTTCTTTCATGTACTTTTTATAAAAATTCCTTATTTTATTTTTGATCAGTCCATATTCTTTCCTCTTAGTTTTAAAGTTTGCTTCGAAAAAGAAAATACTATTTCTCATTTAAATTATCTGGGATGATTTAGTCTTGAAAATATAAGATTATTTGAGATGCCAAATAAGTTGAAGTTTATTTCACATACTTAAAAGTTTTCACAGTTCATATCAAATGCATTTGTTATGAATATAAGAGTATTGATACGCGACTATGTTTAAGTGAACTACGGGTTCTTTTTGGGTTCAACCTAAAAACCTCACATCATTTCTCCGTTTATTAATTCAATGATTGGTCGAGCTGTATAAATAAAACAAATATCGACGATGTATGAAACAAAAAGTGTTCAAGACTTAAAGTCATTAATTTCTCAAGGATACAATGATAGAAGACATGTAAGTTGCGTCAAAATCTTTTGGCAGATAAATGATTTTTAACTTCATGTATGTGTGTATTAACTTTCACTACATAGAATCAAGCTTAAAGAAAGGAAGGTGAACCAGAAGAACTACAATCATTCCATATCTTCTCACTCCTATTCAAAATTTGAGTTTTGTTTTGCGTGTACGTTGGTAATTGAACCGTGTACTTTGTCACATCTGTGTGACACGACTTTCCCATATCATGTACAAGGCTAAGACAACAACGGTCGCTAACAGTCTCGTTACCGACAAATACGGCAGAGAATATTTGTTTACCACAATTTGGCTTTAACTTGCTTGCACAATTACTCAAGTATTTCTCATATGCCGACAATGGTCTTGGTGCACCACTAGCCTCAGAAGGAGCCTGAGGTGAACCGGAGGGTGAACCGGAAGAACTACAATCATTCCATATCTTCTCATTCCTATTCAAAATTTGAGTTTTGTTTTGCTTGTACGTTGGTAATTGTACCGAGAACTTTATCACATTTGTGTGGCATGATTTTCCCATATCATGTACAAGGCTAAGACAACAACGGTCACTAACAGTCTCGTTACCGACAAATACAGCAAAGAATATTTGCTTACCACAATTTGGCTTTAACTTGCTTGTACATTTGGTCAAGTATTTCTCGTATGCCGACAATGGTCTTGGTGCACCACTAACCTCAGAAGGAGCCTGAGATGGTTGCAAAGTTTTAGATGCAAGTGATGGTTCAATTAACAAATTAAAGCTTACAATAATGGCCACAATAACACGAAAGGCATTGAATGATGTCATGACTCTTTAAACAATGATAATTGAGTATTGGTCCTGAAAATACTTTTCTTGTAGAACTACGTCATCAATGAATCTATATGTATAGTAGATGATGCAATTTTAACGTTTAGTTTAATAAATGCATTACTCTAACTCAATTGAAACAATTAAAATAAATATGTTGATTTTTCTTGATTAGTGAGTTTCACTTTTACATTGCCATCATATATGATAACAATCATCCTCCCTAGTCTTGAATGTTACAAATAAATTTTTGTTTATGCGTTTAAATGCAACATTTTTGTTCAAAGAATATTTAACACCCTAAATTTTTCAATAACAGAAAAATATTAATACAGACAAAAATATACAGTAAACAAATTACTAAAGTGATAATAATACAATAATTTTCAATGAAAATTATTAGTGCATTTTAATTTGTTAATTCAAATTAAAAATTTAATAGCTAAAAGTTTAATTATACTGTGCATAATTATCTTGTAAATGCATAAAATTTTTAATAGCTAAAAGTTTAATTATACTGTGCATAATTACACTATGTACAGTATAATTGTGCAGAGATAATTTAATTATGTGTTTTCCTAAGATAATTATTCACAAATGAAATTTAATTTAATTGACTAAGAAAAATTTAAATTATATGTATGTTATTTCATGTGACTAATTTTAGTGAAATTCAAATTTAATTAAAATCTAATTTTTACATTTTGTGAAATTGTACTATGTAAGGTTACACTGTATAAATTAACACTGAGTGAGATTAATTTGAATTACCCAATGTCCTAGGTGGTTAGCACAATAACCTATGTTAATTAACTAGAAATTAACCATTTTCGGTAAAAGCAAATTTATCATTTTTACTTAATCCTACTTTAACCAATTAAAGCCAAAATTTTAAAAGTCAATTTTGCCAATAAAGGCCTTAACTTGTCCGGCCAGCTCTAGGCCTTAGCACACATCAATTTGGTGTCAATCTTTACATCAAAGTGTCATGCAATCATACAAGCTAATAACCAATAGCCTAATGGCAAGTCCTTAATATCTATTCAAATAGAAAACTAAAGAGAGAAGAAACTATTTTTGTTGTGTGTGTTTCGTGAAACTTAAAGAGAGAGGGAGGAGAAATTTTCTTGAGTTTCATACTTGGTTCTTGGAGTTCTTGGACTCAAAGTGCTCAAATCTTGCATCTTTTGCTTCTTTTGTGCTTGAATCTTGAGGTATGGAGGGGTTTCTACTCTTTCTCTAAGCTATTCCTTTTATTTGGTTGGTTATGGGCTGTTGTTGTTGTTAATTATATGTGAACACCATGAGTGTCATGAGAAATTTTGAAAACCTTGGAATGAGTTAAATGCTATTTTCATACTGCAGTATATTTTGAATTTTCGTGCTCATTTTTTTACAAGGTTTAGTGATGTAAATACATTTTTCTATGTTTTGGTACCTCTGGATGTCGTGGTAATTTTTTTGGAATTTTTCGAGCACTAAAACTATTTTTATCGGAATTGTTTTCGAAAACTGTTAAATCTGGAAAATGGGCTGTTTTGAATTTTATAAAATTTTTGGGATGAAAAAATGGAAAACTGGAACCATGGGTTCACTTTATAAATTATGGAGACCATATAATAATTTTTTTAAAGTCTAGGAAGTATTTTTACCAAATTAATCTTTAGAAAACTGAAAAGTTGGACAGTGCAGAGAATAAATGAAAACAATTATCTTTTATGAGAAATTGGCTTTGTGAAGATTATATGATGTATTTTGAGCCATGTAGAGTGTTCATGAATTTTTCCTGAATTTTGTAAGCCCTTTTTGTAATTGTTGGTATTTTCTCAATGTAAACTATGTTTTGGAACAATAATAAAATTGAAATTAAAAAATGGAATTTTTCATCTTTAGTTTATGCTGAAAAAATTATATGTGATGGTCTACATGCTTGATATGATCTCTGGAAAATTCGGTGGAAAACGGACTTGATCTCATATTTTCTAAAATTCTCGAAACGCATTTTACAGAGTGTGTGCAGCCTCTGTTTTTAAATCAAAGCAATTACTTAGGAATTGAATTTTTGCCTGAGAATTTCATGTGAAGAAATATGTATATTAATGAGTATCTCTACAAATTTTTATGAAATTCTAAGTTGATTTAGTTTGTCTAATAATTTATGATGTGTGAATTAAGCTCTATGTGCATAATTGTAATGTACTTGAAATAATTGTATAAGTGATGTTGTTTGACTTATTTGTGTTAATGACGAAGTATTCCACCTAAAAAGGGGAAACTTCATATAAATGTGAGTGTATTAATTTTTGATGATTTGTGCTTGAATTGTGATTTATTGATTATTGTCGTTTATCTTATTTATAATTGTTTAATTGGAGACCGGGAGGAATGTGATACTTGGGCAACGAGTGCTGGAAAAATTTGTTTGTGCATGTGATTTGTGTGATAAATTGTTGTTTTGGGGAAACAAGGATATTGTATTCTTGTATGGGGTCAAATGAACTCCAATGGAGTGCATTTGTGATGCTAGAATGTTATTCTAGCGACTAATAATATTCACTACGAACAATAGTGAATCAATTTAAAGTTAAGAGTGTGAATCTAATAATATAATGGACTAGTAATTAGGACGATACCGGATATTTGGACTTAGAATGAAAATTAGGACCTTGAGACCCGATAACTAAAGCAAGCATAAAACTTGAGACTGAGCAAGGATTCAATAAGATATAAGATGGTGATGAATTGGGTCATGATTGGGTGAAGTGCATTATGCACGTGTGTCTGGTGTTTTGAGAAATTATTGTTTTCTTTGGATGTTATGAGAAACGAAAGGAGAAGGAAGAACCCTTTTTCTGTCGGGTCGCGTGTGACCGTTGGAAGTGAAATGTATTCGTGAAGAGGGTGACACGTTAATTGAGAAGGAAAACCTTACGTGATCGAAAGCCAAATGGGTAAGTGTTGAGAGGTCGTGTGGAGGCTTTATCTACGGTGAGCATTGTGCTTGTGAGATGACGGGGGTCGTAATGTTTAATCATTGTGATAGTGGGGGAGATGGATCTCCGTGTTGTATGTCTGAGACATATGTTGATTGAGGACCGCCGTCGAGTACCTTTAGTAGAGAAGTCCACACGGACCTATAAAAGATGAACTTCGAGGGGAATGAGTGGTTGAGGAGTCAGTCCCAGATATTGGATGGCCTCATAGAGTGGTACTTGAGGTATGCTCACTGAATTGATGTTTCTTGGGGATTTGGGGCCGAGTTTGTGGTCGCATTTTCCACAGTGTTGACTTGGTAATCCCAACAAATACGAGGCATAACCGTGTTGGTGAGAGCCCTACCATTGTACTGTGGTGAAGGGTGTACTCCCAGCAAGTCATCCAACTTAAATTATGTAAGTCCACTGAGTTCTGGGAGTTCCAGTGGCAGCGATCCCGAGTTGTGATAAGTTGTATGAGACAGAGAAATAGAGAAATGGATTAAGGACTTTTGAGTGAGACTCGTGAGAGCACCACTGTGAAGTGGTTGATGCTGTATGTTTGTCTGAGACCGTAATGGTCATTTGTTTGTTAGTTTAGTGGAGGAGAGGGACTCACTCCAAATGCTTTTATTTTTCAGATTTAGATGAATGATTTTGTGCAAACAACGAAGATGGAATGGAAAAGCTACGACAAGCACTGTGAACACTAGTGGACATTTTAAGAGAAAGAAGAGGATCCTTCTAGGATGCTTTATGGCTTAACAGGGTGTTTTGGATTTTCATTGAGTCACTGCTTTGAGTCTCAGTCTTTTTCTCATATAAGAAATGGTAGACTAGGTTTTAATATCATGATGTATCGATTCCTTATATGTGACTCAAATGTATAATGAATTTAATTCCAAGAATGTAAATGCATAAGTATATCCTGTGTAATAGAATAGTATAATGATGGATCTGATGATGTTCTTAATTAAGGAAGATTTTGTTATGCTTCATGGTTTGCAACGAAGTTAACGTCTTGAAAAATGAGTTTGATTTGTTAAGACCGGCATTTCATCAAAAGGTGTTTTAATATGATGATAAGTTATTATAGTGATTGTCGTTTGAAATATGAAGCAATCACGTTTTAAAGGAAAACAAATTCCCTCATATTTTTAAAGGTTATTTTCATTAATTGGGTATTAAATTACTTCACAAATTTCAATAATAAATAAGAAAATCTTAAATAGTAATAAGGGGTGTTACAGAATATCTTGCACATACATGCACACACGTGCAAATTTATTGATAAGAGCCACATTTCTAATATTCTATCTATAAAAGTGACTGCACATTAATATAAATTGTTATAATAATTAACTATAACATATCTTTAGAAGTTCATTAAAATTAATATATTAAAATGACTTTCTTATCAATTTTGTTTATTATAAATGTACTACCTGAAAATATGCACTAAAAAATGTTTGTTATTCTTTATTCTTATTAAGAATGGTTTAAATGTAATTATACCTAATATGAATTACATTAATTGGGTATTAGTATTAAAACTTATACTTATTAAATATAATGCATAATTAACCTAAATAGCACAGTTGAATTTAACATTTATTAATTATAATATATTTTTTAGATGTATGAATTTTTATGTCAATAAATGTATTTGAAACATTTTATAATATTAATTGCTTATATTAAATTACATACCGTACGATATAGGCTAGAGAAGTTTTTAATTTTATTACTATTTAGAAAAAAAATATTATTTAAATGCATATTTTAAAATCACAAATTCAAATATATATTATCATACACACATATAATAGTTTGAATATTAAGTGAGATGTGATTTTAATTTTTTGAACTAATTTATTTTTCCTTTATTTTAATTTTAAATATTTATTGATTTTTTTATATTTTAATTACTGTTATTTTATAAACAATGTTTCTTGTCAGTTATTAAGCGTCATGCATAAAAATTGAACATAACAATGAACTATTTTTAAATACTTCAATTTGGTTACAATTCATATACTACATTTTTAACCATAATATCGTTAAAAAAAGTAGATATTTATATATTTTATTTTAATGAAAAAATACCCATTTGCTCAAAATATTACCTACATTTAATTACTTACAAGAAATTATAAACAAGTAAAAATTGTTTTCTTAACATAATTATTGTATGTTAAACTTGCGTTGGCATTATATCATGTTCACGATTGAATGTGTGTTATGAAACAAGGATTATGATTTGGACCACACTTCATAACTATGTTCACTCTATTATTGTGCAATGATTGTGTGAGAATTTAATGCAATTGCTAAAATATTTGAGATTCTAATAACATGATTCGTCACCTATTATAAAGTTTTGGTTGTGTTAACCATAACTAACGGTAAAATAATTGTGATTTACATGGAACTATCGAGTTTATAACCAAGAAATTCTAAGCATAATGGTGTATTATAAAATGAAGATACATTTGATGGCATTGCTATACATGATCTGACATAAACCAATGTTTACAAACCCGTGCTTGAAATTTAATGGACAACCCATTTTACCAAATTTATGCCATGATGCAACTAACAAACAATGTGACATGACTTAAATATAAAAGGTACTATCTCGTTTCTTTCATGTACTTTCATAAAAAAATGCTTGAATTTATTTTTATTTAGGTCATATCCTTTTCTCTCATTTTTAAAGTTTTGCTTCATTTCTTTCATGTACTTTTTATAAAAAATGCCTTATTTTATTTTTGATTAGTTCATATTCTATCCTCTTAGTTTTAAAGTTTGCTTCAAAGAATAAAATACTATTTCTCATTTAAATTATCTGGGATGATTTAGTCTTGAAAATATAAGATTATTTGAGATGCCAAATAAGTTGAAGTTTATTTCACATACTTAAAAGTTTTCACAGTTCATATCACATGCATTTATTATGAATATGAGTATTGATACGTGACTATGTTTGAGTGAATTATGAGTTCCTTTTGGGTTCAACCTAAAAACCTCACATCATGTCTCTGTTTATTAATTCAATGATTGCCCGAGCTATATAAATAAAACAAATATCGATGATTTATGAAACAAAAAGTGTTCAAGACTTAAAGTTATTAATTTCTTCAGGATACGATGATAGAAGACATGTAACTTGCATCAAAATATTTTGGCAGATAAATTATTTTTTACTTTATGTATCTGTGTATTAACTTTCACTATATAGAATCAAGCTTAAAGAAAGGAAGGTGAACCAGAAGAACTACAAGCATTCCATATCTTCTCACTCCTATTCAAAATTTGGGTTTTATTTTGTCTGTGTGACACAATTTTCCCATATCATGTACAATGCTGAGACAACAACGGTCCCTAACAGTCTTATTATTGACAAATATGGCAGAGAATATTTGTTTACCATAATTTGGCTTTAACTTGCTTGCACAATCACTCAAGTATTTCTCATATGCCGACAATGGTCTTGATGCACCACTAACCTCAGAAGGATCCTGAGGTGAACCAGAGGGTGAACCAGAAGAACTAAAATCATTCCATATCTTCTCACTCCTATTTAAAATTTGAGTTTTGTTTTGCTTGTACATTTGTAATTGTACCGAGTACTTCGTCACATCTGTTGGCATGATTTTCCGATATCATGTACAAGTCTAAGACAACAACGGTCGCTAACAGTCTCGTTACCGACAAATACAACAAAGAATATTTGTTTACCACAATTTGGCTTTAACTTGCTTGCACATTTAGTCAAGTATTTCTTGTATGCCAACAATGGTCTTGGTGCACCACTAACCTCAGAACGAGCCTGAGATGGTTGCAAAGTTTTAGATGCAAGCGATGTTTCAATTAACAAATTAAAACTTACAATAATGGCCACAATAACATGAAAGGCATTGAATGATGTCATGATTCTTTAAACAATGATAATTGAGTATTGGTCCTGAAAACACTTTTCTTGAAGAACTATGTGATCAATGAATCTATATATATAGTAGATAATGCAATTTTAACGTTTAGTTTAATAAATGCATTACTCTAACTCAATTGAAACAATTAAAATAAATATGTTGATTTTCCTTATTAGTAAGTTTCACTTTTACATTGCCATCATATATGATAACAATCATCCTTCCTCGTCTTGAATGTTACAAATAAATTATTATTTATGCGTTTAAATGCAACATTTTGTTTTTCAAAAAATATCTTGCACATGCATGCACACACGTGCAATTTCATCAATAAGAGTCACATTTCTAATATTCTATCTATAAAAGTGACTACACATTAATATAAATTGTTATAATCATTAACTATAACATATCTTTAGAAGTTCATTAAAATTAATATATTAAAATGACTTTATTATCAATGTTGTTTATTATAAATGTACTACCTAAAAATATGCACTAGAAAATGTTTGTTATTCTTTATTCGCATTAAGAATGGTTTAAATTTAATTATACCTAATATGAATGACATTAATTGTGTATTAGTATTAAAACTTATACTTATTAACTATAATGCATAATTAACCTAAATAGCACAGTTGAATTTAACATTTATTAATTATAATATATTTTTATGTCAATAAATATATTTGAAATATTTATAATATTAATTGCTTATATTAAATTACATACCGTACGATATGGGCTAGAAAAGTTTTTAATTTTATTACTATTTAGAAAAATATTATTTAAATTCATATTTTAAAATCACAAATTCAAATATATATTGTCATACACACATATAATAGTTTGAATATTATGTGAGATGTTATTTTAATTTTTTGCATTAATTTATTTTTCCTTTGTTTTAATTTTAAATTTTTATTTATTTTTTTAATTTTTAATTACTGTTATTTTATAAACAATGTTTCTTGTTAGTTATTAAGCGTTGTGCATAAAAATTGAACATAACAATGAAGTATTTTAAAATACTTCAATTTGGTTACAATTTATATACTACATTTTTAACCATAATATTGTTAAAAAAAAGTTGACAATTTATATTTTTTATTTTAATGAAAAAATACCCATTTGCTTAAAATATTACCTACATTTAATTACTTACAATAAATTATAAACAAGTAAAAATTGTTTTCTTAACATAATTATTGGATGTTAAACTTGCGCTAGTATTATATCATGTTTAAGACTGAATGTGTGTTATGAAACAAGGATTATGACTTGGTTCATGCCTAATGACTATGTTCACTCTATTATAGTGCAACGATTGTGTGAGAATTTAATGCAATTGCTAAAATATTTGAGATTCTAATAACATGATTCGTCACCTATTATAAAGTTTTGGTTGTATTAACCATGACTAACAGTAAAGAAGTATGGTTTATATGGAACTATCGAGTTTATAACCAAGAAATTCTAAGCGTAACGGTGTATTATAAAATGAAGACACATTTGATGGCACTGCTATACACGATCCTACATAAACCAATGTTAATAAAACCGTGCTTGAAATTTAATGGACAACCCATTTTACCAAATTTATGCCATGATGCAACTAACAAACAATGTGACATGACTTTGACATAAAACGTACTGTCTCGTTTCTTCCATGTACTTTAAAAAAAATGCTTTAATTTATTTTATTTAGGTCATATCCTTTTCTCTCTTTTTTAAAGTTTTGCTTCATTTCTTTCATGCACTTTTTATAAAAATGCCTTATTTTATTTTTGATTAGTTCATATTCTTTCCTCTTAGTTTTAAAGTTTGCTTCAAAGAAGAAAATACTATTTCTCATTTAAATTATCTAGGATGATTTAGTCTTGAAAATTGTTGTAGTATGAATTATCAATCAATAGGATTGGCTGAGAAAACAACTTCAACCCGATTCCAAATGATCAAAACGATTTACGTGAAGAAGGGAAATCTACTTCTTCACTATGGGTTCCCAAACTACTCCAGAAAGCGTTTGGAATGGGTGAAACCAAAGTTTGAATTTCAAAAGTAAATCTATCAAAAACTTAAGATAATAACAACACAATACGATAAAGCTTTAAAGATAACTCAGAAAAAATAAAGGAAATTGTTTTGATATTGAATTTTTAGATTCCTTTTTGTTACAATTTTCGCATATTTGTAGATAGAATATCTATCTACTCTACTGAAAATATCTACACAATATCTACGACAACTACCAAATCTAATATTCTCCCTAACCGAAAATATACTTTCCTTATTTTTTGGCCTTCTCTTAACTCAACCACTCTTTTGACTTGGTCTCCACTCTTCAGTAGTCATTATCTATTTATTAAAAAAATAAATAAACACCACCACCAAACACATGGCTACTGGGCCTATTGCCCTTTTCGGCCCAATTAGCAACTCCATAATCCTATCGAATATTGAATTCGGCTTCCACTGCCTACATCCGATATTTTAGGTACCAATAAATGTCCCCCAATATCTATCAATTGATTTAAATGAAGTTGATAAGATATTAACCTTTTGTTTTCCAACAGCTCATTAATTCGAATTTTAAAAACTTATTCTCCCTTAATTCGGAACTCTTATCTTTCAAACTCAACCGTTACAAACTGAATTCATCTTATCCTATTAAAATCTATCTCACCCCATCATTTTGTTCCTCTTTCTTTATGACCTCCCTTCATCTTCTTCCTTTTTCACACTGAAAACCTTATGTATTCCCAAAACCATGGTGTTTTACAATGTCATCTACCATAAATCTGACCCTAATACTGTTTTGGAGCATGATGAAGACGATGTCGAACCCACCGAAACTCAACCTCACACTGATGTTGAACAAACAGATGATGACCTAACCCTAGGTCTGATCTTGAAATCCGGGGGCATCTATACTCTTGAACCCACCACTTTCTCGATAGTTGAAGATCAAGATTTTCTTGACAATTTTCTATTTTCCACCACTTCCCCTTTGCCAATCAATTATGATGACTATCGGCTGGCGAAGCTTTCTTCACTGGTCCAAACTTGGCCACACACCATCCCCAATTACGTCGACTGGTACAATGGGGTGCATTCTGAAAAAGGCGCACCTCTGGAAGCAATGGGGAATCTATGAAATGATCACTTTTTCCTTGCAAACGAATTCCCCAAACTGGCCTCTGCTTTTCGCCTTCATAAGCTTTTGGTCCACAATTGTGAATGGCTTCATCTTTCCTTTCGGCATGATGAGTCCTACTTTGTGGGATGTTCAATGGGTTTTGGGACTTCCAGCTTGGGGCGAAGAACTCCCTGCTTTGAAGGATTTAGCAAAGGACGACCTCGGCATCAACTATTCTCGATCCAATAGCGGATTCAGTGCTTTCATCAATGCCAACAAGAAAAGTCGTGGTGTTGTAACTGATGAAGAACATGCAGCTTTCCTTATTTACTGGTATAGCAGGTACTTTGTTTGCACATCGACTAAGCCTATTGTCAGTGAATTTGCTGCTATTATTTCTTTGATCATGTTTGGCAAACAAATCTCTTTAGGCCCTTATTTCCTAGCATTGCTATATCATTCACTTTTCGGCATAATTTCAAAAATGAACTCTTGCCAAAATGTAAGTGGTGTAGAGGGCCCCTTTTGGTTCCTCCAACTCTGGATTGCTAGGTATTTTCTGGAATTCACAGCCCCTACTGAAGAATCGGTTGAAGCTACTGAAGAAGATTTTAAGAAGTCATTCTTATGTCACTTTCTCAACCACACTCCTTTGGTCAAGAAAACCACTACTGAATTCCTCCAAGATCTGCGGAACACCAATTCTCGCCCTCTTGTTGACTTCATTCCTCCCATAACCAACTTTCGAGTTAAGCGTTGGGTGTTCATGAACGATCGTCATCCTAGCACACTTGTCGATGACGCAAAGAATCCCTAGGTTGGGGTAGTTTCTTAATCACCCGTAATCTATTGTACAGGATCTGACCTTATTCCAAAAACAACAAACCCACTGTTGAGGCTTACATGCCTCAATGTTTTGCCCGCCAATTCTTCTTATGTCAAGGCATTCCCATATCCTCTGCTACCAATACAACAACTGATTTTTGGCATTCCTTAGATGACGTTGAATTGGCTTCTCAGGTTGCCGAAAATCGGTACCTCTTGTCCTAATACCAATTTAACCATTTTTCTCGAGCTTCCGAGGAAACTGTTGAGTTTACCAATTGGTGGCCATCTGTAAAAGAAAAAATGTTTCACTGATCTGCTGAAGAGTACTTGGCTCTATTGAATAGGCCGATTCCCAAGCCAACTCCTCAAACAAAGGCTACTTCAGCATCTGCCGCTCCTTCAAAACCACCCAAATCGGTCCGTCTCTGCCTCAGGTAATTTATTATCTGTTTGTCAATCGGCTTCCTTTAAACTTTCCTCATACTAGCTACTTTTACACCTTTAGTTAGGACAAATAAACAAAAGGAACCGATTGACGTGGATGATCTTCCCGACACTCCTATAGTTGCTTTAAAAAGGAAGACTCGATTTTCTTCTAGGCAGACTATACTTATGGTATCATCTGAAATTCCTTTTACTTTCCTTTAAGCGGTCCACCAATTATGCATCTCCCTAATTATTTTATATTTTAATTGTAGAAAGAAGAAATTCCTTCCCTCAAGAAACCAAAGAAAGGAAGAATGATAGTTGATGATGTTGGTACTGATGCGATAGAAGAGGTATTTTGTTATTTACATCTTATTCTATTGTTCTCCTTAGTTGTCTTGGATATTCAATTTCTTTTGGTATACAAGAAAACATTTGGATTGATCTGATGGAGGAAGATATGAATGTTGAGGAGAAGGAAACTGATTTCCTACAAGATCCCCTTTCTGCCGAAACTGAAGCCAGTGAGGAATCGACTCCTTCCTTCACGAAGCCCGTATCGCCTCTTCCTCCTCCAACGTTTCCTCAACAGACTCCAGTTGTAGCCTCTTCACAATCAGCTGCTCATTCTGTATCGGATGATCAAGTCATGGAATACTTCACATCACCCCTAGCAATGCCCTCAAAGCCGACGGACTCATCATCGATCTAAGCCTACTGGAACTACATCAAACATGCTTTAGAACATGACATCCCTACTTCGGATGAAGACGTCAAAGCTCTAAGGATGTCTCTGCTGAAATTGTCTCATTCATCCAATTTCTTTACTGCTCATAGGGAAACCTTTTCCATGATGACTAGGAAGCTAACTGAACTAGCATTTAATCATGCTAAACACAAACATAAGCACTCTTCAGCTTCCTTTAACCTAAAACAACTTTGGGATTTGCAAGCCCAAAAGAATGAGTATTTTTCTTTTTTCAAGGAAATGGATGAGGAGAGACGTCAACAACAGGAATAACAATCTCAACTGAATAAATGGGCTACCGAGTTAACAACATCCTTGGAAAGGATTCAGAAAGAGTTATCTGAGATCAACCCTCAAATCTGAGCCATTAACAACAAGTTGAATGCCTCATTGGACCAACGAGTTCATCTCTTCCATCAATTAGCTGAACTGGATAATGAACTCAACATCCTCCTACATCAAAAAGAAGCTTTGGAGGTTGATCTCAAGCTTGGCGAGGACGGTTTATCTAAGGATATGAAGACTTGGAATACCATGAGGGACCAAATTGCCCAAATGGAATCTCACACCAATGTTGCCGTATCGACAACCACTCCTGGTCCTTCTTCGGCAAGTGCAGACCTGGCACCGGTTCAGGGTATGCACTCTGCTGCAAACCCTTAGATTTTGCTTTTTCCTTTTCTGAGTTTTTGGTAGTTATGGTGACTGGCTTGTAGTCACTTTGAACAATTTCCTTTTTACTTATTATGCACATCTGTTTTCTTCCCATATCGACGGATAATATTTCTTTATATACTTGCTGTTTATGCTTGCTTTCAACTCGCTTCTGTCTATTTCCATTAACCAATATGCCCTGTTATCCAATATCCAGCTGACAATAAATGGCCCTTCCCAATTTGGTGACCATTTTCCCAACTTAGTGTCATGTATCCCTAGAGGTAAAATGGATTTCCAAACTAAATCTCCTTCTACGAAAGACTTCAACCGAATATTTTCCAACGCCATTAATCTATCCTCACTTATTGAATCCAATTCGACTAACAAAGCTGTCTGATAATCTCCAGCATTCAACATATACTATTTTGCCACCCTCAACGACTTTACATTTATTTATAATGGTAAAACAACATCTTGTCCATACGTTAACCAAAATGGTGTAAATCTCGTAGCCCTACACTTAGTATTTCGGCAAGCCCATAGGACATCATATAGTATTCCATGCCATTTCCGAGGCCTACCTTCAATACTCTGTTAGAGTCTACGACTTTGGACGATATCCAACCTCTCAAACTTCATTTTGATGATAACAAATAAGATTAAATTTTTGCATGATCTAATGGTTTATGTTTAAGTATTATAGGTACCACATCGTCTAATGCCTCAACGGTATTGTATTTCTCAAACACAAACAAGATATAGTTATGTGTACAATGCGTCCAATGAGTAAATGGAAACTTGTTTTCTAAGTATAAAACCTAGCGTCCAATGCGCTGTTATAAAACAAGCACCCAATGCATTGTGAAAACTAGTGTGTAAACACTGTGTCCATTTGAGGAAGCGTCCAATGCTTATATAACTTACATCATCTTTTCTATCAAACAGTTATGTAATGCGTCCATGATTGTGTAGAAGTACACTTATGCTATTTGATGATGATTCTCTGAAATGTTCTGTTATTCCCTCTCTTTTCTAATGTGACAAAAAGTGTACCACAGGGGACATAAAAGCTTCTCTCTGCAAAAATCGTACAAGTAGTGGAAGCGCTGCATGTATTGTTGTCTCCTCCCTCTCTCCACCCCAAGCTGACACGTAGCAATGGTCACATGATTATGAGAGAACCATTATTGGCAAAGGCTTAGATCCCACAACGGATACCTTCACCAAGTCGCCTATAAATAGAGGATCAAGCTCCAGGACTCAACAACGAAGTATTCAAGTTTTCTAAGAGCTGAAACTCTGCTAAAATGATTGGACAACCTACACTTGTGCAAAAAGATCATTTTTCTTAGTTTTGCTAAGTCATTATGTGTATTCAAGTTACATTGTAATACCCTCTCAATGAGAGTTATCTATTAACTTCTAAACAATCTGTTGTTTGGAAAGCCAGGAGTGGCTTAGTGGCAAAGAATACTTGGGTGTTCTTTAATCTTAGGGGGAGATTAAAGGTGTGCCAGAAGTAGCTTAGAGAATACTTGTAGCCAGAAGTGGCTTAGAGAATACTTGTAGCCAGAAGTGGCAGGGTTATAATACTTGTTTGTAATCAGGATTTGATTAGTGGAACCCTTCAAAAGGTTTTTGAAGGAGAACTGGACGTAGCTCAGATTGAGTGAACCAGTATAAACCAAGTGTTTACTACTCTATCGCTTTTAAGCTTACTAGTTATTCTTTTAAGTCATTTCTTCGCATTATATGCACAAGTCTCTTTACTTTATATTTGTGAAAACGTTTTACCTTACGCTTGGACGATACACTAAAACATAGTTCCATTGAACTGTTATTTTAAACAACTGGACAATAACTGCAATTTCTATTTTACAAGTTCCTTGTAAAACTTAAGTTGAAAATCTCCATTTTTGCGAAAAGATTCTAAAGTTTTATCTAAAACTATTCAACCCCCTTCTAGTGTGATTCTCTGTATTTCATACTCTTCTTAATCATATCGATCAAGACCTTATTGGTAGCCTCAGCTTGGCCGTTGGCTTGGGCATAATATGGAGCCAAATGAATAAGTCCAATCCTGTATTGCTGCATAAAATTGACTACTTTATCACCAATGAACATAGTTCCTCGGTTAGTGGTAATTGTTTAAGGGATACCAAATCGGTAGTTAATTTGCCCTTATATAAAACAGATTACATCCTCTTAAGTCACGTTGACTAATGGTTGAGCTCAAACCATTTGGTAAAGTAATCTATTACCACAAGAATAAAAGAATGTCTTTTTGATGATGGGGGATGAATTTTTTCGATAATATCCATGGCCCATCTTCTAAACGGCTCGGGTTTAACTATTGAATGTAGTTCATTGGCTGGTACTCTTTGTAAAGCACCATTTCTTTGACATTCTTCACATCCTTTGGCATACCAAAAACAATCTTTTGTTATACTAGGCTAGTAATATCCATATCGAGTAATAGTCCATTTCATCACATGGCCTAACCGATGAGCTCCACATATTCCTTCATGCACCTCTCCCATTACTCTCATGGCTTCCTTCTTGTTGATGCATTTCAGCAACACTCCATTTACTACTCTTCTAAATAACATATCATCAATCAACACATATTTCATGGCTTTCTATTTTGACTTCATTTCCGCCTTTGCAGAAGGGTCTTGCAAATACCGAACGAACTCTTTTTGCCAATCTTCCAACTCCTCGGTATCCAATGCATAACTCTCCATTAGAGGATAGTTATCCAACTGAACACTATCATCCCATGTTCGGTACCCAGATGTGCACTGAGCCAAATCATTTGCTTCTTCATTATCATTACGAGACACATAAGTTATGATAACATTGGCAAACCTTGTAAGTAATTTGTTTGCCAATTCATATCTTTTGATTAATGCTTCTTGACGATATTTGTATTCTCTCTTAAGTTGTTTAATCACCAGTTGAGAATCACCCAATATATACACATACTGAGCTTTCATGGTAATCAATATTCTTAATCCTAATATCAAAGCTTCAAACTCAACTTGATTATTGGTATGGTGTTGCAAGAGCTGATTAACGAATCTATACACTCTTCCCTCTGGATTTGTTATCTTAATACCAATCCTGGTGCTTTCTTTAGTTTTGGACCCATCAAACATTAAAATCTACGGTTGCAAGCCCATATAATTACTGATTTCGACTGTCACTTCCTTAATTTCTATACAAGGGGTGATCAACCAAGAACTCGGCTAACACTTGTCCCTTAACAACATGCAGTGGCACATGTGTTAATGAAAAAGCGCTTAACTTAAAGGCCTACTTCATTAATCGTCCTTGTAATGAAATGCAGAGAACATACTAGAATGGGGGGTTGAATAGTGTGTTAGATAAAAGCTTAAATCTTTTCGTAAAGATGGAGATAACTTAACTTAGATTTTACAAGAAACTTGTAAAACAGAGAGTTACAGTTATCGTCTAATAGTTCAAAATAACAGTTCAATGAAACTGCATTTTTAAGTTGTCGTCTAAGTGAGAGACAAATACTTTTCGCAACAGTTTATAAGAAAACTTATGCATCTAATGCGAAGAAATAACGCAAGAGATAACTGGTAAGCTAAAAGCAATAGAGTAAAAAATTTGGTTTATACTGGTTCACTCAACCTGAGCTACGTCTAGTCTCCTTCAAAAATAACCTTTGAAGGGTTCCACTAATCAAAACTTTGATTACAAATAAGTATTCTCTACCCTGCCACTTCTGGCTACAAGTATTCTCTAGGCCACTTCTGGCACACCTTTAATCTCCGCCTGAGATTAAAGCAACACCTAAGTATTCTGTCACTAAGCCACTCTTGGCTTTCAAAACAAACAGTTTGATTACAAGATTCAGATCAACTTTCACAGAGAGGATATTACAATGTAAAATAGAATGCACAGAATAACTTAGCAAAGCTAAGAAGTTGCTTTTTTTGCGTAAGTGTTGGTCATCCAAATGTTTTGGCAGAGTTTCAGCTCTTTGAAAAACTTGAATGCTTTATTTTTTTTCTTTCATGAGCTTGATCCTCTATTTATAGGCCACTGAGTGAAGATATCCGTTGTGGTATCTGATCCTTTGTCAAAAATCGTTCTCTCACAATCATATGACCATTACCACGTGTCAGCTTGGGGTGGAGAGAGAGAGTGGACAACAGTAAATGCAGCGCCTCCACTACTTGTACGATTTTGCAGAGAGAAGCTTTTATGTCTCCTGTGGTACACTTTCTGAATATTCAAATGAAATGTCATATATGAAAAAAGAGGGAATAACAGAACATTCCAAAGAATTAGCATCGAAAAGCTTAAGTGTACTATCTGACATAATGGACGCATTATATAACTGTTTGATAGAAAAGGTAGTGTAAGTTATATAAGCGAGTGGACGCTTCTCAAATGGACGCAGTGTTTGCACACTGATTTTCACAATGCCTTGGACGCTTTTTTTATAACAGCGCATTGGACGCTGGATTTATACTTAGAAAAAAAATAAGTTCCAGTTACTCATTGGACGTGATAAGCACATAGAGATATATAGTTTGAGTTTAAGAAATACAATACCACTGAGGCATTGGATGGTGTGGTACCTATAATACTCAAACCTAAAACATTATATAATTCAAAATTTAATCTCATTTGTTATCATCAAAACCGAAGTTTGAGGGGTTGGACATCGTCCAAAGTCTTAGACTCTAACAATCTCCCCCTTTTTTATGATGACAAATAATGCTAAATTTTGATGAGAGCAAATACATAATCATCTATGGGTATCATAGATATATGTGTAATGGAATGATTATGCTATGCCAGTAGATGTTTACAGGGTGTAAAGATGTGAAATGAAGTACTCCCCCTGAGTTCAACGTTTCTCATACCTTAAATCATAAGATATATAAGAGAATGTGGATTTAAGCATGTTAATGAAAACAATATCAAAGTAAGTAAAAGCATATCAAAGATATAGATGCGGAGCATATGAGAAAAGGCACCTCATATATTTAATGAACAGCCAAAAACAAATGTATTTACACAGAGTAGTGCAGTCAAAACTCTATGATATCAAAATTCCAATTTCTCCCCCTTTTGTCATAAACAAAAAACATTGGGTTTGAAAGATGGAAAAATGATTGACCATCATGGTCACTTAAGGCTATTGAGGTGGTTCTTGTGGTGGAGGTGGTTACTGTGGTGGTGCTTGAGTTGGTGGTGATGGTTGTTCAATTGGTGGTTGATGTTGATATGGCTGCGAATGCACAGGTTGAATAGGATGATTAACAGTGCCAATGAGGTTAGCAGCTGTTGACTGTATCTGATTCACCAGCATCTGAGAGAGATTCATAAACTGATCAGCAATGGTATTATGCATCATACACTTATGCTATTTAGCTTCAGCTTGCTGTCTCTCTTGGAATGCTCTGAGAGTAGCTTTCGTTTCAGCTTGTTGCTGCCGAAGAGCTTGATTGACAATCTCTTGCACTCTATCTTTAGAAACACCTTGGGGTTCAACAAACCATGAGGGAACAATGGCCCTTAGACTTGAAGAACTGGTAGGTACTAAGACTTGTCAAGTTCCATAGTGGGCTTCACTGGATGCATTAGCAACAGGCACACTCGTAGCAACCTCAGGAGTAGGTTTATCAGCAGTGGACTCTGGTGGTTGTGGCACTTCAGTTTCAGCCACTAGTTGCATGTCTACATCCTTAGACGCGTCTGATTAAACCATTTCCTCTTCATGTGAAGTGACGAAGTGTTCAACATCCACTTGCACTTCATTCTCAAGGTCCAATTGGATGAGCACTTCATTGATTTTTGCAGAAGTTGTGTCCAATTCTGCTTGTCTTGTCTTTTTTTTTTTTTTCTTGTTCTTTAACAGCTTTCTCAGCTTGTTCTTTCTCAATCTGTTCCAAACGAGCATTTTTAGCTTGCTCTGCTCTTGCTTGTTCGGCTTGTTGGAGTGCATGTGTAGCTTTCATTTCTTGTTTAAAGATAGCCTTATCCAACTTTCAAATATCATAGACTTTGCTATTGCAGATCACTGGCAAGGTCTTCAAAACTTCAAGGAAATCATCATCGCCAATTAGGAAGCATGCTGCAGTGTAACTCCATTGAAAAGTCTTTACTGGACGCATGACTTCAATGCTCTCTGGAGGATAAGCAAAGTCTTCTTTGGAACAGCCTGAAGATGAAGCCTTTTCGGTGTTAGCCCAGAGAATTTGATGCTAGAAAGTTTTGGCTTCAAACATATCAAGAGGCCTAGTGAGTTTGCCAGTCTTGTCAAACAGATGACTCCATTGCTGAGATGAAGGTAAAGCTGAATCTTCTCTTCTTTGCTGGGCATCACAGTACCATAGTACTTGAAACCTTTCTTCTTTCTAGCATCAAGAATAAGTAGTATGGGACATACCTTATCAAGTACAAACTTGATATCTGTTGAGCGTCTGATGTGGAGGTTGGGAGGATAACCAATAGCTTGATCATGCAGATACATTTGTTGCAGCAATTTACCTAGGTCATCATAGTCACTAGGTTGGAAGTTCAGCACAGGAGTTCCTGGAGGAAGAGGTATGAACTTAGTAATAGGAGTCCATAATTGAATGTCCTTCACCCATCTAATCTTTGGACATTGTGTAGACTTGGAAGGATCCAGGCTTTCCTTGATGGCTATCTGTATCTCAGCAACCATCTCTTTATCAATGTTCGAAGAGATTGGTTTCTTTGGGGCAGGCTTCCTTTTCTATTGTTGTTTGCCAGATTTGTCAAGCAAATGCTTGGCATACTTAGAAGCAATCTCAACTTCAGGTTCAGGAACTTCTTCTATTGCTAGACGATAAACCGAATTTTCATTGTATTTTGATGTGAGTTTAGATGTCATTTTCATTCATTTTGAATATATTTTATTGGTAAAACTCACTGTTTGGTGTTAGTTGGTGCAAGACAGGTACTCAAAAGGCTTCATGAGGAAAAGAGTTGAAAATTGCACTTTTTGGAGCAAAAATGCCACTGTCTGGAGGACCAAGAAAAAAAAGGCCAGAATTGAAATAACGCAAGGACCATGGCCATGCTGGTTGCGTAGAAGAATTGGACCTTTATGCATGGACCACGGCTCCACAGCCGTGGTAAGTTGTGCTGTCAGGCCATTTAAATTTTGAATTATTATAAATAGGAGGAGAAACCCTTTTATCTTTCATCTTTTGTTCTATTTTGAAAACGGAGGGTTCTGAAGGAGAAAGAGGTCCTGTGAGAGACTCTGAGCTGCGGGAGGACGTAGAAAGCACCATTGGGGATCACTACTGTAAAGTTTCTTCCCTTTTGTAATCTTTATGTCTTCTTTTGAGTTTTCTGGCTTGATCATGAACATGAGTGGCTAGTTTCTCTTAGCCCTGGATTGTGATGTAACTGTACCTTTGTACCCCGATTCTGATTTTAATAAAACCTCGATGTTATTCAGGTAATTGTATCTCTTCACTGCTTTTATTGCTTTTTAGGACCGATCAGTCTATATGTTAATCTCTTGTCTATGATCAATTACTTGTGATTAACTGAACTGCGAAGTGATTGGATTCGTACAATTTGCATGATCAAACCTATTGTATGAATTCCCAGTAGATTAACATGTTAATCAACCTCTTCGAGATTCATCATTTATTCTAAATTAATTCACCTATGATCAATTGGGAATTAAATTAGGGGAATAGCGTTATTAACTATGATCAATTGTTAATTAACGAATTTAAGAGGTCGCTGGCAAGTAACGCATTTAGGGATTTTATTGAGATTAGAATCGGGGGAAAAAGGGGGTACATGTGAAATCACAATCCTAGGCTTCTTTATTATAATTGTTCTTACATTAATCTTTCTGCTATGATTCTCTTTCTTTGGAAAAGAATAATTGAACACCATTCCCCACAATTTGGTTTAAGTTATGGATTGTTTGATTATTTGCGAAATTAATTATTTGGGAATGCGACTGGTCCTTTGGGTTCGATATCCGGACTCCTAGAGTCCACTGTTACTACTGCATAGGATACGTTTGCCCTTTGCAAACGCATTTTACGCACCAAGTTTCTGGCACCGTTGCCGAGGACTAGTTGTGTAGTTCCTAGATAATTTATTTTGTGAAAATTAAGCAATTCTAGTTCACATTGTTTATAGTTTTGGTTCCTTTTAATGTTCTTTTTTATCTATTTTTATTTTTATGTTTTTTTTTGTATGTTTAAATTTCTGAATTTTTATTTTATTTTATTTTATTAAAAAAAGGCTTAATTACCAATTTGGTCCCCAAATTATTTTATTTTTGTCAATTTGGTCCCCAAATTCTTAAAAGTGCATGAATTTGGTCCTCTCCGTTAATTTGACTGACGGAGGTGTGTGATGTGGCAATGGTTTACAGATAGTGGCGGTTTTTAACTGCCACTATTTTTATTATTACTTTTTAAATTAAAAATACAAAAACATAAAACGTCGTCGTAAAAAATTTGGTGACCTTTCCGGCCTATGACCACCGGATCTAGTTCATCTTGGGCCGATCTACCAATATCCGACCACCACACCTCCATCGGAGGTCTGACGCTCCCACACACGCTAACTTTGTGATGCACATATCCAGCCAAACGGCGTTGGTTTCCGGCGCGGGGCTCCTCCGTGAGCAAGCCGCAGTCGGGCGGGGCTCCTCCTCCGCGAGCACCCCGCAGTCGCGTGCAATAGCGCAGGTCTCCTCCGCAAGCACGCTGTAGTTGCGTAGGGCTCCTCTGCGAGCAAGTCGCAGTCGTGCGGGGCTCCTCCTCCGTGAGCACCCCGCAGTCATGCGTAGTAGAGCAGGTCTCCTTCACAAGCACGCCGCAGTTGCGCAGGGCTCCTTCGCGATCACTCCCAGTCGCGCAGGTCTCCTCCGTGAGCACGCCCATTATTGGCTATTAAAAACCACCACTTCCTGCAAATGAAAACCGCTAGAAGTCGTATATTAACGGTGTCAACCTTAATTTGACGGCAAGGACCAAATTGATGCACTTTTAAGAATTTGGGGACCAAATTGACGTTTTTAAAAATATGGGGACCAAATTGACGAAAATAAAATAATTTGGGGACCAAATTGGTAATTAAGCTTAAAAAAACTCTATTTATTTTAATTATTCATTCTCTTTTGCCAGTTGCGTTTTAATCCATTTTTTCTGTGTTGACAGTTTATGCTAACCAGGTCCCAGAGGTCAGAGCTTGTGAATGAACCTAAGATTGAAAGGCTTGCCCAGAAGAACAGAGCGGAACAGAGAAGAAGAGTAATGGCTGAAGAAAATGACCCACCGGTGGAGCAGTCTCTGTTAGACTATCTCACTCCTCAAGTTGGGGTAGCTAACAGCATCCTATTGCCAGCACTAGGGGATGTCAATTTTGAATTGAAACATGGCTTCCTCCACATGATAGAGAGTAACCAGTTCAATGGGCTGGCTACTGAGGACCTGGTGGAGCATCTGAGAAGATTCCTGAGGATGGCTAGCACTGTAAAATATCCTTAGGTGTCTGCTGAATATATCAAACTAGCTGCTTTCCCATTCTCACTCAACGGGAAAGCTCTCAATTGGTTGTGCTCACTTCCGGCCAACAGCATCACCACCTAGGAGATGTGAACTAACAAATTCCTTTGGAAGTACTATTCTATAGTGAAGATAGACTAGATGCAGAGAGAGATAGGGAATTTTGCTCAGAGGGAGCAGGAGAGCCTGTCAGAAGCCTGGGACAGATTTCAGGAGATGCTTCGGAGTTGCCCACATCATGGGTTTAGTCAGCAAAGAATCATCCAGATTTTCTATGGAGGTGTGTCCAGCCATAACAGGACTAGCCTCGACACTGCTTATGGAGGTTCCTTGATGGCTAAATCACCAACAAAGGCAAATAGAATCATTGAAGCCATGGCTTCCAATGCCTACAACCATACTGTAGATAGGCTTATTCTGATGAGGCCTGTGAACCAAGTGGAAGCTGGAACATCTAGTTCAAGCATTGATTAGAAGCTGGAGAAGTTGTCTAAGCAAATGGAGACCGTGATGAAAGCACAGGTACAACTTCTGACTGCAGCTCTTCCACCATCCACTTGTGATAAGTGTGGGGAAGCCCATAGAGGAGAATGCCTTGTGAGTAATGCACTTGCTCAAGCTATGGAAGAGGTAAATTATGTCGGTGGGAAGAGTACAGAATATGATCCCTACTCCAGCATATTCAACCAAGGATGGAGAGATCATCCTTACCTTTCTTGGAAAGACCAGAGGGACCAAGGCCCCAGGCAGGAGCGGAATCAAAATATGTATAGGCCTCCACATATGCAAAATCAGAGGTCAAGACATGAAGAGGGAACGCCATCACTGGAGGATATCACGATGCAATATATAGCCAAGAGTGATGAGCACTTGAAGACTATGGAGTCTCAGCTTTCTAGCATGCGAGCTTTGCTATCCCAGAGAGCTCCTGGTACCCTTCCTTCTCAAACTAAAACTAATCCTAAGAAGGAGGAGGCAAATGTTGTGATGACTAGGAGCAAGAAGGCTAAAGAGGAGCAGAAGAAGAAGGAAGAGTCAGCTCCAACTCCAGAAGAGGAGGTTCTTACTGAAGAGAACCCAACTGTTGAGAAAGAGAAGGAAAAAGAGGTACTGACACCTCCTCAGGTAACTGTTCCTTTCCCCCAAAGGTTGAAAGACAAGAGTGAGGATAGATATTTTGCTAGATTTGTAAAGATGTTGAAAAGTTTGCATATTAATATCCCCTTCGCTGAGGCAATTGCTCAAATGCCAAAGTAAGCCAAGTATTTAAAAGAAATTCTTTCAAATAAAGGAAAGTTGTCAGACTTTGCTACAATTGGCCTTAATGAAGAATGCTCTGCTATGATTTTAAAGAAAACGCCTCCTAAGCTTAAGGATCCATGGAGTTTTTCAATTCCTTGTACTATTGGCAATTTGTAATTTGATAGAGTGTTATGTTATTTGGGTGCTAGCATTAATCTGATGCCTTATTCTATTTATAAGAAGTTGGGGTTACAAGAACCTCAACCCACTGACATCTCTATTTTGCTTGCAGACAGGACTCTCACCTATCCGCGAGGAGTAGTGGAGAACTTGCTGGTTAAGGTTGGGAAATTTATTTTTCCTGCTGACTTTGTGATTCTGGACATTGAGGAGGATGAGGAAATCCTAATTATTTTGGGATGACCCTTCCTCAACATAGGAGATGCCATGATTGAGGTCCGAAAAGGGAGATTAACCTGGAGGCTAGGTGATGAGGAGGAAGTGATTAAAGTGTATGATGCTACAAAAAGCTTCTCCTCTTCCCCTTTCGATAATTTTGTGTAAGCCATTGACAAGTTGGAGATGATTGATACTGAGCTTCACCCAAGTGTGGGGAAGGAAGCTCCTGACTATAGAGTGGATGGGCATGCTGAAGGTTTACTGCAAGAAGGGAATACCACATTGTTTGAGGGAGGTTGATTTCCCTTTCACCCGTTAGGCTCGGGACATTAAACAAGCGCTGCTCAGGAGGCAACCTGTGAAGAGTGGGTTTATGAACCCACTATATCCTTTTAATTAATTTATTTTGCATTCAAGAGCTTAGGAATTATTTTTATTTTTGGTTATTCTCGCATGTGGGGACCACGGCCGTGCTAAATTGAGCACAACCATGGTGGTAGAAGCAAGGCTGTGGTTAGATTTGACCACAGCTATGCTCCTAGCATCCCCAAACAACGTCATTTATGACCACGGCCGTGCTAAATTGACCATGGCCATGGTCAATGACCATAGGGTGTGGTAAATGGACCCTGGAAGTGGAAATTTCGCAATTTTTGTGAAAATCAGCATTAAAATTTTTTAACCACGGCTGTGGTAAATTTTACCACAGCCATAGTTAAAAAAAAAAAAATTCTTTTCCTTTTCAGGTTCATGGTCCCTCCTCACTAGAAGCATTACCAGATACCTTAGAGGCCCGCTTTTGAGGAGGTTTTTCTGTTTTCCTTTTCTATTTTTTCTAGTTTTCTTGTTTCAGTACTTTATTTCATGTTTCCCTTTCAGTACATTTTATCTTTATGTCTTGTTGATTAATGTTTTTGGATGCATTGAGGACATTGCATACTTTAAGTGTGGGGAAGGGGTCACGATTTTTCTCCCTAGCTTTGAGATGCTATGATTTGTGATTATGCCAGTACATTGTTCTGTGTTATTTTTGAATTCTTGATAGTTATGAAATTTTGTTTTTAGAACCCCTTTGAAAAAAAAATTTGTAGCATTGCAGTGGGATTAGCATTAGCACTGAACATAATTGAATAAATTGTTTTCCCTTGAGCTTAGCCATAGAAATGTGAGTTTTGAGCTTTTAATTCTTTCAGTGTGAGATTTTGATCCACCCTATGTTGCATGTTCTATTTTCTATCCTAAAATACATATCCTTGATTGGCTTTTTATTTCCTGAAACTGTTGAGGCATTGGTTAGGCATTTTTCTGGATTCAGATTTTGTGTTACATCCATATCTAGTTGCCTGTTTTGAGCTTAATTAAATATTCATTTGTCACCTTGCTCTGTGAAATTGTGTATATTTGTTTATGCTTGGTGATCTGAAGGATGGGGGAAAAGTCAATGTAATGCAGAGCATCCAAGTAAAAAAAAATTCAGTATCTCTCAACTTCCTCTCTTGTGAATTGAATAAAATAAGGTCAAAAACCTTCAAAAAAAAAAAAAAGAAGAAAAAAGAGAGAAAAAGAATAATGGGAGAAGAAGTGAGAGCTGAAATATGGGTAGTGAAAAAGTGGATGAAAGATGGCATTGGCTCCCTTTGATTTTAGATCACTGAGTGTGAACAACCATTAGAGCCCTTTGTTGTCCTTTCCTTTCAGCATCTACCTATCACTATAAACTTGGCCCCATTACACCCTATCATGTCACATTTGTTCTGTTTGTGAAAAGTAGATTGAGTTGAGTTGATTGATGAATAGATTTGTGAACATGCTCAATTAAGTGTGATTTGAGAGAATTTCTATTGACCTTGAAACACTATGAGAATGAGAGATGAGTGAACCAGGCTAATGGAAAATTGGTCATTTATGCTGGTGTTTTAAGCCTAATGGATTCTTTGGAAAAATTCTGCTGTATTTTTGTTGCTTTTATTGTTGCTTATGTTTCATTTTCCATTCTGAATAAATTGGGGTTTTGTTACAAGTTCTTAACTAAAGGGAATTGGTTTTGATATTTGACTCAGAATAACTGTTTGAGGGCAAGCAATGCTCAAGTGTGGGGAGGTTGATAAACCTGATTTTCATTGTATTTTGATGTGAGTTTAGATGTCATTTTCATTTTGTATATATTTTATTGGTAAAACTCATTGTTTGGCGTTAGTTGGTGCAAGACAGGTACTCAAGAGGCTTCATGAGGAAAAGAATTGAAAATTGCACTTTTTGGAGCAAAAATGCCACTGTCTGGAGGACCAAGAAAAAAAGGCCAAAATTGAAATAACACAAGGACCATGGCCATGGTAAATTTACCACGGCCATGCTGGTTGCGTAGAAGAATTGGACCTATATGCAAGGACCACGGCTGTGGTAAGTTGTGCTGTCAGCCCATTTAAATTTTGAATTATTATAAATAGGAGGAGAAACCCTTTTATCTTTCATCTTTTGTTCTATTTTGAAAACGGAGGGTTCTAAGGGAGAAAGAGGTCCTGTGAGAGACTCTGAGCTGCGGGAGGACGTAGAGAGCACCATTGGGGATCACCATTGTAAAGTTTCTTCCCTTTTGTAATCTTTATGTCTCTTTTGAGTTTTCTGGCGTGATCATGAACATGAGTGGCTAGTTTCTCTTAGCCCTGGATTGTGATGTAACTGTACCTTTGTATCCCGATTCTGATTTTATAAAACCTCGATGTTATTCAGTTAATTGTATCTCTTCACTGCTTTTATTGCTTTTTAGGACCGATCAGTCTAAACATAAGTTAATCTCATGTCTATGATCAATTACTCACGATTAACTGAACTGCGAAGTGATTGGATTTGTACAATTTGCATGATCAAACCTATTGCATGAATTTCCAGTAGATTAACCTGTTAATCAACCTCTCTGAGATTCATCATTTGCTCTAAATTAATTCACCTATGATCAATTGGGAATTAAATTAGGGGAATAGCGTTATTAACTATGATCAATTGTTAATTAACGAATTTAAGAGGTCGCTAGCAAGTAACACATTTAGGGATTTTATTGAGATTAGAATTGGGGTAAAAGGGGGGTACATGTGAAATCCCAATCCTAGGCTTCTTTATTATAATTGTTCTCACATTAATCTTTCTGCTCTGATTCTCTTTCTTTTGGAAAGAATAATTGAACACCATTCCCCACAATTTGGTTTTAAATTCTGGATTATTTGATTATTTGTGAAATTAATTATTTGGGAACGCGACTGGTCCTTTGGGTTCGATATCTGGACTCTTAGAGTCCACTGTTACTACTGCATAGGGTACGCTTGCCCTTTGCGAATGCATTTTATGCACCACTGGACGCACCCTTTGCTGTGTACCAGTTGGGCATAAATAAGGGCGTTCCATCCTAGCCAAATTTGGATAAGATTGTCTCATCCAAGTTGGTGGTGGATTGCATATGATAGCGCCTTCTTGTAAAGCTAAGTGTATTGGGGAGGATGGATGAACATGATTATACCTCATCCAGTCAGGAGCAGATGCTGCAGTGAAGCTTCTCTCAAGAGGTTGTTGAAGAAGTCTCCAGATAACATCCCTCTTCTTGCAATAATTCTGCTAATTCCTCTTGAAGAATGCCACTGGGAACCTTTCTCTATTCTTTTCTTCTTTTGTTTTCTCTTGAACCTTTGGAGGAAAGGTCCAAGGAGCCCAGGCATCTCTCCAAGTGTCTCTTGGGCGCACAGTCTTTGTTAGATTTAACTTAAGAGGTGGACGCTGTGTAGGCTCGTGTGTTGGAGCAACAGATGAAGCAGCAACATATTCACTCTCAGTTTCTTGAGAGGAAGGAGGTGGAACAGGGAACCTCCTTAGTCTTGTTGCTTGAGTCTTGACTCTTCGAGGTACTACAAGGAATGACAGAACTACCTTCTTTGGACGCTGCAGTGACCTTTTGTTTCTTTTGAGGTCTAGACTCCATCTCATAAGCTTTTCTTTTGATCTGACCTATAGGAAGGTTATCATTATCATCAGAATCACTCATGATCTTTAACTTTCTGATTCTTGGCTTCTCTTATACTGGTTGAGATTGAGCGGTCTTTGGACGGTGCAGGAGCAGCGTGTCTTTTCTTCGTCCTTCTTTCTTTTTCAGTTGCTTCTTCTTGTTGTTGTGACATCTGTCCTGTCACTTTTCTTGTTTCCTAGTCTTTTATGAGCTTTTTAACTTTCTTTCCAAGACCTAAGAAGTCCTTCTCTTCATCTTCATCATTTTGAATCAGCCTACTTTGCTCATTTCTTCTCTTGTTGATACTTGCATCGTCCAACTCCTTCAGAACTTTGGCAGTTAACTTAATCTTCATAGGTTTGATGTTTGACTCACCAAACTTTTGCTGAAGTGCAATCAGTTCACTTCTTCTGATGATCTCATCACTTTCTTCTTCATCTAGTTCATCATAAAATCTCTGGTAGACTTTCTGATCCCAAAAGATTTTGTTTAACAGAACTGCATAGAAGATGTCATCATTTCAGCCAATTGACTTCATCATGCAGAGAATGTTGATGTAGATGGTGTGAGGTAGGTTGAATGGGATGCCCTCCATCAAGTGAAACAGTATGAACTTGTGTAAGTCCGTGACTGAACCCTTGGACCTAGCCTTATGCAGAATGCCTTTGTTGCATATTTGCTGCCATATCTTAGCATGCTCACACATGTTTCTATACTCTATCTTTGTAGAATCTGTTGACTTATCTTTGTAGAGCACCTTTCCAACGTTGTTTCCATACTTCTCAGCCCAGTCTGGCCTGTACAGATTCTGCTCCTTGATATAGCCAGAGACTTTGGCTATGGACTCAGTTGACAGAACCACTTCTCGTCCAATCATAGTGGACAATATCTGACGCTGATTATTAAACCTAGCATTCCTCCACAACATTCTGATGAGCTTTGGATATATCTTTGGAGTATCATTGAAGTAGCCTCGAATGCCACACTTCAACAAATTCTCTTCAAGATTAAAACCAAGCCTTTCTAGGTATTTGATGTCGAAGAAGTGTACAATGTGAACAGTAGCTGCACCTTAAGTTACAATGGTGGTTTTCGAATAAGAAGGGACATCAAGAACAGCTACAGTTGACTCGCTGGAGCTTGACATTGTAGCAAAGGTAGGATTTTTAGGATTTCTGGTGAGCATTTGGGTCAGGTATGAGAGAAAAGGTTAAGGTAGGAGAGGAAGTTTCTGGGTAGTGAAAATAGGTAAAGTGTTTTCAGAGAAGATTTGACAGCTTAAGTATGTGTTTGTTTGGGGCAAACAAAATGGTTTTTGGGTTTTGAATTTTGAAGAGGGAAGTTATGCCACTAAACCAGCCATGATGAGGCATGCCGAGGTTTATGGGTAACTGTGTACGGTTATGAACAGTTAAATGACTCACCATAGAACATTAACTTGTACTCACTCAAAACGAAACCGTTTTAGCCACGTTGTAAAACATGTTAAATGAAAACACATAACAGAAAACATCGTCCAGACATTGGACTTTAATACAACACATGCAGTGAACATGCATGATTAAGTGACCTTTTGGACACTATGTCCATTGGATGCTATAGTCATATTGGATGGTGCATATAGATGTTAATCATTCCTTTACGAAGTCCATGCCAAGTGTATTCCTTAGAAGTACTAGCTTGTCTTCAGTAAGGGGTTTTGTAAATATATCAGCTAGCTTATCATCTGTGGATACAAACTGTAATTCCACAGTCCCTTTCTGAACATGGTCTCTTATAAAGTGATGTTTAATTTCTATATGTTTTTCCATTGAATGCAGTATGGGGTTTTTGGAAAGATCAATTGCAGCAATGCTATCACAGAAGATAGGAATGTTACTTTTATATATATTGTAGTCTTTAAGTTGATGTTTGATCCATAAGATTTGAGAACAACAACTTGCAGCCGAGATATACTCTGCTTCAGCAGTGGACAGTGCAATGGTTCCTTGCTTTTTGCATATCCAGGATACTAAGTTTCCACCAATGAAGTGACATCCTCCACTAGTGCTTTTTCTTTCAATTATGTCTCTAGCATAGTCAGCATCACAGTATCCAACTAATATGAAATCTTTATGCCTTTTGAAATATAGACCAAGATTAGTTTTTCCAATGAGATATCTGAAAATTCTTTTAATAGCAGTTAAGTGAACTTCCCCTGGATCAAATTGAAATCTGCCACATAGACATACATTGAACATGATGTCAGGTCTGGACGTAGTGAGGTATAGGAGTGATCATATCATTCCTCTGTATAAGGTGTTGTCCACCTTCTTTGACCCTTCGTCCAATCCAAGCACTGTTGTTGGATGCATAAGAGTTTTCATTGGTTTAGCATCGTTCATCTTGAACTTCTTTAGAAGCTCCTTAACATACTTGGTTTGATGTATGTATATGCCTTTATCAGTTTGCTTGATTTGCAATCAAAGGAAGAATTTCAGTTCTCCCATCATCATCATCTCAAACTCTGTTTGCATTAACATGGCAAATTCCTCGCATAGAGATTCATTAGTAGCACCGAATATGATATCATCAACATATATTTGAACAATGATAAAATCATAATTATAATATTTGCAAAACAAAATAGTGTCTACTTTTCCACTTGAAAACCCATTTTCTGTAAGGAATGAACTGAGTTTTTCATACCAAGCTCTTGGTACTTGCTTCAGTCCATATAAAGCTTTGTTAAGTTTGAAAACATGATTAGGAAAAGCATCACTCTCAAACCCTGGGGGTTGTTCCACGTAGACTTCTTCTTTTATCAGTCCATTGAGGAATGCATTTTTTACATCCATTTGATATAGCATTATATTACTATGAGCTACAAATGACAGTAAAATGCGAATTGCCTCAAGACGTGCAGCAGGTGCATAAGTTTTAGTATAGTCTATACCTTCCTGTTGTGAGTAACCTTTGGCTACTAGCCTGACTTTGTTTCTCACAACTTACCTGTTTCGTCTAGCTTATTGATGAATACCCACTTGGCTCTTACAACTTCTTTATCATCAGGTATAGGGATGGCAATGGGTAGGATCTGGGTAGGGTCCTATAGTACCCGTCCCCATATCCGCGTTTAAAAAAAATACCCGTACCCAACTCCATACCCACGCGGGTAGCAACTTTAATCCCCATCCTCGTACCCGCTGGGTACCTATATACCCATACCCGCACCCGCTACTCGCACTTTACTTATGTATGAAGTTAATAAATCAATAAAAAATAGACTTAAATGTAATTTTGATCCCCTTATTTTGCACAATCCGTAATTTTAGTCATCCTATTTTAAAATAGAGACATTTAGTCCTCCTATTTTGCACAATCAGCAAACTTGGTCCCTATATAGAGACATTTAGTCCCCCAATTTTGTAAAATCCGTAATTTTGGTCCTTTCATCAAATTGAAAGCATTGACAGTTAAGAGATTAACATTGACCTTGACATGACCCAAATATAGTGATGTGACACGAGATTATTTATTTATTTTTTAATTATTTTAAATACTGAGAAATAATTATTTGTTTATCTACATCACTAAAGCACATATTACGTTAATTTTAATGGTTGGGGTAGTCGCGAGTCCTAAAATAGAAATCACAAGTCTTAATCATTTATTTTAAACTAGTTCTACATTGTTGAAGTACATGGCACATCGTAGTCAAATAAATGGTATTACTTTTTTTTTAAATATATTTTTCATCAATTATTCTACTCAATATTTAAAATAATTAAAAACTAAATAAATAATCTCATGTCATGTCACTATATTTGGATCACGTTAAGGTTAATGTTAATCTCTTAACAGTCAACGCTTTCAATTTGATGGAAGGACCAAAATTACATATTTTACAAAATTGGGAGACTAAACGTCTCTATTTTAAAATAGGGGGACCAAAATTGCGGATTGTGCAAAATAGATGAACCAAAATTGCATTTAAGCTATAAAAAATTAATAAAAAAATTATTACAAATAAATTGAAAATTCATGCTTAAATAATTCAAACTTAACATTAAAAGCATCCACACATGATATTAAAAATATAAAATTATTGTAAGTTATAACATAAATCTTTTACTATTAGTGTTAGTTTATGGAAAATATAAAATTATTTTTTTTACAGAAAAGTATATATATAACATAATTATTTATTTAAGTTATTTTAATTATATATATATATATGGTAGGTGCGGGGCGGGTACTATAGTACCCGTACCCGTACCCGCACCCGCAAAAAATTATGGGTAAATACCCGGCCCCGGCCCCAACCCCAATAAGCGGGTATTTACCCGACCCGCTTGCGGATACCCGTAGGGTCTGGGTACACTTTGCCATCCCTAATCAGGTAATTCAACAAGCTTCCAGACATCGTTCTTTTGAAACTGGTTAAGTTCTTCTTACATTGCTTTGACCCAGCTTTCATCTTCCAATGCATCGTCCATAGTCTTAGGTTCCATCTATGATATGAGTATTGTGTGACCTTGTTGTTGATGTGAAGATCTAGTTCTGACTTTATCTTTTGGATCACCAACGATATGATCTTCTGGATGATGCTTCTTCATCTGCCAGTTGCGTCCAGTTGCCTCTCTTTGTTCTTCTACTGGACCGTCCAGGGGAGTATTGGACTCTTCAACTGAGATATCATTGTTGGACACGTCTGATGACTTCTTTTCATCGTTCAACCTGAGATCTGCAAATGATTCATCCAGCTCTGATAATTCCTTATCACGCTTAGTGTCATTGAACTTCACATGGATAGCTTCTTCCACAACTAAGGTTCTTAGAATTGTAAACTCTATATGCCTTTGAAGTTTCTGAGTATCCAAGCAATATTCCTTCATCACACTTAGAGTCAAACTTTCCCAGATTGTCTTTAGTGTTCAGAATGAAACATTGACATCCCAAAGGATGGAAGTAGGACATGTTGGGTATTTTCCCTTTCCATAATTCATATGGAGTCTTTTTCATGATGGGTCTAATATAAATTCTGTTTCGTAAATAACAGGCAGTATTCATTGCTTCAGCCCAAAAGTGTTTAGGGGTTGAATTATCATTCAACATGATTCTGGCCATCTCTTGAAGTGACCTGTTTTTCCTTTCAACAACACCATTCTGTTGAGGCGTCCTAGGTGTTGAGAAGTTGTGATGGATACCATTATCCTCACAGAACCGTTGAATCCAAATACATCTCAACAATTAACAATCCTTAACAATGACAACAACTCATCCCCTATACACTAAAAGAGTTACTAAACCTCTTGGGAAGTAGTTCTCAACACTCCAACACGCTATTCGGAGTCAAAACATATGGGTGTTACTTGGGAAGATATCCCACTAGGTAAGAGCCCCGGGTTGCTTTAGTGGGCCGGAGTTCTGGCATGAAACTCACACTCCCAAGTATACCATTTTTCTATAAAAATCTTCCCAAAGGTCAAAGCTAACTCCTTTTTAACATATAGGGATGGTTACAATACAAGATTATCATTCATCATCAACATCATCTCATCAAAAGATAATTATTACAACAATAATACAACTACCTTACCATAATATAAACACCCCAAAAGCAACATAATCATCTTACAGTTAAACATACTACCTTTATATAAACATTTTAAAATCATGTAAATCAAAAGGGGAAAAGTTTCAAGAAAATTTCAATTAACCAAATTCTAGCCCAGCCGCACAACTTTCGTGCTGAGCCAAACATCTCTAGCCCGACCGCACAAACTCTCGTGCTGAGCCAGAGCTCCCCTGGAAATGAATATTCGCTACTGACTCTCTCTAGCCCGGCCGCTCAAACTTTTGTGCTAGACTAGAGCTCCCCTGGAATGAATATTCGCTACTGACTATTTCTCGCCCGACAGCGCAAGCTCTGTCCTGCTGGGCCAGAAAATCCCTATAACTGAAAGTTCTATTCTGTCGCCCTCTAGCCCAGCAGCACCAAAATTCCTGCTGGGCCAGAGCGAAAATGGCTGAAACCTACGAGATTCATGGCCATCAATGGCATACCCAATCATCCTAACTTTTTGCAAAGACTCACCCAATCTCATAAACATCAACAAACATCAATCACATCACCAATCCAAACATAAAACACCACAAAATCATTCAAACAATTTAAGGCTTCCCATACTCTAAATTGACCCAAAACCTTGAAGAAGAAGCTGTGGAGGAGACTTGGTGATCCAAGAATAATCTCTACTCAACCTTTGCTATGAAATCAACTAGAAGGAACCTAAACCAACATCAAAACAAGCTTGAATCAAGATTTCATGCACCCATCAAAATTTTAATCAAAACCCATTTGAGAACTCCTTGAGTGGAAAGAAGATGAACTTCAAAAACCAAAGGAGAAGAGAAGTGTTGCTTACCCACTAGGAATCAGTCAAGAAAGCTCTAGGAACACCAAAAATCAAAACTTTCTGTGAATTCCCACAAACTAAAGCTCTTTAGAGGAAAAGAGAAGCTTAGAGAGGGAGGAAGAAATGAAGGAAATGGGAGAAAACATGAAGCTTTGCACGTTTAAGCACGGGAGTAATTTGAAATTTTGCTATTTGTACCTATATTTCCTCTAAAGACACCTCCTTCTCTTATATTTTTTTTTCTACAACTCAAGGAATTCACATAAAAGGTCCAACATCAACCTTACACTCTAAGCTCAACCATACATGAAAATCTAACAATAACACTATGGCATATAACAAAACAATCTATTTAATCAATTCTTTTATAAATATCATGAATTTAAATTTAATTTTCTCTTGCTGTATTTATCAAGCACTTAATATACGTTAGGAAAAACCACAGTGTTACAATTCTCCCTAACAAGAAAATTTTCGTCCTCGAAATTTGCTTGTGGTGAAAATACTATAACATTGTGTATAAACACAATATCTTAACCCTTTAGTGAATCTTAAATCTTTCCTCAACTCTTTGTCCAATAAAGTCATTCTTTCCATCAGGTATTTTACTCCGGATTTTTTTTTCCAATTTTAATTCTTTCATATAAACATCACTAACAACTTTCTCCCTCATCAGTACTAACCACTTGAGTAAAACAAGGAACTCAAAACATTTAAGAGCATGGAAACTTAAGTTAACTCAAAACGTTTAATTCCACTTTATCAAGGGCTTTTCCAAAACACACAAACAAAACTTAAATTTTCCTCAATCTTAAACACTTAAAACATACTTTAATCTACTTTTCAGAATAAGATGTTCAAAACACATCCACAAAAGGAACTTATACTCCCCCAACAAGTTCAAAATTATAAAACATTTTTCAAGCTATATTTCAAAAGAAGGTTCTAAAACACTTTTCAATATGAATAACCAAATGTGTAATATATTTTAAACACACCAAAAATTCATTTGTATTTGTATTCCACCAAAACACATAAAAGCTTAAACTTCCCAAACCAAAAGGGTCGATGGAAAATCACTAAAGATCATTATGCATCAAAATTTTATGCAATACTGAAAGAATTAAGGCAACTAAAAAAACAAAACATTGTGAGTCAGAAGCCACTACATGATACATAAGAGTATAGTGCTATAAAGCACTACAAACTCTCATCTAAAAACAAATAAAACAAATTTCAAGGGGATTCCCTTAAGGGAATGAAAACATCAAGAAGTACTCCAAAACGAAACATGGGTGAAGTTAGAGATGATAGATCTCTAAAGAGACAGGAATTTGGATCAACTCTTCAACACCCATTTTTAAAATCCAAGGCAATTTAGTATATCATGTGTGAACAAAAGGATAAAGGTTAAATATGGCATTACCACTTTGGAAATCAATTCTAAGAGCACAAGTTCATTTTCAAGAAACAAACCATAACTTTGAAACAAATGTCACCACGGAGAGAAGCTTAAAGTCAAAACTAAAAGAAAACACAGTCATAGGTATGAGTGTTTTTCAAAAGCTTATTCCCATTACTTTGAAATAGAAAGTAGTAAAACTTGCCATTTACATAGGAAGATCATTAAAATACTTTCCTACCCTTAGAAGTAAACTCTAAAAGATGTTAATTGAAATACCAACATATTTTATATATATATATTTTTTAAACCAACATCTTGTCATTGAGAAAACACCCAACATAAATAGAAAACAAAACTGAACACTAAAACTTTTACAAAACAACTAGATTAAAAAAAATCAAAATAATACCCTCCATTTTTAGAAGAAACCAACTTGCTATTGTTGAAAGGAAATGCAACACCTTGAATAGAAAACAAGTTTTAACATTAAAGCCTTTGTAAAACAATTCAAACAAATAAGGAAAACAACATCTTCATTCTTCAAAAGAAAACTGCCTTTAAGCAACCTTTCACATTTAAAAAAAAAGAGGTAATATAGAGAAAGATCAATTTGTAATACCTTAGTTACACCAAATATTTCAAAAAGGTATTTGGTAAAACTAGTCATTAAAACAAGGAAATCATTAAAACATTAACTTCCATCTTTAGAAGCAACTTCTCAAGGTTTGTTTTGAAATCACTTCTACACAATAGTCAAAATTTGAAATCAACTTCTGGTTAAGATAGGGAAAATGAAAGAAATAGAAACACACCACATAAGTATAGTAACCCCATAAAACATAACAAATTTCATGAGGTCATAAAACATTGATTACTTACAAAACAGTGATTTGTTAATGTGAAAAAGATAAACATTGCCAAGTGAAATATGTCTAAGAATTAAATGAACAAATAAAGCTAGTATCTCTTTTACTGAGTCCAGCCTAGCTAAACTAAGGCCACCATCCATTTGTCCCAAAACATCTATCCCCTCACTACTAACCTCAGGGAAGATAAGCACTCAACTCTCGATTCTACTCCTTTACTAACCACTTATCAATATATGATGCCTAAAGAACAAAGAGTAACAATTAAAGGGGAAAAGACAACCTCAAAAGTTCAAAGGGTCGAACATCAAGAATAGCAAAACACTCAACTTTATTAATCATGACAATAATTAAAGCATTTTGGGTATCCACGACCTGTCCAACCGAATTAAAATATAATCGCAAAAAGTAAAGATATATTAGATGCAACAATCATACATTCCTAATCAAAAGAGCTCAAAAAGGCAAAACGTTAATACAATCTCAACATACAATTTACTCACAACAATCACATGTATCAAGTATCCCAAGGGTTGGGGAAAATCGCATTCCCCTTGCACACATATACACATGTACGAAGGCACACAAAGAAGCTTGCACAAAACACACACCAAAATGAACATATAGAAATGTAGGCACGAGTGCTCACATATTCATAACAATAAAAAGAAAATTTCTACATTAACACCCTTGTCTCTCACCATTCAATCATGTGAATCACTCAGCTCCCTAATAAACTTAGACATGTCATATCTAGGTAAGATATAAAAATAACAAGGCGAGCATAACATCATTTTAGTTAATCAGAAGATAAAATATCATCAAAATAGAATATGAGGGACATGACGCATGTAGAGGAATACATTTATTTTACACCTTTCATCTAGAAAACAAATATGTATCTCCTGCTCTATTGAAAAGTAAAGGCACATATGCAAAACAATTAAAAGAACCTCTTTCTATAAAACAACAATTTAGAGAAACCACACTAAGCACAAAACATTCCCATTTAAGGGTTATCACATCAATAAGAAGAACATGCACTAAAACATCCTAGACTTACACATTCAAGCATCAAAGCAAGAACTAAGAAGTTGAAAGCAACTGTACATCCTTCTCACATAAGAATTTTTTTTTTCTAAGACATGCATACAACCAAGGAAGTTCAAGAACAATTACTCTTGATCTCAATTTTTGCTTGCCAAAATGTCCTACTTGCGTCACACAAAGTATTGAGTTGGTCAGTCTTAATATTTCATGACAGCACAACTAGGATTTATGGTATAACGGACAACCAACACATTCCTACAATCTAAAGCAACTTCACACAGTTCACATAAGAAACACGGAAGACATGTAACGCACAGTCCAGTTTGAATCGAACTGCTCCTGTACCACTTTTGTAACGACCTTCCTTCGTTACATATCTAATAACTAAAGATTTTATTGTTTTAAATTTTAAAAACTCTCTAATTAATTTATTGATAAAAATACTGGAGATTTTTTCCACGATTCCCAAAGACAGCAGATAAAATTCAAAGCTCAAAATATAAACATCTCTTATACAAAGCTTAACTAAATAAAAATATGTATACATGCCTCTTTTCACACAATAAATACACAATATGAAATATAGAGAAATACACTAGAAGGGGGGTTGAATAGTGTATTTAAAATTTCTTTGAAAAACTTTAGCTAATGTGAAGATAGTGTATCTTTACGTTTTACAAGAACTTAGTAAAACAGAAAATCAAGCTATCGTCCAGCAGATTAAAAACAACAGTCCAAAGAAACTACTCTTCTTTCTTTTTGTTAGAATACACGTAATAGATAAACTTAGATAAAATGTGTATAGAAACCCTTTTGTAGTATGTTGAAGAGATAGTTTAAAAGAAATGCAAGTAAGCTAGAAAGCGAGAGAATAGAACACTTAGTTTTATACTGGTTCACTCAACTGAGCTACGTCCAGTTCTCCTTCAAAAACTTTTGAAGGGTTCTACTAATCAAGATCTGATTACTCTCAAGTATTTTAACCTTGCCACTTCTGGCTACAAGTATTCTCTAGGCCACTTCTGGCACACCCTTAATCTCCCCTTGAGATTAAACACAAAACCCAAGTATTCTTTAACACTAAGTCACTCCTGGCTTTCCAAACAGAATAGTTTGAGAATAGTAAGTAAGACTTAACTCTCACAGAGAGGATATTACAGTAATTACGAATATACAGAATCGCTTAGCAAAGCTAAGATGAATGCTCTTTTTGCTTAAGTATAGATCGTCCAGTCGTTTTGACAGAGATTCAGCTCTTTATAAATTTTCCGTCAGTCTGATATGTGAGCTCATTCTTCTATATATAGGTGGCTTGTTGAAAGGTGTCCGTTGAGGGATCTGTTCCTTTTCCAAGAGCGGTTCTTTCTGTAGCATATGACCGTTGTCACTTTTTGACTTAGGGTGGAGAGATGGAAGTGACAGCCGTACTTGTAGCGCCTCTCCTACTTGTACTTTTTCTGCAGAGAGAAGCTTCTTCTTTTCCTGTTCAGTACTATTCAAAAAAATCAAAACGAAAGGCATGTTAAAGTATGAGAGAGTGATCGTTGCCTTATATTGAATCAACTTGAAAACGTATTTTTAAGATAGAAACTACAGAGAAGATAATTCAAACGTTGGACGCTTGCTCTCACAGGAGCATTGGACACTGCCTGTAGAATTCTTACAAAACACATTTTGGGCTTTTCTTATTAAAAGCATAAAGTCCAGGTTTGAGAGATACAATACCATTACGGAATTGGACGACGTAAATCCTATAACACTCAAACTAGATCATTAGATACTTCAAAATTTATCCTTTAGTTGTTATCATCAAAATCGAAATACGAGGGGTTGGACATCGTCCAAGGTCTTAGAACCTAACAATCTCCCCCTTTTTGATGATGAGAAATAATGGTAAATTTTGATGTTAACAGACACATAATCATATAAGAATACAATGAATCAAGTCAGAGATGATTATGTTATGCCAGTGTATAAAAGTGAAATGAAGTACTCCCCCTGAGTTCAACATTTCTTATGCATCTGATAACAGAGAAATATAAAAGGCAAGTATATATCATGTATAACAGATATCAGAGTGAAAAACATATCAATGATATGGACGCGGAATTTATGAAATAAACACCTCATGTTTTCATAAGGGAGCCAATATATGCCAATATTTTTGAATACAGAGTGTTTAGCTATTTACTCTTATGACATCAAAATTCCAATTTCTCCCCCTTTGTCATTAACGAAAAGGTTTGAAAGATGGAAAAATGATTGGGCCATCATGGTCACCTTATGGCTGTGGAGGTGGTTCTTGTGGTGGTGGTGGTGGTTGTTCTGGTGGTGCTTGTATTGGTGGTGCTGGTTGTGGAGACTGTGGTTGGACGGGTGGAACTGCATGAGCAACTTGTCCAAGTAAGGTGACTGCTGTATTTTGAATCTGGTTCACAAGCGTCTGGGAGAGACTCATGAACTGTTCAGTGATGGCATTTTGCAGCATCAGACGATGTTGATCAGCTTCAGCCTGTTGCCTTTGCTGAAAAGCTTGAAAAGCGACTTCAGTCTCCAGCTGTTGTTGCCTCAGAGCCTGTTGCACTATCTCGTGAACACGATCTTCCGAGACTCCTTGTGGTTCAACAAATCGCAAGGGATTGATGCCCCTTCGACTTGAAGATCCAGTGGGAACCAGTTGACGTGTGCCCGAATGTGCTTCAGTAGATGCATCAACAATGGGGAAGCTGGTGATATCTTCAGCAATAGGCTGTGCTGCAGATGCTTCCATTGGCTTGGATGCTTCAACAACGAGCTCTCTATCATCCTCGGACTTACCAGATTGGACGGTAGGTTCTTCATGTGACGTGACAAAGTGTTCCACGTCCACTGGTACAGATGAGTCCAGGTCAAGATGAGCTAGCACCTTTGTTACTTTGGCAGATGCTTCATCCAGCTCTGCCTGTGTAGCTTTTGACTTAGCAACCGTATCTTCCTTCTCTATGGTTGTGGTCTCAGCTTCCTCAAGAGCCAGCTGCTCTAGACGAGCTTGTTCTGCTGCTGTGGCTTCTTCTGCTTTGTACTCCTCATATAGAGTTTGGAGTTCCTCCACAAACTCTGTGCGATCCAGTGTTCGAAGGTCAAACACTTTGTTGCTTCTGATTTTTGGCAAAGTCTTCATTAACTCCAGATAATCATCTGAATCTTTCAGAAAGCAGGCAAAGGTGTTTGAGAAGTGGTGAGTCTTGACTGGACGCAGCACCTCTATACCATGAGGGGGATGAACAAAGTCATCCTTGGAGCTGCCTGAGGATGAGGCTTGCTGGGAATCGTTCCATAAGATCTAGTGCCAAAAGATAATGGAATCAAAGGTTCCAAGTGAACGCGTAAGCTTACCAGACTTATCAAATAAATGACCCCAGGTGTGGGAGGATTTTTGCAGGGTTTCAACTTTCTCTTCCCTGCTTGGCATCTCAATGCCGTAGAACTTGTAGCCTTTCTTGCGACCAGCATCATATACAGGTAGTCTAGGACATACTCTGTCTGGTACAAACTTTATTTCTGTGACGCGGCTTATGTGCAGGTTTGGTGGGTAGGCGATGGCTTGGTTTGGTATATACATTTGTTGCAGAAGTTTTCCAAGTTCATCATAGTCGCCTGGCTGGAAGTTTAGCACTGGAGTTCCAGCTGGTAGAGGCAGGAACTTTGTGATTAGAGTCCAGATTTGAACATCCTTGACCCAACCTGCATCTAGACGTTGCTTCGTTATGGACAGGTCCAGACATTCTTTAATGGCCAATTGCAATTCTGCAGCCAGTTCAATATCTTTGTTAACAGAGGACTTCTTAGACGGTGCCTTCTTTTTTCTTGGAGCCTTCCCTTTCTGCTCCGCAACCGTCTTGGTGAATCGAGAGGCAACTTCCACCTCTGGTTTCTGCAGATCTTGTGCTGCTGGACGCACTCTTTGCTGAGTTCCAGTTGGACAGGAGTAAGGATGAGGCATGCGTACTAAGTGTGGGTACACTTCTCTCATCCAATTGGGCAGAGGGTTGCTGATGATTGTTCCTTTTGGCATAGCAGAATAAGCAGCTGAAAAGACTTGAGTGCAAGCATACCTCGTCCACTCTGGTGCTGAGGCAGTAGTAAAATGCCGCTTCAAGGGCTCTTGCAGAGGCCTCTGGATCACATCACCTTCTTTACAGAAATTCTGGTCATTGCGTGTAAGGAATGAAACCGGGAAACGTTATCTGTCTTTCTCTTCTTTGGTTTTCTGCTTGGGGGGTATAGTCCATGGGGACCATGTATCCCTCCATGCATCTCTTGGACGCACAAACTTGGACAGGTCCAAACGAAGAGGTGGATGCTGAGTTGCTGATGTGGATGGAGCACTGGGTGTTGTTGGTAGAAGGGTGCTGGTGGATATGTTGTCGGTGTCTTGAGAGGAAGTTTGTAGAACTGTAATTCTCTTTGGCCTTGATGCCTGAGTCTTTACTCGTCGTGGCACGCTAGTAGGAAAGGGAGTTGGTTTAGCAGGTTGTGCCTTCTGCTTCTTTTTCTGAGGACCCTCTGTCTCCTCTGCCTTCTTCATGATTTGACCAATTGGGATCTGGTCATCATCATCAGAGTCATCCAGTAGTTGAAGCTTCCGTACCTTTTGCTTTTCTGGGGCAAGCTTTACTGGTGCTACTCTTGGACGCTGCTCTGCTTGAGCAGGTTTGGACGTATCAGTCCTTGGACGCTTCCCTACTAGGGACTGAGCAGTGGATGTGTCAGCATGTCTTTTCTTGGTTCTTCTTTCCTTTTCAGCGTCTTCCTCATGCTTCTGAGACATTTGGTGTGTGATCTTTCTGCCCTTCTGTTCCTCCATCAGCCTTTTGATCTTTCTGCCAATACCCAGAAGATCAATCTCTTCTTCTTCATCATTGGAGATGATCTTGCTCTGTTCATGAGATTGCTTGTTGATGGTGTCCTCGTCCAGGTCCCTTAAGACCTTGGCTGTTAGCTTGATCTTCATAGGTTTTATGTTGGACTCACCAAATAACTGTTGTGTTGCTACCATTGGCCCTTTCTTCACAATAGCTTTGTAGGCTTCTTCTTCCAGTTCATCAAAGAAGCGTTGATAGACCTTCTGATCCCAGAAGATCTTGTTCATCAGGGCGGCGTAGAAAATGTCATCATTGCCACCCACAGACTTCATCATTCTCACGATATTGACGTAGATGATGTGAGGGAGATTGAAGGCAATGCCTTCCATAAGATGGAATATCACAAACTTGTGTAAGTCTGTGACTGAGTCCTTAGACCCAGCTTTGTGCAGGATACTCTTATTGCACACCTGCTGCCAGATTTTTGCTTCCTCACACAGGTTCCTGTACTCAATCTTTATTGACTCGGGGGATTTGGTCTTGCAAAGCACAGTCGCAACGTGATTGCCGTACTGCTTGGCCCAGTCTGTTTTGTACTGGTTCTGCTCCCTAATGCAACCAGTTACCTTTGCAATGGTCTCGATGGACAGAGTCACTTCTCGTCCAAGAATCGTGGCCACGAGCTCCCTTGAGCTCTGGAACTTGGCATTTCTCCAGAACATTCTGATCAACTCAGGAAATATTTTCTGGTTTTCATTGAAGTAGCCTCTGATTCCACACTTCAGAAGGCTCTCGTTCAAGTTCAGTCCCAGCTTCTCAAGCTTTTCGATGTCGAAGAAGTGCTCAATGTGCACTGTAGCAGCTCCTTGGCATACAACTGTGGTTTCAGGGTAGGTGAGGACGTCGGGTTCCGAGTTGCTTGAGTTTGCAGAGTTTGCCATGCTAGTAAAGTTTGGATTTTTAGGTTTTCTGAGAGGGTTTTGGGTTTCTGAGAGAGAGATAGAGAGTGTTTAGGGTGATGATATTCTCAGAGAAGATTGATATGGTTGTGTTTTTCTATGATGAATTGATAAGAGTATATTTGGGCTTTGTTTGGAGGATATGAAACGGTTTTGGGCTTTTTGAATATTTGAAAAGTAACTGACGCCATAAAACCCGCCATGATGAGACGTGCGAAGAATATGGGTAACTGTGTACGGTTACTGACATTTTGGTGACTCAGCATAGAGTATTAGCTCATACTTACTCTTAAAACAATCCGTTTTGATTATTTGAATCAAAAGAAAAAGGTTAAGATAAAAAAGACATCGTCCACATATTGGACTTAAGTGAAATATATGTAATGCATGTGCATGACTCTAGTGTTCCTTGGACGACATGTCCTTTGGACGCTATGGTTTTATTGGACGCATCATGTAGATGTTAATCATTCCTTTACAGAGTCCATGCCAAGTTTGTCCCTCAGAAGGATTAACTTGTCTCAGTAAGGGGTTTGGTGAATATATCAGCAAGCTGATTATCTGTGGTTACAAAGTGTAATTCCATAGTACCCTTTTGAACATGGTCTCTTATAAAGTGATGTTTAATCTCTATATGTTTGGCCCTTGAATGCAATATGGGATTTTTAGAAAGATTTATGGCAGCATTACTATCACAGAAGATAGGAATGTTACTCTCATATATGTTGTAGTCCTCAAGTTGATGTTTGATCCACAAGATTTGAGAACAGCATTTTGCAGCTGAAATATACTCTGCTTCAGCAGTGGACAGAGCAATAGTTCCTTGCTTCTTGCATGTCCAGGAGACTAGATTACCACCGATGAAGTGACACCCTCCACTGGTGCTTTTTCTTTCAATTCGATCTCCAGCATAATCAGCATCACAATATCCTATTAGCCTGAAGTCTTTCTGCCTTTTGAAATATAACCCAAGGTTAGTGGTCCCAACAAGATATCGAAAGATTCTTTTAACAGCAGTTAAGTGAACTTCCCTTTGGTCAGATTGAAATCTGCCACATAAGCATACGCTGAACATGGTGTCAGGTCTGGACGCTGTGAGGTATAGGAGTGATCCTATCATACCCCTGTATAGAGTATTATCTACTTTCCTTGAGTTGTCGTCCAGTCCAAGTACTGTTGTTGGATGCATAGGAGTTTTCATTGGTTTTGCATCGTCCAACTTGTACTTCTTTAGTAGCTCTTTGACATACTTAGTCTGGTGTATATATATTCCCTTTTCAGTTTGTTTGATTTGGAGTCCAAGGAAGAATTTCAGCTCACCCATCTTGCTCATCTCGAACTCTGTTTGCATTAATTTGGCAAAATCTTCATAGAGAGACTCATTAGTGGCACCAAATATGATATCATCAACATATATTTGTGCAATAATAAAATCAGAAGAGTAGTCTTTGCGAAATAACGTAGTGTCTACATTTCCTCTTGAAAAACCATTTTCTGACAGAAATGTGCTGAGTTTTTCATACCAAGCTCTAGGGGCTTGTTTCAACCCATATAAGGCTTTGTTAAGTTTAAAAACATGGTTTGGAAAAACATCACTTTCAAATCCTGGGGATTGTTCCACATAGACTTCTTCCTTTATGAGTCCATTGAGGAATGCACTTTTTACGTCCATTTGATATAGCTTCATATTGCTATGAGCTGCAAATGACAGTAGAATGCGGATTGCCTCCAGACGTGCAACGGGAGCATAAGTTTCAGTATAATCTATACCTTCTTGTTGTGAGTAACCTTTTGCTACCAACCTTGCTTTGTTTCTCACAACATTACCTGCTTCGTCCAGCTTGTTTCTGAACACCCACTTTGCTCCTACAGCTTCTTTGTCGTTGGGGAGTTCTACTAGCTTCCAGACATTGTTCTTTTGAAATTGGTCAAGTTCTTCTTGCATAGCCTTGACCAAGCCTTCATCTTCTAAGGCATCATCCACAGTCTTAGGTTCTATTTGAGATATGAATGTTGTGTGACCTTGCTGTCGTTGAAGTGAAGATCTGGTTTTGACTCTATCTTTTGGATCCCCAATTATTTGCTCCTGTGGATGATATTTCTTCATTTGCCAGTTACGTCCATTTGGTTCTCTTTGTTCTGCGACTGGACGGTCCAGTGGTGCATTTGATTCTTCAACTGAGACATCATGGTTGGACGAATCTAATGACTTACTTGCATCATCCAATCTGATATCTGCAAATGATTTGTCCAGCTCTGATAATTCCTTATCAGGCTTGTTGTCATTAAACTTCACATGGATAGCTTCTTCAACAACCAAGGTTCTAGAGTTATAAACTCTGTATGCCTTTGAAGTTTCAGAATAACCAAGCAGTATTCCTTCATCACACTTAGAATCAAATTTTCCCAGGTTATCCTTAGTGTTCAGAATGAAACATTGACATCCAAATGGATGGAAGTAGGATATGTTGGGTCTTCTACCCTTCCACAATTCATATGGAGTCTTTTTCAATATCGGCCTTATATAGATTCTGTTTTGTAAATAGCAGGCAGTATTCACTGCTTCAGCCCGGAAGTGTTTAGGGTTGAATTATCATTCAACATGGTTCTGGCCATCTCCTGAAGTGACCTGTTTTTCCTCTCAACTACACCATTCTGTTGTGGTGTTCTAGGTGTTGAGAAGTTGTGAAGGATACCATTATCCTCACAGAACCTTTGAAAACTTTCGTTTTCGAATTCACCCCCGTGATCACTTCTGATCGAAGTAATGCATACTCCTTTTTCATTTTGAACTCTTTTGCAGAGATTATAAAAGGCCTTAAAGGACTCATCTTTGTGGGATAGGAATAAGACCCATGTCCATCTAGTATAGTCGTCCACTATAACTAATCCATATCTTTTACCACTTACCGAGGCTGTTCTTGTGGGTCCAAACAGATCAATATGTAACAGCTCAAGAGGTCTAGAAGTGGAAACAATGTTTTTACTCTGAAAAGAACTTTTCACTTGTTTCCCTTTCTGACAAGCTTCACAAAGAAGATCATCTTTATATGACATACTTGGTAGTCCTCTTACGAGGTTGTGCCTGTTCAGCTTTGAGATTAACCTCAAGCTTGCATGACCAAGTCTTTTATGCCATAACCAATGATTTTCTTGTACAGAAACTAGGCATGATACATTTTGACTTGATAGTTCCTCAAGTTTAATCTTATACAGATTGCCTTGCCTCTTTGCGATAAAGAGAAGGGACCCATCAGAGTTTTTGACTGTACATTCACCTTTGTTAAAGGCAACATTATATCCACTGTCACATAATTGGCTTATGCTAAGTAGATTATGTTTAAGACCTTTAACATAAAGAACTTTATCAATACAAGGATAGGGTGGTATACCAATCTTACCTACGCCAGCTATCATCCCTTTCTGATTTCCTCCAAAAGTGACTGTCCCACCAGTCTTAGGTAGGAGGCTTTGGAACATACACCTTTCTCCCATCATGTGATGTGAGCACCCACTGTCCAGGTACCATGATTGGAGTTTCTTTCCTACTGTTAAGCATGTCTACAACAGGAACAATTTTATCCTTAGGTACCCAGATTGACTTGGGTCCTTTTTTGTTAGCTCGAAGGGCATTGAATGCTCCCTTCTTAGGCAGGTGTTTGCATTTGGACGTTATATGTCCAGGTTTCCCACAGAAGTAGCAAACATCAGTTTCCTCATCATGAATATATTTCTTTCCCTTATATCCATGTCCTGACCTGTCATTTGGTCTCTTACAACCTTCATATTTTAAAAGTTTTTTGAGGTTGTCAGAGCCCTTGACAAAGTTTGACAGATCCTTCTTTAGGCTGTCAATTTCTTCATGAAGTTTTACAACATCATGTGGTTGACCTCTTAAGGAAGTATCTGCTTCAACTTTCAGAAGCTTCTCAACTAGCCTTTTGTTTTCTGCGTTGAGATTTTGAATCTCTATGGAAAGATTTCTTTCTCTATCCCTTGAATCCTTATAGGATTTATAGGCTTGAGCAGCATCATTCCAGAGAGTTCGCCTCTCCATATTTGTAGTTTCATTTTGCCTTGAGAGCTCTGTAAACTTTTTCTGTAAATCCTCTTTTTCACTTTCCAGTTGTCTAACACTTTCTTCTAAAGCTTCTTTTTCTTTTGAAAGTGATTTGGATGATTTCTTTAAAGTTCTATAGGCCTTTGACAAAATAGAAGAGTTTGAAAGTAGTTCATGATAAGCTTCTTGAATTGAATCTATGTCATTAAAATCTACCTCATCTTCTTCTTCTGGTTCAGAAGAATCAGTTAAGGTGTCTACCATCAGGCATATGTGTGCTTCCTCTTCTTCTCCATCGTCCGATGATGAGTCATCGTCCAGGTCTTCCTATGTGGACATCAGAACTTTCTTGCCCTTTCCTTTGCTGAAGAATTTCTTCTTCTTGTCCTTGCTTTTGTCGAGATCTGGGCATTCTGATTTGAAGTGTCCTGGCTTTTTGCATCCGTAGCATACAATTGGACTCTTCTCCTTCTTTTCTTTGAAGTCTTTCCTCTTTAGGTTTCTCCATCTGGATCCACCTTTCTTCTTCCACATAGCATGTATCCTTTTGGATATAAAGGATAGTTCATCATTCTCGTCTGAGTCATCATCTTCATATTGTTCGTCTGATGATGTTTCAGCTTGCATGGCTTTGGACGATGATGCTTTCCTTGGCTTCTGGACGCTGAGCGCCAGAGACTTATTTTTCTTACCATCACTATCTTGATGCAGTTCTAGTTCATGCACCTTGAGGGTTTCCACGAGTTCTTCTAGGGACATATCGTCCAGTTCCTTTTTTGTTCTCAAAGCTGTAACCTGTGGTCTCCATTTCCTAGGCAAACTTCTTAGAATTTTGTTAATATGTTCATAGTTATTGTAATCTTTACCATATGCTCTAAGTTCATTTAGTATGGTTTGAAACCGTCCAAACATACTTTGTATGTCCTCGTTTTCTTCCATACTAAACAACTCATATTGACGAGTAAGGAGACTGAGTTTGTTACGTTTTACCTGAGTGGAACCCTCATATGTTAATGCAAGAGTATCCCACATTTGTTTTGCGCTTTTGAGACTGTGCACCTTGTTGTATTCTTGTTCGCTTAGTGCACACATGATGATGTTTCTGGCTCTGGAGTTGAGATAAAATCTTTGTTTTTGCTCTTCCGTCCATCTAGCCTTTGGGATTTCGTTGAGGCTTGCATCAAGTGGAATATAATCGCCCATCTCCACAACTTCCCACATGTCAATATGGCTAGATTCAAAGAATGCTATCATTCTTTGTTTCCAGTAATCATATTTGACACCCTTGAAGAGTGGTGGTCTGTTCACAGCTTGTCCTTCATTTTCCATCTTTCTCAGGATCTTTCCTCTGTACTGCTAAGTACTCAACCCAAGAGGTCGAGCTCTGATACCAACTAAAATATAGAGAAATACACTAGAAGGGGGGTTGAATAGTGTATTTAAAATTTCTTTGAAAAACTTTAGCTAATGTGAAGATAGTGTGTATCTTTACGTTTTACAAGAACTTAGTAAAACAGAAAATCAAGCTATCGTCCAGCAGATTAAAAACAACAGTCCAAAGAAACTACTCTTCTTTCTTTTCGTTAGAATACACGTAATAGATAAACTTAGATAAAATGTGTATAGAAACCCTTTCGTAGTATGTTGAAGAGATAGTTTAAAAGAAATGCAAGTAAGCTAGAAAGCGAGAGAATAGAACACTTAGTTTTATACTGGTTCACTCAACTGAGCTACGTCCAGTTCTCCTTCAAAAACTTTTGAAGCGTTATACTAATCAAGATCTGATTACTCTCAAGTATTTTAACCTTGCCACTTCTGGCTACAAGTATTCTCTAGGCCACTTCTGGCACACCCTTAATATCCCCTTGAGATTAAACACAAAACCCAAGTATTCTTTAACACTAAGCCACTCCTGGCTTTCCAAACAGAATAGTTTGAGAATAGTAAGTAAGACTTAACTCTCACAGAGAGGATATTACAGTAATTACGAATATACAGAATCGCTTAGCAAAGCTAAGATGAATGCTCTTTTTGCTTAAGTATAGATCGTCCAGTCGTTTTGACAGAGATTCAACTCTTTATAAATTTTTCGTCAGTCTGATATGTGAGCTCATTCTTCTATATATAGGTAGCTTGTTGAAAGGTGTCCGTTGAGGGATCTGTTCCTTTTCCAAGAGCGGTTCTTTCTGTAGCATATGACTGTTGTCACGTTTTGACTTAGGGTGGAGAGATGGAAGTGACAGCCATACTTGTAGCGCCTCTCCTACTTGTACTTTTTCTGCAGAGAGAAGCTTCTTCTTTTCCTGTTCAGTACTATTCGAAAAAATCAAAACGAAAGGCATGTTAAAGTATGAGAGAGTGATCGTTGCCTTATATTGAATCAACTTGAAAACGTATTTTTAAGATAGAAACTACAGAGAAGATAATTCAAACGTTGGACGCTTGCTCTCACAGGAGCATTGGACGCTGCTTGTAGAATTCTTACAAAACACATTTTGGACGCTTTTCTTATTAAAATCATAAAGTCCAGGTTTGAGAGATACAATACCATTGCGGAATTGGACGACGTAAATCCTATAACACTCAAACTAGATCATTAGATACTTCAAAATTTATCCTTTAGTTGTTATCATCAAAACCGAAATACGAGGGGTTGGACATCGTCCAAGGTCTTAGAACCTAACACAATACTCCTAAACTAGTTCATTCTATACATAAGACCAAACAAAAGAAGAGAAAGAAATGATTGTATCTTCAATCCCTCATATGCTTTATCCTCAATAACTCCAAGAGAACGATCCACCTAAATTCCATTTGCTCCCCTGAACATAGTTCGAGATCATCATAGTCACAAACCACACATGCAAACAATGCAAGGGAAGCTTACTAAAATAAACATATTTAAACACAATTTGCTATTAAATAAAAACATAAAGATATATATATATATATATATAATTTTCTCAACATTAATACTTGGTATTTTAAAAGAAAGAATCCATTATCACATAAACCACTAAACATCATGAATCACATCTAAGCATCAACCATCACAAATCCTCAATCACCATAGTACATCAACTATAATAAGTCTCACCATAAATCAATCATCACAACTATCATACACCAACAACCACTAGGAATCCTTTAAACCTTAGACATCGACTCTACTCCATGGAGTTTCAACATCATATGAGCGGTCCCTCATAGGCCCTATCCCCTACCATAGTTTGTACATTCTGACCATTTAGGGAGTCCCGTAAGCTGGCCCTAAGGGGAAAGTGTGGTTTTATCGAAAATAGACAAGTGCTATAGTGGCTTTCCTCTGTAAGTTTGCAAGACCTTACATCAATAGGGATTCGCCCACTCGCCTATTCTATAGGCCCATTCCCGTTAGCCACCACAAAAACCCCCAGCACTAGGTTGAGAGCCCACCAAGCACCCTTAACTTACGTGCCTACTCATATGTCTGTGCACCAACTGTGCACACCTATGCACCAATTGTGCAAATACAACATTTGGAATATTTCTGTGCACCAACTGTGTGTACCCACTGTATTCCAGCGGCAAAACATATTTGGAGTCCCTTACAGTCTTAAATACGGCACCTCCGTACCTGCCATCTTCTATGGCCTGACTTAAGGATCCAAATACATCTCAACAATCCACAATCCTGAACCACGACAACAACTCATCCCTTATACACTAAAAGAGTCATTAAACCTCTTGGGAAGTAGTTCTCAACACTCCAACACACCATTCGGAGTCAAAGCATAGGGGTGGTACTTGGGAAGATATCCCACTAGGCGAGACCCCTGGGTCGCTTTAGTGGGCTGGAGTTTTGGCGTGAAACTCACCCTCCCAAGTATACCATTTTTCTATAAAAATCTTCCCAAAGGTCATAGCTAACTCCTTTTTAAAATTTAGGGATGGTTACAATACAAGATTATCATTCATCATCAACATCATCTCATCAAAAGATAATTATTACAACAATAATACAACTACCTTACCATTATATAAACACCTCAAAAGCAACATAATCATCTTATAATTAAGCATACTACCTTTATATAAACATTTTAAAATCATATAAATCAAAAAGGGAAAAGTTTCAAGAAAATTTCAATTAACCAAATTCTAGCTCGGCCGCACAACTTTCATGCTGAGCTAGACATCAATAGCCCGGCCGCACAAACTCTCGTGCTGCCAGAGCTCCCCTAGAAATGAATATTCGCTACTGACTCTCTCTGGCTCGGCCGCGTAAACTTTCGTGCTGGGCCAGAGCTCCCCTGGAATGAATATTCGCTACTGACTATTTCTCGCCAGGCAACACAAGCTCTGTCCTGCTGGGCCAGAAAATCCCTAGAACTGAAAGTTCCATTCTAATTCCCTTTAGCCCAGCAGCACCAAAATTTGTGCTGGGCCAGAGCGAAAATGGCTGAAACCTATGAGATTCATCTCCATCAATGGCATACCCAATCATCCTAACTTTATGCAAAGACTCACCCAAGCTCATAAACATCAATAAACATCAATCACATCATCAATATAAACATAAAACACCACCAAATCATTCAAACAATTTAAAGCTTCCCTTACCCAAAATTGACCCAAAACCTTGAAGAAGAAGCTGTGGAGGAGACTTAGTGATCTAAGAATAATCTCTACTCTACCTTTGCTATGAAATCAACTAGAAGGAACCTAAACCAACATAAAAATAAGCTTGAATCAAGATTTCATCCACCCATCAAAATTTTAATCAAAACCCATTTGAGAACTCCTTGAGAGGAAAGAAGATGAACTTCAAGAAACCAAAGGAGAAGAGAAGTGTTGCTTACCCACTAGGAATCAGTCAAGGAAGCTCTAGGAACACCAAAAATCAAAACTTTCTGTGAATTCCCACAAACTAAAGCTCTTGAGAGGAAAAGAGAAGCTAAGAGAGGGAGGAAGAAATGAAGGAAATGGGAGAAAACATGAAGCTTTGCACGTTTAAGCTTGGGAGTAATTTGAAAATTTTCTATTTGTACCTATATTTCCTCTAAGGACACCCCCTTCTCTTATATTTTTTTTTCTACAACTCAAGGAATTCACATAAAAGTCCTAACAACAACCTTACACTCTAAGCCCAACCATACATGAAAATCTAACAATAACACTATGGCATATAACAAAACAATCTATTTAGTCAATTCTTTTATAAATATCATGAATTTAAATTTAATTTTCTCTTGTTGTATTTATCAAGCACTTAACATACGTTACGAAAAACCACAGTGTTACACTGTTTGCCTATAATCATGTTGAGGGATGACTTCATCCAAATGATTCATTCAAATTAATTCCCATTGCTGGCTATTATGAGGAACTGCCTGCTCGAAACATTGCACCCCCTGATGCTGGAGAGAAAATAGGTGCCCCTTCCCATAGATGGAAAAATTGACCAGGGGCTCCTAGCGTAATCATAGTAGGTTGATATGGAGGTGGAGTAAAATCCATGAATGTATCAACTAGTTGAGGAACATAGTAATATTCATTTGCATGTGCTGATGATGCATTTGCAAGTGTAGGTGACGGATGATGTTGGGTTTGATACATATATGGTGTGTAATTAGCAAAAGGTTGGCTAGGAGTGACATAATATGTCCCATCACTAGGTTCAGCTGGAAGAGGTGGCAACTGAATAGGCTAGTGTTAAATGCACCTTTGACATCGCTGAAGTCCATGTCCTTCCTTGTGCCCTGCTCCAATATTGACGTTATCTGGTGGGTTTGGCAATTGTTGTGTTGGAGGAGGGGCCTCTTGAGAGGGTTGTGTTATAGCATCAATGTCATCCCATGCCTGCAAGCAACTTGCAATACCAGTTCAGACAACTTCATTGGAGCAACTATCCCGATGTTGGGTTGTTGTCGTGTGATACAGTTGCTCCATTGTATCAACATGCACATATACAAAAACATAAAAAAAAAATTAAAATAAAGGGATCAATAGTAAACGTTATTACTAAACACACCACAAATAATGTTACATATATTACTTACCATAAAAGCTTCTCTTACTACTGCTTGTCCAATGTTAAGTGTGTGCCCAACACCATAACATGTACCCTGAGCTTTTCGACAAATAAGGGTTATCCGAATTTGCACCGACATACACTCTTTGATATCTTTCATTCCATGCATTTACATACACAACATGAGTTGTCATCCAATTTGTGCTTTCTTTTTCTTTCAAGGTGAGATGATGAAGTTTGTCATCTTGAAGTGGATTTCCCGGGATATGTTGTTGCATTAGAAATTGTCGAAGGACGCGGTTCGATTGATGCCACTTAATAATTTGGAAACAAATTAACAGCACTACAGAATGCCAAATTTGACTCCCTTGAAAACAATATGTTGGTAACCCCTCATAGTTGGTTGTGTACGGATCCCATATGATCTACACAACAACACATTGTGTTACAAATTTTGTAACCTTAAAAAATTGTATAATTTAAAACAACTTACGTCAGTATTCTTCATCTTGTCGAACTTCTCTCAATATCTACTGATATCCCATCTACGAGTCATGAAATTCGTCTCATATCCACCAATCCACCTATTGATTGAAACATAAAGTTATCACCATTAAAAATTACACAAAAATTGATTTTATAAATCACACACACCTCACACCAAGTGGAACATCTTCGATTGGCATGGGCGAATCAGCAGGTGCAATGAAAGGAAACCTTTGCCATACCCATAGTTGTATTAGCACAACTGCTCCACCCATTTCACGCTCAATGTAGTTAGTGGCCTTACATAATTCCCGATACAAATTACTTAGCATAGCTGATCCCCAGGAATATGTGCCAAATTGATGTAGGTCGTGAAGCATTGGAAGAAATTTCAGTGGTGCATATATAGCAAAAGGATCAGCAAATAGAAACCCTCCAAGCAAACATAAAATATAAGCTCGAGTAAATCATTGCAATTGCAACTGGCTATGTCGATGCACGAAGATGTCACCAAAATGTTGATCAAGCCATTTCATTTTAATTCTTCTTCCAATTTCAATGTCAGCCTCAGGCATTACTCCCACCTGCTCGAAGACTTCTTCACACCAATTATGCTTAGCAACGTCAGCCACAGGTTCACCGTCAATGGGTAAACCTAACAAAATACCAACATCTTCTAATGTGATGGTGCATTCCCCAACTGGCATGTGAAATGTGTGAGTCTCTGGCCTTTAGCGCTCAACTAATGTTGATATCAAGTGATGATCAATTTGGAAAATAAAATCTCGAAAACACCTAAAAAACCGACATCCTTAACATTTCTCTTATTGGTCCCAGAGCCCCTCTCAAACGTTGTTGTAGACATTGAGCTCGCCTAACTCGTAAAATAGGGTCTCGGTGACCGTTCCACATATGTTTGGAAACATGCAAATGTTGTAGCTGTAATAATGAAGGGTCACGTGGACCGGGATGCACAATTTGACCTTGCTCCATATTAAAGCCTTAATTCAAACCTGAAATTATATCAATACAAAAAAACAATTATTATTTATTGGTAATATTGTTGCTAATATTTTCTACTCACTAATAATAAATATAAAAATTAATCTACATATCTCAAATAATAAAAAAAATATCCCACTAACTTTGTATATTAAAAAAGTAATCTATTTCTAACTCAATAAAAATAAAAAAAAATTATCTACATATCTCAAATAATAAAATAAAATATCCCACTCACTATATTAAACAAATTAATCTATTTCTGCTTACTCATAATAAAAGCTACCAACATTGGTTGGCACAAGTGGTAGTGACTTGTGTCCCTTAACCAAATGGTCCAGGGTTCGAATCCTGGTGATGCCACTTTGGGTATGGAATAAACCATGTTGGGAGGGGAATACCCACCTTGGTGTGCGTTCACAGTCCCGACAGAGTTTATTCATTGCTTCCGGTGATGAATAATCCGTACCAATACCATGGTCAGCAAAAAAAAACTCATAATAAAAGCTAATAACAACAAAATTATCTATATATCTCAAATAAAAAAAACAAATATATCCCACTAACATAAAAACTACTGACTTATGTAATAAAAACTAATAAAAACACAAAACTTCAATCTTAGTTTATCTACCACTTCACGCTTGAAACAGAGAAGAAGCTGAAATGCTCAAATAGGCTAGCTGAAATGTGAAAGTGTGAATTTGCAATGTTCAACTTTCATATTTGTAGCAAGAAATTTGCATGTAAATTCGTAGCAAGAATTTGCAATGTTCACGGGTTTGCATAAGAAGGAGGAAAAGCTAACATTCACGTGAGGAAGTGTAGACTGGCACCTCCCATCTGCAGATTCCCCCTACAAAAAAATTACCATGCAATTGTCACGTCCTACCATGCAAATGTCATAGCAAAAAAGCTAGAAAAATTACCATGCAATTGTCACATAAAAGTTGGCCTGTGTTGTCATGCCATGGGGTAGAAACCATGCTCACAAGGAGCAGGTTCAAATGGCGCCACCCAATAGGAGGCACAGCTCCAATTAGCACCTCCCAAGACGACGCGAACTTCGACTTGGCGCCTCCAATCCAGGTGTCCGTACTCCTAGAGGCTGACAGAACATAGGTTCGATAGGAGTAGATGAGGTTGGCGCCTCCTGCTAGCAAACAAAAAAAATATCAGGAGGCGCGAACTCAGTTGGCGCCTCATAGTGCCTACGTGTCAAAAACAACCCCTGCAGGTAAATTATTTTTTTTTCTACACTTCTTTAGTAAATAGTTTTTTTTATTCATGTTTTGTCTTTTAGCCATTTAAAAACTCTTTAACTTGTTTATTTATGAAAATATTGTATAAACTTTTCGTGGTTCCAAAAATAACAGATAAAGTTCAAAACTTAAAATATAAATCAAGCTTTTTCAATACAAGACTGAATCAAACTTAGTGCCTCATGGCACTTCAACATTTTTCTAAAAAGGAGATATATCTTTAATTACATAAAACTCTTGAAAGATACATGTAAGATAAACCTAAGTTGGTCATCTCTATACATATAAAAAAGAGGTAAAAAAATCATAAATAGAAAACCATATCTTTGTGTCCATGCAATGTCTATCCACGGTACTTCCAAAAGGTGATCCAACTCTAATGCTTCTTACGAGGGCGCAACATCCTAGAAGTCTGCTTCGTCGAATGTGTAGTTCGAAATCATCACAGTTACAACCACATGTGACACATGCAAGAGTAAGCTTACCAAAACAAAACTATACATATACAAATAAATAATTTCAAATTAAGGGAAAAAATTAAACTTTATATACTTCAAAAATACTTTCCATAATAGTCAGAAATTTATAATAAAAACTCAGTTCATCAATAACCACCAACAAACAACACCATCATAGCTCAACCATCTCAACTGATATATGCAACACAAACATAACATAAATGCTCAACTAGCATCAACAACATGGTTCCATCATCATTCATCACCATGACCCATCAAATAACATGAACCATCATTCATCACCATCACCATGACCCATCAAACACATGTGAACATATACTATCACAATCCTCATCACAATACAATCATCAACATCCATGATCATAACTGTTGTACATCATGAACCACTAAACAACCTCAATTCGTCAAACAATGACTCTACTTTATGGAGTTTCAACATTCATAAGAGCAGTCCCCTATAAGCCCCATCCACTAACACAGTCTCACTCTCTGACTATTTAGGGAGTCTCTTGGGTTGACCCTACGGAAGTAGTATGGTTTTGTTGGAATAGATGAGCATGGTATTGACTTACCTCGGTCCAGTCCTGACCTATAAAGGGATTCGCCTACCTATCTGCTCTATAGGCCCATTCCCGTTAGCCCCACAATTCCTCCAGCACTGAGCTGAGGGTCCCATTCTGACAACCTCTCAACCTACGTGCCTACTCATATGCACTATGCACCAACTGTGCATAAAGCAACTGGCATAATTCATTTGGAATCCCTTGCGGTTCTAGATATGGAACTTCTATACGTGCCATCTCCAATGGCTTGACTTAAGGTGTAAATAAATCTCACCACACTTGGAATCTCCTGTGGTCTTAGATACGACACCTCCATACCCGCCATCTCCAATTACCCGACTTAAGGGTCGAAGTCTCAACAATCAACAATCAACAATAACAATAATCCATCCCTTATACACTAAAAGAGTCAACTAAACCTCTTAGGAAGTAGTTTTCATCACTTCGACATGCCATTCGAAGTCAAAACATAGGGTGGGTACTTGGGAAGATATCCAACCAAGCGAGACCCCCAAGTCGCTTTAGTGGATCAAACTTCTAACGTGAAACTTGCCCTCCCAAAGCAACCATTTTTTTTATAAAAATCTTCCCAAAGGAACATAACTATCTCCTTTTAATATATAGGGACAGTTGCAAAACAATGTTCACATTCACATCACACACATCATCATCATCTCATCAACATTCATTTCAATTTCTCAAAAATCATAATCATCTTAATATTGCATTTCAACAAACCATTTCCAATACCAAAATAATTGTATTTCAATTAAATAAACTATGGAATGTTCTTATTGTAATTCACAATATCATCTCAAAATTTATAATCATCTCAACTATACAAACAATATTTCTCAACAATTGATATAAGTTTCTCATCAATAATAATGTAGTTATTTATCCTCTTTAAAGGCAAATTGTAACTTCGAAACAAAGAGTGCATCAAAACCCAACTTTCTTTCAAAGCCCTACAACATCAATAATCCTCATACAATAGTTATAATTCTAATTGAAATCCATTTGGAAACCATTTTAATAAGTTTTCAACATGTTTTCTCACTTAAGCGCCACCTAATTCTTGCTTAAGCGAGATTTACAGAGACCAAATTCATCCTTTTCAGGCATTCTCGCTTAAGCTAGGATTTTTCCTCGCTTAAGCGACTACTCGCTTAAGCTAGGATTTTCCCTCGCTTAAGCTAAAATTACATCCAGAGGCAACTCACCCTCTGTCATCTGCCTCGTTTAAGTGAAAAAAAATCCTTGCTTAAGCAAAATAGTGCATGCATAACTTCAAAAAATTGCATAATTTTCTCCAATGGCTTCCAAATCAACTCCAATTTGAATCCCACTCAATATACATGCTTTTTATATTATTCAACATCGAAACAACACCATTTTAATATCAAAACACACAAACAAAAGAGTAAGCTTCCCTTACCTACAAGCATCTCCACTAAGCTTTTAAAGAAGAGAAGAGGACATTGAGCTCCACGAAGGTTTTCGTCCAATCATCAACACCATCACACCATACCCCATGGGATACAAAACCAAAAACAACACTCAAGAAGGAATTCTAGAGCAAAGCCCACCATGATTTAAACCAAATGAGAGAAAGGAGAGGAGGAAGAGAGCTTACCTTCCATGGAAGCTCAACCAGGCTCAAAAGGAAAAGGAAAAGGAATCACCAACCATGAATAGTGACGTGTTTAGAAATTTTAAGGTCTTAGGCAAATCTTATGTTAAGTCTTATCAAATTAATGTTCACTAAAGTTAATTTTATTTTAAGATTAATTAAATAATTTTCTAATTCATTCTTCTTTAAAATTCTCAAATATTAGGATTCAAATAAAAAAGTTTAAAATGATTTTACATTTTATTTTATTTTTTCAAATAAGTTGTGAATAAAAGAATAAATTCATTTTGATATTGTACAAAATAACAAAAATTAAAAGAATTAATCTTTAACTCAATGTGTGATCTCATCTTTTTCATCAAAATATTTTTTTATGAATCATATTATTTTATGAAATTTAATCTGTATATTCATTTTATTATCATTTTTGTTTGAATTTAAAGCAAATATAAACTATTTTTTCTTATAACATTTTAAATGAGTAATAAAACTTCTCAAATAATGTAACAATATTTATGTGTGTGTATATATATTTTTTAAGTTATATAATCCTACTAAGAAATTAAGTAGAAATAATATAATAAAATTTATCCTCGAATAATCTAAATTAAAAATATATTTTAAAAAAAATTATATGTAAAAAATTAAAATTTTGGGGTCTAAGGTTGTCACCTAATTGGCCTTGTGGTAGCCATGGCTCTGCCCATAAAGAACTCAAGCCCCAAGCTTGAGAGGGTTCTATGAGAAGGAGGAGTTGAGGAAGAAGGAGAGGAAAGAGGAGCTCTAGGAGAAATAAAAGAAAGAAAGAGAAAGTTATGAGAGAAAAAGAAAAGCTCTCTCTTTATATATCCACCCACTCACGTCCATTCTCGCTTAAGCGATAATCATTTCTCGCTTAAGTGAGAATGTCACCAAAGATCCATCGTCTTTCTATACACTCTCACTTAAGCGAGAACTCAGACAAGCTTAAGCGATTAAACCTCCTCGCTTAAGCGAAAATGCTGCAAAATTAGACATCTCCTCTATTGCTCTACTCTTACAAGAAAACAACCCAAAAATATACCGGGACAAACCCAAACCACCTCATAAATCATTCACATACTTTATTACTTAAATTATTCAAACACTTAAATTTAAATTTAATTCCTCTAGTATCATAAATCAAGCACTTAATCATACATTATGAAAAATCATAGTGTTACATATGTACCTTTACTTAAATAATTAGCAAAATAATTATCTTTAATTAAATATATTTTTCATTATTTTGATTGCTTAGTAATTAATTGTCGTAATTATAAAAATTATCTCATAAAATTTCATATTATATAAAATTCAAATTCATAAGATTTAATGATCTAATTGGTTGATTTAATTAAAATATATACTCAATATAATCAACTTAATCACTATAATTATGTTTTTTATGAATTAAAAAAAATTGATGACATTTCAATGTGAAAAGAATGAATATGGTGTTGTCACGTGACGTTTACCTATTTTAGTATACAAATAATATTACTCATCATGGAAATAAAATTTGTTAGGGGTCTAAGATTTCGTTGTCCTAAAATATTTATTTTCTCTAACGTACTATTTTACTATATTTGGTAAATTATAGGATAAATTAGCCAGGGAAAGTTAATTAACATTTAAATCTTAAGCCAAAAATTCTTATTTTCAAATCTCAAGTAAACCTCTAATTTTAGAATAATTTCGCAATGGAATGGCTATCTTTTCAATGAGTTTAGGAACTTAATTAATTAATATATAGATAGATAGATAAATCTTTACAATATAAAATATTCACTAAAATATTTTTAGGTTTAGAAAAGGATGTTGCAATTTTTTTGATAGAGATTACATGTGTCCTCTATGGGCGACAATTCTGCACTAGTAACATATCTAAGACTCAAATTTGAGATCATTGATTAAGTTAGAATAATCCTACTCTAGCTAATCCACACGCTTGCTGGTTATGATGTTACGAATTTAACATGTTGTCTTGTATTATTTGTGTAAAAAAAAAACATGTTGTCTTGTATTTAATCTAAATTTTAACTTAAGTAGTATTTGATCTAACTGTTTTTAGATTTTTCTTTTTCTTAAAAAGAAAAGTTGGACCAAATAGATTTATAAAAAAAAAGAGAAAAAGGGTTATGCACTGACAGTGTAAAAAGTTTTACACACTCGTCCAATCACAACCAACCATGTATGGTAAGTTTGTTGACTTTTAAAAAATTATATTAAAAGTCATACCAACAGTGATTTGTGATTAGATGAATGTGTAAAATAATTTTACACTGTCAGTGCATCACTATTAAACTCTAAATAAATCGTAAAATTTAATAAACTCATTTTTTATAAAAGACAAATTAACTTTTAAGAATAAACTAATTTAAGTAGTTTTTAAAATAAAATTGCTTGTCTCAGTCTCTTTTCTCTTTCTCTCATCCTAAACTAATCTATGTGAGAAAGAAATCAAATTGTTAATTTTAAATGAGATTTTAAATTAAAACATGCAAACAAAGAAGTTCTTATTTATTATTATTTTACTTTTTAAGCAACTATGAGACTAATCCTCAGTTTAGGACATAATCACACTAAAAGTTCCAATCCTCCCCCCTCCTCAAGAATTTTAAATTTTAACTTCAAAATAGCTTTAAAAAAAACTTATACCAAACATAAACTCCTATGTTATTGCAAAGGCTTTATTTTTATATATTTAATTTAATTTTTAACGTAAAATTTAAAAGGTTTAATTGAACATTTTACCACTCAACTATTATAATTTCATGAATTTTACCACTCAAGTTTTTTTTTCGCGAATTTTACTATTCAAGTTTTCAATTTTTGCGTATTTTACCCCCAAGTTTTTTTTCCACCCATTTTACCATCATATTTTTTTATTTTTGCACATTTTAGCATCAACATAACAAAATGACGTCGTTTCGCAAAAAATGGTAACAAAACGTTGTTATGTTTTTCTTTAACTTTTTTTTAGGAACACGTCAGTGTCGGTAAAATGTACAAAAATTGAAAACATGAATGGTAAAATTTGCGAGAAAAAAAAAACTTAAATACTAAAATTTGTAAAATTATGATAATTAATGATAAAATATGTAACTAAATCAATTTAAAAAGAAACTGAAGGCAATGACCATTTTGAAAAGTCACAGTCCTTTAAGACAAGGACCATTTTGAAAAGTCACGATCATTTATTATTAATTGGTTCAACACGGAATGGTCTTCATTTGCTCTCAATTTTATCGTGTGGTCACGCCTTTGTTCATCTTTTATTGATTACTGAAGAATTTATTTAAGTATCATTTTCTCCACTCAGACGAGCATAGAGGTCATGACAATGAGAGTCTTACCTTCTTCCTCTTCCTCCCGCTGCGCACAAACAGTAGTTATTGCATTTGTGGCTATCACTATTGTGCTATTCCAGCAAAGTTGCAGTGCCAAGCATGACCAATTTTGTTCTTCTTCATGCGGCAAAATTCGCAACATAACGGATCCATTTCGACTGGAAGGCGATCCGCGCGGTTGCGGCCTCCATAGGTACGAATTAGATTGCGTGAACAACGTGACCACAGTGTTGACTCTCTTTTTAGCTATGAAGCCCTGATACTCTAAAAATGAAAAAGTATCGGTGTCGTATCCAAGAAGTATCCGATTTTTTTATTTTTACTTTTTAAAAAAATATTTGTAGGACACGGCTAGGATACGGCTGGGATACAGCTGTGATACGGCTTAAAATGACTGGATACGACTCAAGCTGTTTCAGATACGGTTCCGATACGGCTTGAGCCATTTTCTAAATTTTTTAATATTTTATAATTTTATTATTTTAAATTTAGGATTTTTAAAATAAAAAAAGTTCAAACGTAAACAAAATGCAACTCCTTTCCTCTTCTCAAAACATAAACAAAATGCAATTTATTTTGCATCCATATATAATTTTTTATATTTTTATTAACGTATCCAGGACGTATCATATTCTTAATTTCAAAAAAATTATCCTATTTCTGTATCCGTGTCGTATCGTACCCGTATCGTATCACGTATCTAGACTTCATAGTTTTTCAGTGAAATACTATATATGTGCAGGATATCGATTACGAGAAATACCAGATCCAGTTGACTGATGCGGGTGTTGTGGAGGACACTACTGCTTGCTCCTTTCCTCGCTATCACTTGAGTGATGAGGATTTCAGTTACAGCGCCTTTACTGAGGATTACTTTCTCCCCGATAGCAGTGATTCCCTAACTGTGCAGGGGTCCCCTGCAAGTGTAGTGTTTCTAAGCTGTACTGCTGTAGTAATCCAGTGACCGATGATCCTCATACGTGGAAGTGAATGCCGGTAGTTGTGATTCCGGAGGCCATATCTATGCCGTTCTGGATCGCCATCACGAATTTCCTCCGGAATTTACACTGATGGACATCAAGGTTGGGTGCCGTGTAAAGGTTGCTACCATTGCAAACTTGATGCAGGGCAGAAACGTTTTCCATACAAACTGGACACACGACAAGAACAAGAACATTTCCTATGCATACATTCGCAAGTTGTTGGAAGACGGATTTTGGTTGTCTTGGTTACCATATGCTTGAAGGGATCAATGCTGAAACAGACAGGGTACCTTTTGCTCCATCAATCAAACCACACAACAAATTGAATGTCAACGAGAAGGATACTGCCAAATCTTGGACCATGATTCTGACAACTGTGGTGAGAATATATTCTTCTATCTCTCCCCAATCTTTATTATGTTAACCCCCTCCCCAATCTTTATTATGTTAAATATCATTATTTATACTTTAATCTTACAAGTGTCGTGATATTGAGATTCATTTTGATCTGTCATTTTTTTTTTCCTCCAAAATTTATAAACATGATTATATGCATCTCAAAAGAAGCTTTTAAGTATAAATAAGATTAACACATCATTAAATAATAAGGAACTTATTAATGTTGACAATTATAATAGAGTAATGTCATTATTGTCACAATTTTTTTTATTACAATTTTCATGTATTTATATCTTTTCCATCACATTATTTATTTTATCTTACATTTTTTTTTAATTATCTTTTTTTATGTAAAAAAATATAATGATTTTTTCTCTTATCCTTTTTTAATGTAAAGCTTATAATAAAATTTTCTTGTACAAATAACTTACTAGTTACCAAATAAGTTAATATTTGCTGTTTGTTGTTCTAGGACTCCCAGCACGAATTCTTGGAGATACACTGCGTAAGCTCGCTATCCCATTTGTCATTTATCTCATACTATTTTCTCTATCCCAAGTATTGTAATGCTTAAAGTTAATATTTATTTTTCCAATCAATAAAAGCTACGTAAATTGGGAATTTGGGATAATTCTATCATTAGCATTTTTTAAGAATATCAGTTTCTTGATTGATGGTCAGAAACATATTAAGTAATTTGTCATATTTAACGAACCCCAAAGCAAGCATTGACATAACATTAATAAATATTGAGCAATTGTTAAACATATCTCCCTTGATTATTAAATGTACTTTCTTTTTCTATTTATTTTTTAAAATTTACTTATATAATTAACCCCATACCTCCTATCATCCAAATATTATAAATAGTTACTCCTTTTCATCGCTTCCCCATACTCTCCCTCTTAATTGTCCCTATCATCCTCTAACAGTTGGAATCATGAACAAAGAAAGCATAAAGGTCACATTTCTGATATTTTTGTACTAATTCAAAACTTTGCACTAATGTTGAGGTTATGAAGTTGTCTCAAAAAATCATTGAACTTCCTTTTAATTTCCTTCCTCACTCTATAGACTTGTTGAAAGTATAAACTAGTTTGGTATATGGGAAAGCCCAGTTGTGATATATCTAGAAATAAAGTAAATTCAATTCTAACAATTTTTGAACAAAGTGGATGATTTTAAAAATTAAAAATTGTATTCAAATTCGTTGATTTTAATTTATGTAATTGTTAAGAGGATGATGGGACAATTAAGAGGGAGGTATGTTTAACGATTGTCTAACTATTGGATCACTTATAAATATTTAAATAATACATTAATTTTGCAAAAAATATGTATCAAAGCATGTTGTGAAATTTGAATACTTAGGGCTCTTTTGTCTTGATGTTATGTTTACAATTTTTTTTATTTTGTTTTAAGTAGTCTTTTGTTTTTGCAGGTTATATTAAAGGCGTTATAATTGGTAATACAAGTTATCTATTCCCCATTATTAATTTACACCTTATAATTTGTACTCAATTAATTTAAAGTTGAACTAAGTTACTGATTCAACTAAAGCATGTTTTATTTCCTTACTATTTTGATGAAATATATCTTCACAGAATTTGTCCAAAGAATAAGAGATATCAAACGATCACTATCGTACTCAAGTTATTATAAGGAAGACCTCATAGGACAAGATGTTCTACCAATATTTGTGGCAGGTAGATATCTATTCGGAGTCTCACTTTTGCTTGGGCTATTTATCTATATGTGACGACGGAGACATTTCTCAATGTACGAAAACATTGAAAACTTTTTGCTAGACAATAATCTAAATCCCATTAGGTACGAATATAAAGAAATCAAGAAAATGACCAGAGGTTTCAAAGTGAAACTGGGTCAAGGAGATTTCGGGTCTGTATACAAAGGAAAGCTTCGATGCGGGTCAGATGTAGCAATAAAGATGTTGAGCAAATCAAAAGGTAACGGACATGAGTTTGTAAATGAAGTAGCTACCATTGGAAGAATACATCATGTGAATGTGGTACGTCTTACTGGATATTGTGTTGAAGGAGAAAAACGTGCTCTAGTTTATGAATACATGCCTAATGGGTCATTGGATAAATTCATTTTCTCTAAAGAAGGAAGTGTCCCTTTAAGTTATGATGAAATATATGAAATATCTCTTGGAATAGCTCATGGGATTGCATATTTACATCAAGGTTGTGATGTGCAAATTTTACGTTTTGATATCAAGCCTAACAATATTCTTTTAGATGATAACTTTATTCCAAAGCTTTCCGATTTTGGACTTGCAAAGCTATATCCCGTGAAAGATGGGTCTGTTGTTTTAACTGCAGCAAGAGGAACATTGGGTTGCATGGCTCCGGAATTATTCTACAAAAATATAGGTGGGGTTTCATATATAAGGCTGACGTCTATAGCTTTGGAATGCTTCTGATGGAAATGGGAAGTAGGAGAAGGAACTCAGATCCTCGTGTAGAGCATTCAAGCCAACATTACTTCCCATTTTGGATCTATGATCAATTTAAAGAAGAAAAAGATATTGACATGGAAGATGCCTCAGAGGAGGATAAGATTCTAGCTAGTTAAAAAGATGTTCATAGTTGCACTTTGGTGTATACAATTGAAACCAAATGATCGTCCTTCAATGAAGAAGGTTGTAGAAATGCTTGAAGGAAAGGTTGAAAGTCTTGAAATGGCTCCAAAGCCTTCTTATTATCCCCATGAAATGGAATTAACTCTGACCATACATCATGGAATGGTTCAACTATTTCCAACAAAAATCTTGGCAAAACCAAGTCCAACCATTCATTGGAGAACAATGCCTGACAAACAATGGTTATTTCAAATTTAAGTACGGGGATTATAGCAACAAAATTTCTTAGAGCTAAACAGTGGTCGTCCTTGGGAAGATTGATTTGGTAGGAATGTATTGTTACTTGAGAAAGGTTTTTAATTTGAATTGGTATCTATTGTATTTGTTATTGCCTGGTATAAATTATGGTCCTATGTGACTATACAAGAAATTTTCATTTAATAATATATATGAATAAATTTATTCTCCAAAATTAAATGTCTATGACACTATTTTCTCATACTAATATATGTTCCATCATATCCCCCCATACAATTGGTTTGAAATTGAATTCGTTTTAATTTTAGATCAAACTAAACAATCACATCCCTAAATTTTGTTAACACTATTTTCTCATACTAGTGCATATTCATGCATGTAACTTGTAAGGTAAAAAATGGTAGTGGACATTTTCATTTTCTAATTTAAGAAATAGAAATGAAAAACCAAGGAAATAGGCAAAGTAAGACGTTGTGGGGGTGGTCTTAGTTTGCTTATTGCTTATAAAACACATATAATGTTAGAACCAAAGACATGAAAGATGTCTAACCTGTAACGTCCTTTGATACAATAATAAATCATATATATAAAATTCGCTAAAGATTAAATTTCAAAAGCCAAAGAGGTCTAAAACAACACCTCGGACATATTAAAATATCCAATATAATCCATATGTGTA